>OY992509.1:25111017-25711017 GCA_963921215.1 Scoparia ambigualis
GTTAGCTTTCCGGACATCGATTGACTGCATTTCCGCACGGACATCACACTGCCTGATTTTAATATCAGACATTGTGTGGCCACAGTGAGGAATTGAGGGTGGCTGTGCATTACAGTCATCGATCCGGGAGTTAGCCGCAAAGAGTTTGGCCAGGAGATCGACCTTTTCCTGCGGCTTGTGAGCTAAAGTTCCGTCAAGACATCTCAGTGGTGGCAGCGAGGGTTGGCAGAAGTTGGATTGCACGGTTTTGGCCAGACGCCAGTAGCTACGGCTGCCCGTAGGATGCGTCAGGAGTTCCTGGCCTACTCGTGCAACGCGCTGGGCATCCGCTCTAATGTAGGCCCTCTTACACGACTTGGTGGCATTATTATAGGCTGCTTTTAGCGAGCGAGTTTCGGGATCCCCATGAGCTTTACCTCTGATCCAAGCGCGGTATGCCGTCTGTTTGCTCTCAACAGCGCTGGCACACTCGCGATTGAACCAGCGGTTGCGTCTGCCTTTGCTGATGACATAGGAGTGTGGAATATAGTATTCCATTCCTAATACTATCTCATCAGCAACGGCAGTGGCGCTAGCGGTCGGGTCCTTCCCACTAAAGCAGCGCTGCCTCCAAGGGACGGATGCAAAATACTCCCGCATACCGTCCCAGTCTGCCGACGCGTAGTGCCAAATCTGGCGTTTCGAAACCGCTGTTGGCGGGCGCGATGCAAAGGGCACTGTGCTGGATATCAAGCAGTGATCCGAGGAACCTAAAGGAGCTCGAATCTCCACCCGGTATCCAGCTGGGCGACTCGTCAGCAGAAAGTCGAGTAAGGAGGGCGCATGGCCAACTATGTCTGGGATCCTGGTGGACTGGTTCACCAGTTGCGTCAGGTCATGTGTGAGAGTGAATGCGTGGGCAGTTCTACCAGCATGGTCTGTTTTGGAGGAACCTAACCACAACTCATGGTGGGCGTTGAAGTCCCCCCAAAAACACCAATTCCGCCGATGGAAACCGCTCCTGCGCATCATCTGCTACCCGACTAAGATGTTCAATTAGTCGAGTTGTCTCCATGTCGCCGTTATGGGATCGGTAGACGCAGACGTAGACACGGCAATGAGAGCCTAAGTCGACGTGTACCACTAGGAGGGAGAAGGAAGGGTCCTGACGACAGACAGCGCAGACGGCGACAGCAAACATCCGCCCGAACGAATAAGCAAACTCCGGCTTTGGCTTTAAAGGATTCTTCAAGCACAAAGCCGGGATAATTTAGGTAGGTGGTGTCAGCAGGGCAGGGCAACATTGCTGGCCGTGCCGTCTCAAGATGGTGGTGGACGGCATTGAGGTTTGCATGGAGTCCGCGGATGTTAGCGAACTCCACCTCAAACGGTAAGGTTGTGGTAGGGGTGTGCACCGCTGTAGTACCAGTTTTGTTGTTGGGCGCTGTCATTTTAGGAGTGGAAAGAGAGAGGCGTGAATCGAGAAAATGATGCCGCGATGCGAATGGTCAAAGTGTGGTGGCCTATTTCCCCAGGAATTTGCCCACAGACGAGTATTATTAACCTGCCGAACGGAAGGGCCCCCGAACCCCCCCGGGAATGGCAGCCGGGACCCCACCTTCCGGTCACCAACCGGCACGACGGACCACCTCGAGATTATGCGTGGCATGGTGAGGCAGCCTCACGAGCTGGTTAGGCTCGCTTGGGCCCCTGTACTGTGCCACGGGCGGCCAGCGGGACAACCGTTTCTACGGGTCTCCCTGGTCGGCAGGTTAACGAAGTCCTCCTGGCACTGGTTTGACGGAAGCCTCCACAGACCAAATACATCGCAGCATCATCCTCTCGAGCTCTGGTTATACGCTTCCTGATCCCGAAACGCGACCGACAAGCAGTCACTTGACGGGTTTTACACCATGCGTACGGTGGTCACCAACCAGACGGGTCAAGCCCTACCACCAGTGGAGCAGATCATCGCTCGAAAGAGACCGTTAGTCGCTTCTTACGACACCCACCGGACGGAGAGAGGGGCGGCGATTGGTATTCTTTCTCCGTCACCGCACGGATCGAAAGCTCGAAATGTTTTTAACTTGGTTTTTCAATCAATTAATTAATCTATGTGTCGTGGCCATATTATTATCATGAAATGCTCTGCCATTTCATAATTAGGTTAGGTTAGAACATGATTATTTCATGAAACATTTTGAGCATTTCATGATATGGCCAATTTTACGACATATAAATAAAAATGAATCGCATCACCGAGTTCCTTCAACCGGCACAGATGGTTGTCAACGGAACTTTTAGGTATGTAGGTACTCAGTTAGCGTACAGTAATGTCCTAACTTTCGATAAATTGGATGGCAGTGGAGGCTGCGGGGCATATTTGCGCTTGGCAGTGTCAGACATTTGAAGTGGTCGGACAGTGCGGCAGGCTTTATCAATTCTGTAGTCTCCGCTGTGTGAATTTTGTCACCTGCTCTAATTGGATCGTGAAATGACGCTGTAATCGTTCGAACCATCGAACATGCCTAGTATGTCTCCAGGCGATATAGCAGAATACAATATCCGTAGCATACTGTTTTTTTGAGTAATTTTTGTACATAGACAGATTTAATGATTGTACAAAGTAAAAGTAAAGGTGGTATAGGGCTTGTTAATTCCGCCTGGCTAGCTTTCACCATCTTATTTAGTATGGTGCTATAACAATGTTAATAGCGTTGTTGTATTTCAACAGTTTAGAGATAATATATCCAGTTCCTCAGTAGTTGAGGAATACGGGTGAAGCTCGCTTATAACTTCGGCTTCATTGTGACTTACGGATCTTACTTAAACGGATCGTTTTTCTTCTTTTCCTGAAAAGTCGTGTTTTGTTCTTTAGGACCTTTGACCCCAGAGGATATTACATCAAATTTATGAAATCATATTTTGTGGTAGGCTAAAGTGCCAGACTATACTTAACTTTGTATCTATACTTTACTCAGTCTGTACCTATACTTAACTTTTCGCTTTACGTAATAATATTCTGTAGTATAATTGGCTATTTTAAGCAACAGGAAATCATTTCCTACTAAAAATATAACAAAGTACGCTTACCAAGCTGAGAGTATCGTAGCGTCGTCTCAAATTGCCCGCAGCATTTGCTTCCATGTCTCAGGCTTTATACTCTGTCTCAGGATTCGGACATTCGCAACCATGTCCCGATGTTATACCCTGCGGCGTTTCTCAGGGAATTTGCGAGACGGAGTTACCGCACCTTGTACGATGGAATACACTTCATCAAACAGGTAGAGGAGAGCATGCCTTTGTTCGTTTTTATAAAAATACTTAGATGTGTACCTATATAAATATTTTTGTGAAAATACTTTTAACTACCACGGGCCAGAGTCACTTCTTAGAGCAGTATTACTTTATTATTACTATGCAAAATTCGTGTGGGAATTTGCAGATCTAGGACAGGCCTAGCCTACAATAGAGAGAAATTTGGTAAATAATGTTTGTAAGAATTCGTTATTTTTCGAATTGTCACTTGTGGTGAAACCACTTACCTTTTTCACTTCCCAGGTACATTTTTATTTCATGTAATCATCTCATATTTTAACATTTGTCTTAGTTATATATTTGCCTTTATTTTTCCTCGCTTCTGCAACGATACATAATGATTTAGTAACTACACACTACACTACACACATCGCAATTCCTTTATCTAAACACATTTACTTACGTGATCTAAATCACGAAACTTCGGACACTATTTTTCGACACTTTTACGTATCCCACAAGTTTCGGATCACTTCGATAATCTTATTATGCGTTTTTCCTTGTAATATTTACATTTATCTCACCTTAATTGTTTTCTATTTACTAAATATTGTGTTTTGGTTACGTTTTGACGTATCTGACAACTTATTTTTGCTTCGTTGCTATGCAACTTATCAACATAATTCAATCAAACTTTTTAGTTTATTTTTTACATTCGGCCATCTAGATTTCAGCGTTTTAAAAATATTATTTTGAAATTTATACAGAACTCAAAAACCGAGGTTTCATTATAAAGTTCAGCCGACGACTAATCATTACATCTCTAGCTTTTGATTCAAAAGGATTAGTCGACTGAGACGATCTCCAGCTTCCGAATTGGAAGGTCAAGACTCCTTACTTTCCTCTTCCAAATTGGAAGGACTAGTCTTCAAGTACAAACACCAGCTTCCGAATTGGAAGACTACAGCCTCCAGTCATCGCGTGTGCCTACGCCTGCCTGTGCCGGTCTCGCCTGTCAGCCTGCTGCACCTTCGCCTGCCTGCGCCTAGTGGCGCCTGCCTGCCTGCACCTTCGCCAGCCTGCGCCTGCTGGCGCCTGCTGCCTGCGCCTGCCTGCGCCTACCTGCGCCTGCCTGCGCCTACCGGCGCCTGCCTGTCGGCGCCTGCCTGTCGGCGCCTGCCTGTCGGCGCCTGCCTGTCTGCGCCTGCCTGCCTTCGCTTGCCTTCGCCTACCGGCGCCTGCCTACCGGCGCCTGCCTGTCTTCACTTTCCTGCGGCCTTCGACGACTGCCAAGTTCAACGCTTGCCTCCACACCTTCGCCTGCCTCCACGTCAGCTGCACCTACCCCTTCACTTTTTATATCATCAACCTTCATTTTAACCATCATCACCTCCATACTCACCATCCTCACTCACTCTTTTTTTTAACTTTCGTTTGTAATTTTATTTTGTCTTATAAATATTTGTTAATTTCTTATCATCTTTTCTTTTTTAAATGTCGCTTCACGACATTTTGGCGCCCAACTAGCTTTTAGATTCTAATCTCTTCTTTCTTTTTACCCACTCCCTAGAGATTTTCTTTTTTGTGTTTGCTTTCGTTTTCTTCACCATCTATGCATTTTTTTCTCTCTAAATTCTAAAACAACACTTTGTCTAGTGATTCTACAATACTTTACACATTCACCTACTTAAACTCTTTTCATTTAATATTTTTTATTTTCAGTTTTACTAAAGGTAATTTTAAAGTAAGTTAGGTAAGTTTTTATAAAAGGTATTCATAATCTTTATTAATTTTAACAATGTCTCGACCGATTAAATTTGACTTTTTAAACCAGTCTGAACTTGAATATGAAGTAAGAATTAGATTAGAGGAACCAGAAAATACTGTTTTACTTCTTAAAAAACAGATTCTTCGCTTATCTGCTGTAATGCCAGCTGACGAAATCTTGACTTCTTCCATTCCTATAGAAGAAGACTTGCCTCAGTTAGACTTTACCTTGAACTACCTAGAAATTAAAATTGATAAACTCTTACAGGGTGATTCCAAATATTTAAGATTAGTTGAAACTTTTATAAATCATATTTATTACCGATTAGAACGTATTGACATTGACTTGTGCCCGGATCTTAAATCTACATTTGATAGTCTCCAATCCAAATGGTTTATTCTAGAAAAACGATTTGAATCTTATACCTTTCTTCCAGCTGAAAATATTTCTCCTCTTCAACATCCCGCAGCAGCCGTTCCAGAACCTGCTCTTACGACTCCTGCTGCCCTTCCTCTCCAACCTTACTATCAGGTACCTCCTCAAACTATTCCAAACCTTCAACTTTTCAAAGATCTGAAAAGATGCACCGTTGATGGCAAATCTTGTCCTAGGTCTTTTCTACAAAAAATTAATGAATTCTGTTTGACCCGTAGCCTCAGTAAAGATATGTTAGTAACGCAGTGTTATGAAATTTTTACCGATAATACTTTGCATTGGTTTAGGTTTCATCATAACCGAAATCCAAACTCACTTGGTACACACCTATATTTTTCCAGATATATCACCTTCTTTAATTTTGGCCATTGAATTTTGGAAAAATGTTTATCTCTTACCTGTATATATTTTTTTTAAATCTTTATATTTTTTTTTCTATATCTCTAACTTTTTATATCTTTATAATCTTTAATTTATCTTTGTGTATTTTTTTTGGAGACCCTATTTGTTCTACTGGCAGATGGCACTTTACATTCCGCTCAATCTTAACTTCTCCTTCATCTTCCAAATTTAATATGGTATATATGTTTTAATCACATTCACATTTTCATTCCATTAACTCATTAACGTTTTTGTTTCTTTTTGTTTTTGTTTAACTTAGTCTGTGCTCTTAAGCACACTTTAACGTTCTATAACGTTACTCAAGATCTATCTATTGATCTTCTCTATAACTCTAGTACCTACCTACTTTAGTTATCAAGCTTTGAACCCTACCGTTCTTAGCTACTTTATTGCTTCGAGCCCTACCGCTCGTAGCTACTTAAGATATTATGTTTTGAGCCCTACCGCTCTCAGCATATCTTAATTTACTTCATTTTTATTTTCATTTCTTTATTTCTTTATTTTTTCTTTTTTTGTTAGGAGCGGCTGACTACTCCCTAAAAAAGCCTTAGGTCTAACTTTCCACTTATAGAGCGGTCGACAACTCTTAAAATAAGCCCTAATCGTCATTTTAAAACACCCTTCTAGAGTGGTAGTCATTGAATGTGAACTCCACCCTTATTGAATGCAGATAATAGTATGAAAGAGAACGTATGTCTGTTTGTTAGGCGATGTATGTCTGTGTGGAGTTGTGTTTTACGGTTTCTTTAGAAATATGCTTTAAAAATTTTCTCTGAGTCAAAAATTTTCTGGGGTCGTGGGGGAAATGTGGTGAAACCACTTACCTTTTCCACTTCCCAGGTACCTTTTTATTTCATGTAATCATCTCATATTTTAACATTTGTCTTAGTTATATATTTGCCTTTATTTTTCCTCGCTTCTGCAACGATACATAATGATTTAGTAACTACACACTACACTACACACATCGCAATTCCTTTATCTAAACACATTTACTTACGTGATCTAAATCACGAAACTTCGGACACTATTTTTCGACACTTTTACGTATCCCACAAGTTTCGGATCACTTCGATAATCTTATTATGCGTTTTTCCTTGTAATATTTACATTTATCTCACCTTAATTGTTTTCTATTTACTAAATATTGTGTTTTGGTTACGTTTTGACGTATCTGACAACTTATTTTTGCTTCGTTGCTATGCAACTTATCAACATAATTCAATCAAACTTTTTAGTTTATTTTTTACATTTGGCCATCTAGATTTCAGCGTTTTAAAAATATTATTTTGAAATTTATGCAGAACTCAGAAACCGAGGTTTCATTATAAAGTTCAGCCGACGACTAATCATTACATCTCTAGCTTTTGATTCAAAAGGATTAGTCGACTGAGACGATCTCCAGCTTCCGAATTGGAAGGTCAAGACTCCTTACTTTCCTCTTCCAAATTGGAAGGACTATTCTTCAAGTACAAACACCAGCTTCCGAATTGGAAGACTACAGCCTCCAGTCATCGCGTGTGAAAAAGTACCTTCAAACATTAGTTAATACGTCAGCTTACAGAACTGTAAGCTAACTTGATACTTACCTAATTTACGATCATTGAATATATCTAAATGTGCTACGTCGAATAAATGCTTTAACATTGACTTTGCCTATCTGATGGTCTAATGCTGACATCATATTAGATTACCTTTGAACTAATACAAAGGGTTAAGGGATGGCTTAGCCCATGAGAAAGTGTTCTCTGTCCAAACTTCAAGCGTGATAACCAAATAGCAGAGTAGGGGTTAATGGCGGTAAGCGAGGTCTAATGGACAGCTATCGATTCTGATGGGGTGACTGGGGTAAATGATCAGATTGAGGTTGATCAAGCTTACGCACACGCTTGGATTTATGACATATTTTATGTGGTTACAGTACTTAATTGTTGTGCAATAAAAGTCTCTACAACAAAAAGACGTGTAGTTAACACTAAACAATGTTGACCTATTTAATAAAAAAATATAAGTGTCATGTTTTACCAACACGCTCACAACTTTTTTTAATATTGTAATCTAACTATAATTTGTCAAATAAAAATAAAAAATGTTCTCCAAAATATCTCACCCTAAAATAATCCCTAAAATATATTTTTGTAGGAAAAATACCAATAAGTACTTTAATCTAGGATATTACTCTACTGGCATCAAAATCTTATACAAATCTGTTAATCCGTTTTTGCTTGAAGTACCTTAAAACTTCTATTTATTTTATGAAATGCAGGAGCTTTTTTATGAATCCATTAAGAAATATGTTTTTATTATAAACATAAATTTTATGTTACATCTTGTAAAACCGCCATTTTTTATTTCACTGCGTCGTCAAACAAGCTTAAAGAAGCTACGATAGCACACCCACACAGCACACAACATAAAGTCAGCGTTAACTCAGCAAAACAAAACAAAACAAGTGAACGTCTCACAACGACTGCGACGCTGACAACATAAAGGTTGTCTGAAAGAGATCGGCTTAAGCGATAAGACCGCCTTTGCTCACATTAGTTTTAATATGCTTATTTTATGTTTTCTGTATTTTTGTGTGTGCAATAAAGTGTTTTATCTATCTATATATCTACTTATTTATCACTTTTCTTATTACAAACTAAAATGTCGTAATAGCTGGCGCGAGCACTGTACACAGATTCGGCCGTCGGCGTCGTGTCCCTAACAAATGTCATTATGTACGTGACCGTTTGTTCGCTCACCTTTGTCTCATGTATTAATACTTTTTTTATCTGGGCCCCTCCGGTCGTAAACGTCGCCTCAGAGCCCAGAGCCCAGCCAAAAGCCATTGATAGTGGGCTTATGTTCGATGCGGTCTTTACAGCGCGAAATATGTTTAGGTGACCCGGGGGAATCGTCCTATTACCACGGCCGGCATCTCGTCTTGAAATATTAATAAAAACCACGTTGTTAATTACTTCCGAGCTTTAAGAGAGCTTTTATATACCTAAGTATTATGGAATATACCAAGTTCTTTTTGTTTTGGCTATATCTAGGTATATTAGACCCTACATGATAGGATAGCCTAGCCTAGCCTAGTCTGGCCTGAAATGTCAGAAAGGGCGGTTTCGAATTCTGTGAAAAAATACTCGTATTTGAATTTTGTTATTTTGTAGTGTACCTTTTGGTCCGTTGCAATCGTAGTTATTTTTAAGTATGTACGAGTATATTAGTTATGGCATATTTCTGTTTATAATAAAGTAGTTTTACTTCGTATGTCATATTCTGGTAGTATAATTTCAAAGTATTACCAATATTACGTAAACTAAAAGTCAACTACCAAGTACATTTCTCTACATTGAAAAGACTACAATCTCACAAAAGTCTTATTTTACGTTTACATTATCTGGTTACCTTTTATATAAAACCTTTCGGCTTTAACGACGTTTCTTGAAGTCAAGACGGATAACAAATAAGACTTATCTCCGCGGTTGGCATGGATAGATAGGCCATAAATTAGATCCGATCGCAACCACGCCGCCCGCTATACGCTCGCTCCACGTAACGGCCCCCAGTACAAGTAGCTTTAGACTATGTCTGAAATAACTATCAATAAAAATAACAGTCAACCAAGATACGTGGATATAACCCTATACTTTATGAGAACAATAAAATCACCGTAGAAAACAAAATGTATTTTTGTAAAACATGTACGAATGTTATGAGTAGTGAGGTAAAAGAAGTGTGTCATGATTGTAGCAAGTTGGTATCTATGGTCTCTGTCTACCCCTCCGGGAAACGGTGTAATATTTGTATCTGTATAAGAGGTATATATGTTTTTTATAACAACGTTAAATAATATTTATTGGAGTAATTCTGTTAATTCACATAGTACTTCTTTCATACTACAAAAGAAATGTATACGCATAATTTACAACATGTATTATGATGATACCCTTAAGAGAAATTACTTACTCTTACTGATTTCTAAATTTTAGAAAATTTGTGTATTCATTAAAAACAACATAGACTTGTTTAACTGTAAATCTCTCCGTAACCATCGTCTTAAGTATAGATATAATTTAAATTTATCAATTGTCAATAATAATGTTTATGATAAGAGTACTTTCATACATGGTAATAAAGTGTATAATCATTTACCTACTGATTTAAAGGCATTGAATGGTCATATATTTAAATTTAAGTTAAAAACTCGGTTATTTATTAATGTTTTCTATACACTAAATGAATACTTTAGTTTTAAGACTAATTAATTGTTAAATTCACGATGAATTTGGTTAATATTAATGTTAATAATATTTATTTGTGTACATTGCATGCCTGATCATGGGCAAACTGTTGATACTACTCGTATATATTTTTTTAAGAACTTGTTACACAGTTTAAGCAGTAAAGGAATTCTATTCTAATACAAAAACAAAAGCATGTAATAATAATTTTAATCTAAAGCGAACAGTATGTGTGTCGCTACGATATGAAAAGTCATCCATTTGCTCTAGAAAATAGACTACGAATTTTACTCACGATGTAACTCTTCATGAAAAAGTTACACAAGCTCCGAGTCGTGTTTGAGAAAATTATATAAAATGCGTTTTTACAGAGTCTACACGTTATTTAGCTAAGTTATTCAGGATTGCCCATAGTAACCGTATGTAACCTTAGGTAGGTTATTTGAGCGTTATTATGAGGGTTTACGCAAAGTCAAAGTCAAAGTCAAATTATTTATCCAATGTGGTTTACATTGGATAAATAATTTGACTTTGACTTTACAGGCACTTATTGACGTCAATAATAATAATAATAAAAAAAACAGTTAACTAACTTATAGTTAAGACTTAACAACTAATCTAACGAGCTATAGTCTGTGCCAGACAAAATGCGCATCGCTACCCCCAGTACCACTGCACGCCGAAACAGAATCGCGTCGAACCGAAATTTAAGCCGTGGTCATAGAATTGTGTAAACAAACGTATCCTGGTACGAGACAAAAATAGCGGGCAAGTGTCTCTCCCCTAGCGACACAAACGGCTAATATTTATAGGTATTTTATCGTTTTTTTTTTAGGATGAAAGGTGAAGAATGATAAATCACAATGAATTGTTAACTTAAGTTATTACTTTAAGAAATAAAATTAAATGTGATTTCCAATTATCGTATTGATATTGTGGTAAGTAATAGAAATTGGAAATAACTGAGTTTTTAAAGTAAAATAAAGTAACGGTTGAAATGAGTTTTAGAAAACATTAGTACCTAACCAATAAGGTTGACATTTTTAATCATTCAAATATCTTTTTTTATAAAAACTTAAGCATAGAAAACGTCAAAAATTAATAAGCATAAATTTGTGTGTTTTAAAATTGTTTCGTTTTTCGTCTTGGTACAAGCCCAGAATCGGTTTCCCATACAGTCGAAATTTTTAAAGACCAATATTCCAATTTTAGTGAAACTTTGCATGCTAAAGTAAAATACAGGGATCTAAATAGTTTGTTGATAACATTTAAAAAAAAGGTTTATTTGGCTGAGTTATTACGATTTAAAGTCCACTATAGAAAGTTTAAAATCGCAATAACTCAGTTAAATAAACGTTTTTTGGAAATGTTTTCAACAAACTATTTAGATCTCTATATTTTACCTCAGCATGCCGAGTTTCATCACAATTGGCTTACTGGTTTTAAAAAAATGCGACTTGGAAATTTGAATGGGAAACCGAAATGCGTAAATCCTTTTAACGTAAAAAAATAAATATTTCGAATTTGTATTTTACCTCACATAACCTAACTAATGTCTTATTAAGTGGGGTGGAGTTAAAGGTGGAGAGAACCCGTAAATGTTAACAACACACACCCGAAACAAGTATTAAAACCTTCACATCCAAAAACTTGTCTTAACCGTGTCGCGTCTCGCGTACCGGTGAAAGAATACTACCACCCCCTCTCTTCCCTTGGGTGTCGTAAAAGGCGACTAACGAACTAAAGACTGCACATACATCCAATGCTTAGAGCGGCGATGAGCTCACCACCGGTCACGCTGAGCACATGTGCAGTCGCTATTTGGTGAAAAGTGGAATATGGCAGAGGACTACTTTTGCGGTCCTCATTGCCTAGTCTCTGACTAACCCTTCGGGGATAATAATCGTGATTATATGTATGTATGTATGTACATCTAAAAACTAGATGTACAATTGGCTATTTGACAGTTGTAACAATCAAATATGATGCGAGCAATGATCTGCTCCACTGGTGGTAGGGCTTGACCCGTCTGGTTGGTGACCACCATACGCATGGTGTAAAACCCGTCAAGTGACTGCTTGTCGGTCGCGTTTCGGGATCAGCCAGCGTATAACCAGAGCTCGAGACTTGGGATGGCTTGGTTGGACAGAGCTTGGTCTGTGGAGGCTTCCGTCAAACCAGTGCCAGGAGGACTTCGTTAACCTGCCGACCAGGGAGACCCGTAGAAACGGTTGTCCCGCTGGCCGCCCGCGGCACAGTACAGGGGCCCAAGCGAGCCTAACCAGCTCGTGAGGCTGCCTCACCATGCCACGCATAATCTCGGGGTGTTCCGTCGTGCCGGTTGGTGACCGGAAGGTGGGGTCCTGGCGGCCATTCCCGGGGGGGTTCGGGGGCCCTTCCGTTCGGCAGGTTAATAATACTCGTCTGTGGGCAAATTCCTGGGGAAACAGGCCACCACACTTTGACCATTCGCATCGCGGCATCATTTTCTCGATTCACGCCTCTCTCTTTCCACTCCTAAAATGATAGCGCCTGACAACAAAACTCGTACTACAGCGGTGCACACCCCTACCAAAACCTTACCGTTTGAGGTGGAGTTCGCTAACATCCGCGGACTCCATGCAAACCTCAATGCCGTCCACCACCATCTTGAGACGGCACGGCCAGCAATGTTGTTCCTGACGGAGACGCAAATAATCCGCCCAGCTGACACCACCTACCTGAACTATCCCGGCTTTGTGCTTGAAGAATCCTTCAAAGCCAAAGCCGGAGTTTGCTTATTCGTTCGGGCGGATGTTTGCTGTCGCCGTCTGCGCTGTCTGGAGGACCCTTCCTTCTCCCTCCTAGTGGGTACACGTCGACTTAGGCTCTCGTCTGCGTCTACCGATCCCATAACGGCGACATGGAGACAACTCGACTAATTGAACATCTTAGTCGGGTAGCAGATGATGCGCAGGAGCGGTTCCCATCGGCGGAACTGGTGTTTTTGGGGGACTTCAACGCCCACCATGAGTGGTGGTTAGGTTCCTCCAAAACAGACAATGCTGGTAGAACTGCCCACGCATTCACTCTCACGTATGACCTGACGCAACTGGTGAACCAGCCCACCAGGATCCCAGACATAGTTGGCCATGCGCCCTCCTTACTTGACCTTCTGCTGACGAGTCGCCCAGCTGGATACCGGGTGGAGATTCGAGCTCCTTTAGGTTCCTCGGATCATTCAAGCAATGGCTTGATATCCAGCACAGTGCCCTTGGCATCGCGCCCGCCAACAGCGGTTTCGAAACGCCAGATTTGGCACTACGCGTCGGCAGACTGGGACGGGATGAGGGAGTATTTTGCATCCGTCCCTTGGAGGCAGCGCTGCTTTAGTGGGAAGGACCCGACCGCTAGCGCCACTGCCGTTGCTGATGAGATAGTATTAGGAATGGAATACTATATTCCACACTCCTATGTCATCAGCAAAGGCAGACGCAACCGCTGGTTCAATCGCGAGTGTGCCAGCGCTGTTGAGAGCAAACAGACGGCATACCGCGCTTGGATCAGAGGTAAAGCTCATGGGGCTCCCGAAACTCGCTCGCTAAAAGCAGCCTATAATAATGCCACCAAGTCGTGTAAGAGGGCCTACATTAGAGCGGATGCCCAGCGCGTTGCACGAGTAGGCCAAGAACTCCTGACGCATCCTACGGGCAGCCGTAGCTACTGGCGTCTGGCCAAAGCCGTGCAATCCAACTTCTGTCAACCCTCGCTGCCACCACTGAGATGTCTTGACGGAACTTTAGCTCACAAGCCGCAGGAAAAGGTCGATCTCCTGGCCAAACTCTTTGCGGCTAACTCCCGGATCGATGACTGTGATGCACAGCCACCCTCAATTCCTCACTGTGGCCACACAATGTCTGATATTAAAATCAGGCAGTGTGATGTCCGTGCGGAAATGCAGTCAATCGATGTCCGGAAAGCTAACGGTCCTGATGGCATCCCAGCAATAGTTCTGAAAATGTGTGCAGCGGAGTTGTCCCCTGTGTTAACGCGTCTGTACCGTCTCTCGCTCTCTTCGGGTTGTGTGCCGGAATCTTGGAGAGAAGCTAATGTGCAACCGATCCCTAAAAAAGGAGATCGGTCAGATTCGACTAATTAACGCCCTATAGACGTAACTTCAGTGTTGTGTAAGATCCTAAAACGAATATTGAACAAACAGCTTATTCGATACCTAGAAGATCACTCCCTAATTCACGATCGTCAATATGGGTTTCGGCCAAAACGGTCAACGGGTGATCTTCTAGCGTACGTCACACATCTCTGGGGTGAGGCTATTGACAAGCGTGGCGAGTCACTGGCAGTTAGCCTTGACATAGCTAAGGCTTTTGATCGGGTCTGGCACAAAGCTCTTCTCTCCAAGCTCCCGGCATACGGTTTGCCCGCTCAGTTCTGTACCTGGATTGCCAGCTTCCTGCATGAGCGTAGAATCCGTGTCCTTTCGGATGGATGCGCTTCGCGGTTCATGTCAGTGAACGCTGGTGTTCCTCAAGGCTCCGTTCTATCCCCCACGCTGTTCCTTCTGCATATCAATGACATGTTTCCTCTTGGAAACATTCATTGCTATGCAGATGATAGCACAGTGCATGGGGGATATAACGGTCACCCAACGGCTGGGCGGGTAGACACCGAAATGAAGCGAGCAAATCTTGTCATTGAGCTCGATCGGGTGTTAGACCTTATTTCTAAATGGGGCTCCGATAATCTGGTGGAGTTCAATGCCAAGAAAACACAGGTGTGCGCGTTCACAGCGAAAAAGTCGCCATTCCTTCCCCTTCCCTCTCTTCAGGGTACATCTCTAGGCCTGCAGAGCAGTATTAACATGCTCGGTATGGATATCCGCTGCGATCTGAACCAAAAGGACTACATCGAAACCGTGATTAAAAATGCCTCACGTAAACTCGGTGTCCTGAACAAGGTGCGGCGATTCTTCACGCCTGATCAGTTGTGTCTATTATACAAGACACAGGTGCGGTCTTGCGTGGAGTATTGCTCTCACCTTTGGGACGGCTCCGCAAAGTACCTTCTCGATGCCTTGGACAGATTGCAGCGCCGCGCTGTGCGCATTATCGGCAATGCGGAGGTCACTAAAACTCTCGAGCCTTTGCAATTGCGTAGAGGTATTGCGTCACTCAGCGTCTTTTACCGTTTATACCATGGCGAGTGCTCTGAAGAACTCTTTGACCTCATCCCTCCTTCTCCCTTCCTCCATAGGAGTACGCGTGCTGCTCTCCGGAGTCACCAATTTACAGTCTCTAACATTCCATCACGCACAAAGAAATTTGGTGACTCGTTTCTTTGTCGCACTTCCAAAAGATGGAATAGTTTACCAGCACACGTATTCCCTCCTACCTATGACATAGGGTCCTTCAAACGAGGCGTGAAGAAGCACTTTGTGGGCCGGCAGAGTGAGGATGACTGATGCTACGTCTCTTACGCTGCACCAGTTGTCCTCGCGCCTGGACCTCATTTCCACTTAACATCAGGTGGAGTGGGGTCATTTGCCGGGCTTAGTATAAAAAAAAAAATGAAATATGTCGGAAATGGTAGTTTAAGATTTAGCGATAATTATCCAATAGTTTTTTTTAATAAGACAATTGGTAAATATTTTATATTTACAAATTGCGATTTTTATCTGTGGATTATAAGACCCGAAACACGGGCGGCAAGGGGCGGTCATGATTAAGCTTCATGTGACGTCACATTTCACAAAATTATCAAGAACTATCTGTCAGGTTTCAAGATAAGTTTCTATATTTATTGAAATGTGACGTCACAGAGCAAAATGTCACGTGACTAACCGTTTTCGCACAACACTTTTATTTTATTTTATGATAGGTCATAGTTTCATTATATATAGCTCATATGTATAGTATTCATTATGTATAGCTAACAGTGGCGAAGCGTGAAATATTGAGAGAGGTAAGCCGGAGCAAAAAAAAATGCTTACCTACTCCAAGCGCGGGCACGCAGTCTTGAGTCCTTACCGAAAATCTGTGATTGGCATCCTGGCTTCAGTCTTGTATAGGCAGATGTATCTTCAGTCCACTTTTACTATACGTGTAAGCACTGAGATATTGAAACAGTGTCTTGCAAGCATAATAGAAGTGGTTTTGATAAAAGCCGTTTGTGGTGAAATGATGATATGATGTAAATTAAACAAAACTTAATCGACTAAGTACTAATAATACTACTTATACTCTAAAGCTATTCGTCTATTCTTTCTAACAAAGTGCGCTAAGACATTATCATAAAAGCCGGGAAGAATCTAAAGCTATTAATGCCGACATCTTACAATTCTACCGATTACTTTGCAAATCTACTTACTCTAAATACGTAATTTCAACTTATTACAATATCTACTTACCGCAAATACCTAATTACAACGTACGTCTTCGTAACTACTTTCTACACACAACACAAATAAACAAAGTCCAACTACAATACTAATCATTATAATAGGTGAAACTAACTAATAAATTCAAATACTAATAAAACACAGTCATGCATTCAATGATGAATTGCAATTACGTCAAATTATCTGTCAACAGAACACAAACCGAAAGCGATATTCCTCCGTCCCGCTCACGCGTACGCAAATTGTATAACTGTCTCTATCAAGTAACTCGGATAAAGACGGCTTACCGGCTGCTAATACGCGGGTGGGTTTATTGACCTTTATGTGACGTCATGACGTTTATTTTGTATGGAAGTTTAACTGCCTAAAAGCCGATCGCGCCTGCGGCTTATTTTAAAGCAATATGTTGTTAAAAAGCAAATTTTGTTGATTTAATGTCCATAGTGTAGGCAATTTGTAATGTTTCTTTTACATATTTACTTTTTTAATTACTGATTGTGCCATTTCTCAATTCAAGTAGAGAGTGGTTGTATTCTAAACTTCTGAAGGGAAGCCGGTGGGAATCGAGTTGTATGGAACCTTCGTCACTGATAGCCAATATGTAATTTAAAAAATCCAAGTAACCGGGTAATATGTACACTCAGGTCTAAAAGTTTTTATTATTTTTCCAATAAATTTTTGTGTTTTTCTACGAAAATATAGAAATACGAAGTTATAAAAAGAAAAGACGTAGTGTGAGGACACACAGGTACATCATACCGGCACAGCATAAGAGACAAGCGGCGTGCTCTGAGCGCGAGCGAGACGAAAACAATGATCAAGCTCCTTCTATATATTAAATAAAATACAGGAAAGAGAGCACATGCCGAATCTGCCGATTTCACAGCGTCTAAACAGAAAAGAGTCCAAACCAGAAGAATGGAAGATAGTAGTATATAGATTTCCCGTCCCTGATAAAAGAGCAAATAATACTGTTCGCGCTTGGCACTTCCCATATAAAACTAGTGAAGTCGTATTGTGCCGAACATTTTAATTTTTTAATCTTAAGTATACTTTGTTATTTTTATGAATAATAGGATTGTTTTTTTTTAAATTAAGTGTGTAATGTAAAAAGGTGTGAGCTGTTATTTCTAATACATTTGTGGTATCTGTTGCCTCAATGTTACTGTGCATGTTGTGTTCTCCTATAAGTAGAAAGACTTTCAGCACTTATTTATTTTGTTACAATGTAAAATAGTTTAAAACAAATGTACTCATTGTTGGAGAACCAAATAAAGAAAAAAAAAAACATTTTCGGGACGGGGTATATTCAATTGAATTATATGGAGATGGACAGCTACATGACCTAAATGAGTTCAATATTCAACAAAGAAATGTGTACTTAATGCGAATTAGATTAGCTAGATGGAACATTCTATATTATTATGCAATAATATACATATGTATATGGTTACATATTAATGTCTTTGACTGTACCAATATGTCTAGTCTTTATTAAAACGCACTTATATAAACATGCTTACATACATAGGTACATAAATACGTATAATATAATACCATAACAATAAGAATTTAATTAATTCCCTTGATAATACTTAAGTCTTATGAGCTTGACTGTACTAGTACCCGGTTCGTTAAAATAAAAAACATTTCTTTTCATGGATTTTATGACTAGAACAACCTAAAAGGACACCCACTACGTGTATTGGTAATATGGACCACCTTCCATACAAATTTGCCCATTATCCTTCAATATAATATGTGTGAAAAATAATAATTTTGAAGGTAAAACAATCTCTAGATACTATTAATTTCGGGCGTAAAACAGTATTTGCTGTACAGGCAAAGACAAATAAAGTGCAGTCTGTTATTCTGTATACGTCGCGGCATTAACCCGACGGATAACTGTATAAAACCACTTGGAACTTGTGGCTTTTATTCCCAACTTTCTACCTATACCAGACAGCTACTAGAGTTCTCACTTTCCACAAGACTCCCTATAGGGTTCAACAAAATACATAAGTGAACATAAATTCTCTTCGAGACTCCCTGTAGGGTTATGTGAGAAAGGGAAACTCATATTTGTTACAATCTGCAGTCAACACAGGAGATATCGCATGCTCCTAAAATGTATGATTTAGTTATTAGTTCTGTATACTCGGGGTGTTTTGAATTGCAGTAGTTGAAATAGATTTTATGATGACGAAGAAGTTTTCACAGTGATAATAGTACCTACTTTATTTGTTGGCTAGTATGAATTGTTAAAGTGGGTTCATTGGTTTCGTATGTGTTCCGTTGCCATATTTAATGAGGACACTCTACAATACAAAGGTATACCTATACCAGTGATTAAAAAAAATACTTATATGCTATCATATAAAGGCTATGTCGCTATAGCCTTTAAGGACTAACGTGATTTTGAATTTGAGAAAAAGAGATAACAAAACAACTGTAGGGACAAAACACTATTTAGGCATTATTTAGTTAAACAGTTGTTGTTTTGTTAATTGTTTAGTCTCTTTTACTCAAATTCAAAATCACGTTAGTGTGACGTAGAAGAACAATGTTTAACTAAATAATGCATAAACAGTGTTTATGAGTAAGGCCCTAATTATTTGCTAGCCTCTAATAAATTTCAAAATGAGAACGAATTTCCCTAGTAAGTATAACAAAATTTTGAATCAGCTCATAAATTTATGTAAATAATTAAATTTTCAATCAGCTAAACATCGACCCAACTCGGCCACCGCGCGCGGCAGACATAAAACTGAAAGTAACTTTTTAAAATTAGGATTTAAATAGATTAGAATCTAAATTTTACATTTTCTACGATTACAAAAGAAGTAGGTACCACAACCACGTCGAAAACTACAAGGGACAGGAAAGACAGAAAAATATTTATTGGAATTACAATTATAACCTCAACTAACAAAAACAAATAAAATAAAGAAGTAAATAATAATAAAATAAAATGCGAGAACCTTTGAGGTATTTAAATCAGAGCTTACCAAATAAATAAGATCGTTCACTGCTTCTCAAAAATACGGCACTTGAACATGCTAAAATTTAATGTCCCCGTACAGTAAATGACGACTATAATGTACTATAACTTAGTTAAGAGTTCTCATGTAAGTGACAAATGTCTCAATAAGAATAAAGATCTTTGAACTGAATTACGCGGGCGGGAATATGTAGGATACATTTAGATTACAGCGGTGTGATTATTTATCATTAATAACTTATATACTTAGACGGAAATACATTAAAACGTTAACGTCTATTTCTTTTCTTGTTTCATTTCTAGTTTTAACGTATATTTCTAGAATTGTTAAATTTCGACTTCAATCTCAATAAATTAAAATACAAATAAAACACTACTTTATCAGCTCTAAACTAATCATATAGCTACCTTACCTACCTACCTTATATGGCGACTGAACAACGGATACATAGATAATAATAAACATATATACTTGGTCACAAATTGCTTGTGCTCATTATAAACATTTGCTCCTAGCGGGATTCGAACGAGCGTCTGTGGATTTAGCGGTCAGGGCCGCTAACCACCCGTCGCAAGCCGTCAATCCAAGAACCCGGCCATTGCGAATGTTACTGCACTTGTACGATCGCGACCAGAACAAGCTGAAGAGTAGAACTGGGCCAACTACAACAGACTCGTCAATCACTTCGTAAAAGACTTTATTCTGTATTTTATTACGAATACTAAAGAAGGTGTTTTTTGCAATTTGAAGATTTGTTTTAAATTTAAAAAAAATCTTTCTACATTATTTTTGTATTTACATCAGTGACGACTTCATACGATTATATAAACCTTTTTCAATGTACTGTTTAAAAATATTCACAACGATAATTAGTTCTTAATACCGATTGAATGGTATTTTAAAGTCTGTACTTATACTGTAAATACTGTATTTACTGTAGGTACAATTCATGTTTTTTTCCTGATTCAGCTATAAGTGTGAAAAAAAACTTATAGCTATTTGCTCCCAGTTGTAGAGGGACAATGTTTTATTCAAGAGAGAAGACTGGCCTTTGTGTTACTCGGTAGAAGCTCAAATAAATTATTAAGGACAAGGTAATCACTCCGTTTGCCGAGAAAATACTACGTACCATGAAAAAAATGTCTTTCAGCGGCTACGGGGGAGCGTAGAGTGCATTATTTATTAGTTTGCACGGCTCTTAAATGTGGAGGTATGGAAAACACAATTCGAGCAAAGCTGTAGTGATTAAGGTACGCGTTCGTAGCTAATACACGAGGCGGTTAGTTGTAGTGCCTTGTTTAGTGCAAACGCGCTCGGCGGGCGTCGTGTTTCAGAGGGGTTACGTATTTAACACTTTCCGGCTTCCTTGCAGTTTTGTAGTGGAGTGAAACGCCGCCGCTTTCTGACACTCCGCCCCGGCCGTAAGTGCAGCTCACTAACACAGCTCATAACTTTTTAAAATCCGAATGAGAAAGGAAACAAATGAACAGCGCAGTCGGTGCGAGAAGTTACAGTTGCGAGTTTCGTTACAGTTGAATGTAACTCGGTGAAAAGAGCAAAACGTTTATATTCCGTTTCTGTTCTGTTTAAGACTGGCAGTCGGGGTGCAGGTTATCAAGTGAGTTTATGGAAACATAATTTCCAGCGACCACACGGCGAAGCCGGCGGTTTACTTAAGCAAAAGTTAGCTACTATCTGAATGGTCTAGGCGAGCTTTCGAGTGACCCCGCTGTGGATGTTGTCGTGACGCTTTATTTAATTTCCTGATTGCGCAAACGAAACTGAAGGGAAACGAACCGTACGCCTGCGGTAATGTTGTTTGAATTCACCCCCAACTACAATTTGTATAGGGTACCTACTTTCATTTGTATTTCGTGTTTAACTAAAAAATGCATTTTGAGTACCTACAAATAACAGAAAGGGATTAATTTTATCTTAAGAAACAACTCGTAGAGAATAAATTAAATAACGATTATGTGTGTGACACGAATAAATTATTATCATTTCATTTCATTTTTCATTTGATTACTTATACTTATATAAAAAATAACTACAAAGTTCTTACAATAAAGGCCAGGTTATACAAATTTATTAGCTCTACTTAGTCCTACGAGAAAATAATGGTTAAAAGTAATAGATTAATTTTGTTTCATTTCACCGTTATTACCAGGGCCATAAATATCAGACGATAAAATATGGGTGTTTGTGACGCCCAACTTTTACGATTGTATATCCACCTATAAAAACACTGAAGGCCCCTACATTCATTTAATAGAAAGTTATTCTGGGGTCCTATCATTGTCTCCTAAAAGAACTGCTAAAATAATTTTGCAAACAGTAGAACGAAACGAATGCTTATAAATTTATTTTTGTTTTTCCTTAACTTGTGTATGTTTTGTTTTTAAACTGATTAATTTTAATCTTAAATTGTTTTTTTACAAAGGTTAATATTTTTAAAGTCGCAAATACATACTTAAAAAAACAAACATAAATGTTTTCTTAAAATAAAAATTTATCCTTTACATTAACATAGGATACCTTTGATGTATCTTCGAAACAATGATAAGTTTGTGCGTATGATAAGTTATTATTTAGTGTATAAATGTCGTTAAAAACTAAGTAATTCACGTTTTCTCTACAGGGAATAGACGCAGGATACTCCATTTAAAATAATTCATATTTAAAGTTTGTAAATTATACTATTCTAAAGTATTTTTAGTTTTCTTTATTAGTTATGAGTTATAATGTTTAATTTATAGTCAGCAACTATTATGCAAGAAAGTCGAGATGGTTTTTCGTTTTTTTGCAAGTCACAGCAGTTGAGCTGAGATCGTCTCGACACTGCACGCGGCTGTAAATTACTACTGAGCAAAGTAATAAGATACATTTAAATTTATGAGTACACAGCGTGAAATTTCTTTCTTTGTTCTTGTTTTTCAATTTATCAACATTCCGTAGACTGGCAAGACTACTACGAGAATGTTGGATTGCTTTTCTTATTAACTGTTTACCCACATTAGATGCCTATACTACTATTTCTTAGAATTCATCATGTTAATTAAAAATAACTTTTCATATTTTTTATTTTCACATATTTTTTTCAGACCGACATCTAAGTAAAAAGTGTCGGTAAGACCAGAAAATATTTTCTTACTGAGAGTCAATATCGCGACTGATACAAGAAAAATATCAACTTATGCCCGTATTGTCATTCCTGCGGTCTTAAGATCATATCCCGTCAAGGATATAAAGAGATCCGAGATAAGATAGCCAATGTCATTTCCGGACCCCAATCACATATTCTGTGGTTCAACACGTTAAATCTTTTTATCACGGTAACGATAATTAGGATACACACTATTCTACATCTTTGCACACATTATTCATTTCCTATATTATAGTATATTACACCGGAAAGTTTTACGATTCTTTGAAAGGTTGTATAATTGTAAAATAATTACGTCACCCACACATGTGCAGTCGTTATTTGGTGAAAAGTGGACTATGGTAGAGGACTGCTTTTGCTGTCATCATTGCCTAGTCTCTGACTAACCCTTCGGGGATAATAGTCCTGATTATATGTATGTATGTATGTAATAATATAAATGTTAAGAGTTTTATAAAACACTAGCGGTCCGACCGGACTTCGTCCGTGTGAACACCCCGTACCTTTCCAATAATACACCCGTACCTTTTCAATAATACACGCCTCTTTTTGTGCAGCGTTTGCAATTGTCAGGACAAGAATTAGCCAAATAGATGCTGCCGTTCTGAAGTGATGCGCGAACATAAATTCGTGGCAATTGATTTTTATATAAATTCAAAATAAACATTACATTTACAACAATAAAAACAAAAAAGGATCGCTTTAAATATAAAAAAAAACAAAATTTGTTTACGCCCACATCAATTATCTAGCCCAAGACAAACTTCTATTGAAACTCGTTAATATGATCAAACTAGATAACGGATAAATATACATAAACATAGAAAAATACTTAGACCCGAAATCAATTCAGAAAAACAGTTTTCTCTAAATTGACCTGACCGGGAATTGAACCCGGGACCTCAGAGATGGCGCGACGCCAGACCCGGCGCGCTGACCACTCGACCACGGAGGTCAAAACATATATAAATATTATATGTTTATATTTATAAAAAAATACATATATTTTAATGTCAATCGACGGTAGCTAAGATCATTGTTGGCTTCAGATTGATGTCCAAAAGACATTTAGTGAGTCCCATTGTGCGACGACAATAATAAATCAAAGTGCCATTGGATTGATGAGCTTTCAACCAATATAGTGGCCTTTGGCCGAAGAGACAATTTATTGTGTGACAGTACAAAAAACCCGTTAGTAAGTAATTATTTTAGCTTTTTTTTTGCGTTATTTTGGCTTCTTTTATAATAAATATTATTTGAGACCAGCTGACCCAACAGACGTTCATATTCAGAAATCAGAAATAATTTATACGTATATCATAGGTAAAAAATAAATGGTCTTACATATTTTTATGTTCGCTATGTTTTGCCTTTAAAGGCGTACAAACATATAGTGAATTAACTTATTGGTTTACTTTCAATTATTATATTTATGCATTATTCAATAAATTGTAAAATTATATAACAGTCTATTTTCATCTATAATCATTAAATATTTTCATTAAAAAAGTCGTTAATTGTATAGGTAATAGCATTGTTTCAATAATAATCGTGTTACTTTAAATCTTCTAAGTCAACTGGTAATTTATTATAAAATCCTCGGGGCCTTGCCCAGAATGCTATTTCTAACTAGGGATGTTTTACATTGGCACATAAATTATATTTGTGTTAGTACGAGATAAGTTCCGTCGTATCTCAGATAACTTCGCAAACAATTCCGGGTTCTTTTTAACAAAGACCGCAGTCTCTAAGATGTATAAAGACGGTAATGTTAATATTTTTTATTACTTAAAAACAGGTAAGCAGGTAACTATATCTTCTGTTTTTAAACCGCACATTGCTCTTATGCATCGTTTCTGAGCTTTGAAGACAACTTCTTTCTACCGAGTTTGAAGATTGTACCTTATATGGCATATGTACATGCACATTTATTTTTACAGATGTCTTCTGTTTGTGATCTCCATGTAAACTGACTGTCAATGACTAGTCCTACGAATTTGGTTTTAGTTATTTGACTAACATTTTCATTTTCATAGTTAATGTCAATGTTCTGTGTGCGAAGACTCTGATGAAATTGAATTATGTGCGCTTTACTAATATTTATTTTTAAATTATTTTCGTAGAACCAATTAATTATATTCGTCAATGTGAGATGTATATCAGATAGGTACATAATTTTTAATTTCAGAACTTTTTCATCATCATCATCAGACGAAGGACGTCCACTGTTGGACAAATGCCTCACCCAAGAATCTCTACCACGCCTTCAACAGAATGTTGGAATACCTTGTTGGAGGCCTGGCCAAACCAAACGTATATTCGGCGCATTTCTAATAGAATTCAGATTGCTATTACATTTTATTTAAAGCCCGATTCAACATCAGCCTACGTTTTTCATAAAACACAGTTTACTTAAACCTAAATCTGGATAACACATAAGCTACGGTGTACTAAGTCACACAGAAGTCATGAATAAAGTAACTTTTAATATGACGCTTCAATGTTACAGGAAAGTTAATCTAGTAATAAAGAAAACAATTTCATTTCTGCAAGCAATTAAGTCGAGTGAAGCGACGTGTACTGATTACTCTATTAGTCCGTCCAAATACACCTAAATATGCACTAATTGCTGTTCTCACTAATTAAGCAACGACAGATTAGTTCCACAATGATGGATTGATGATCACGAGCATTTTGTATTCGACGAATTTCAATTTTATTTTTCCAACACTAAAATTTTAATAAGGTTTTTGAAACCCCACCAACCTGCATTAGGCCACCGCGGTGGGTAATAGCCCAATCTCCCCGTGTGCTGTTGTCCATTTGGGAAGACTGTACCCAGCAGTGGGACTTTTATAGGCAGACTAGCGGCCGCTCGCGGTTCCACCCGCGTGGTTCCCGTTCCCGTGAGAATATCGGGATAAAAAGTATTCTATGTGTTAATCCAGGTTATAAACTATCCGTATGCCGAATTTCATCCAAATCCATTCAGCAGTTTTTACGTGAAAGAGTAACAAACATCCATCCATACTTACAAACTTTCGCGTTTATAATATTAGTAGGATAGGATGATGAAAGGTTTGTGACTTTAGATGCTTGTGTGACTGACCGTCAGAGGGTGCAGGATTAAATCCTGCTCGTGAATTTTTTAACACGTTTTCCCCTTAATTTGCTATTAAGTAGAACATGTGTAACAGTGATTATAATTACTCGTAAACTAGGTTTACTCGCTAAAATTGACCAATAACAAGACTGAACTCTCTAGAGACCCAAATCATTTACTTTTACAACGTATTCATTTTTATATCTTGTACCAACCTTTTACCAACTCACTAGAAAGTGAGAAGACTTTTGACATAGTAAGAGCGTCATTCCACGTAGCGTAATTCGACTTAGGTTCTAAACTAAGTCTAATAGGTACTTAATACTATTATACTGTAACGACGAATAGGACGCTTAGAATATTATGTTGCAGCTCCAAGAAGCTGGTATTCAGAGGAGCTAGTGATACTTAGGTGCGCCTTTATGTAGTGTAACGAGACTATTAGAAGTATTTTTGTACTCTTTAACGGGCTCGCTGACGTTTCGGACACATTATATTCGGACACAGTGTCCGATTTGACACTTTTACATTAAAAAGTGTCAATTCGGACACGGTGTCCCAATTAAATTAAAAAGTGTCAATTCGGACACTGTGTCCCAATAAAATGCGTCCAAAACGTCAGCAAGCCCTTTAACGATGTACTGTTATTCTAACGCCTCGGTGGCAGAGGGGTAAGCGCTCGGCTCGATATCTGGAGGTACGGGGTTCAATTCCCTGGTCGGGCAAAGTGTGTTTTTTTATTTTTGGATTTTTTGGTTTGTGATCACGAACCAGAATTTTGCAAGCGCGGTGATTAAGCTAATACAATAATACAGTCAGTTGTAGCGATAACTTGATTTCAATGATGGAAGACTTTGCCCAGCAGAGGGACAGTATACAGGCTGTACTTTACTTGATTAACCGTATCACGTAGCGGTGAAAGAATACTACCACCCTCTCTTTTTCCTTGGGTGTTGATTTTATTCTGATGAAAGCGGAATCCAACCAAAAGTCCGTTTTCGTCAGAAAAAACCGGCCTATAATTTATTGTGGCGAAAAAGGAATCTGACGAATGTGTCGTAGATCTCATAAAAGGCGACTTACGGACTAAAGATTGCACATACATCCATAAGCATTGAGCGGCGATGGGCTCACCATCTGTCACGCTGAGCACATGTGCAATCGCTATTTGGTAAAAAGTGGACTATGGTAGAGGACTAGACATTCTAGTACACTGATGTCATTAGACTCAGTTTTTTTATTTTTTAATATAGTTTTCATGGTCCGCTACATTTTTTTATGCGCGACAGTACTAATTCTGCCATAACAAGAATCTGCCGTAACAAGAATCTGTCGTGACCAGAATCTGTCCAAACCAGAATCTGTCCTAAGACGAATAAACCTTCTTTTGCAGTCTTCATTGCTTAGTCTCTGACTAACCCTTCGGGGTTAATAGTCGTGATTACATGTATAAATATACTTGACTATTATTTTTAAAAAGCTTGTGTCTGCCTTCCTTCTCTAGATACATACATAAACCCACGACTATTCTCCCTAAAGAGTGAGTCAAAGACTAGGCAATAAGGACCGCCAAAGCAGTGCCCTGTCATAGTCCACGTTTCTCCAAATATCAACTGGTGTACTACGTTTGGAGTAACCAGTTTTGGACACAAGGCGACCGTGGCGCGTTTTAACACGGCCGCCATTTTGTGGACACATTACGCAGCACGCAGCTCCTGAAACATCGACGCGCATCCTAACACCTCCTCGGCGATTCCCCAAGCTAGGCACATACGTTCCCCACGTCCTGAGACCAAGCATATAAATAAATTTGTGTGACCGTAAGTTTTATTATCATTTATATACCCCGACATCACAATGATATGTGATGAGTGAGCCCATCGCCGCATAAGCTGTTGTATTGTGTTGTCATTAGTACGTTAGTCGCCTTTTACAACACCCAAGAAAATGGATGGGTTAGTAGTATTCTCTTCGACCTCCTTGGTCGAGTGCTTTGGACACCGGTTTTCATGGTGTCGCCATCTCTGAGATCCCGGGTTCGATTCCAGGTCGGGTCAATTTAGAAATTGTTGTTTTTCTAAATTGTCTCGAGTCTGGGTGTTTTGTATGAATAATAAGTATGTATTTTAAGTATGTTTATCCGTTGTCTAGTAACCATTTAACGAGTTTCATAACGAAGCTGTGAAATGAGGATAGTTGATTTATTTATCTTATTATTGAGTCGCCACCGCACAGCTCTCTTATTTAATTTTCTTAGTTTATAAGTACCTATATGTTTTACATACAGGCGTTAAAACAAAACTGAGTAAAGGTAATATAGGACAAGTTCTTTAAAGCAATATAGTTAATCATCATAATTACCCTTACATATTATGAAGTAAATTCGCCGTTTTCCTGAGTCTGTGGCTCTGCGTTCTTCTTCTTAAACTATGCAATGGATTTTCATGCCGTTTACACTAATAGAAGTGCGATAACTTACATGCAGGAGTCACAACAAAACTGAGTAAAGATAATATAGGATAAGGACGCTGCTAATCGAATTTAAGTTCTTCAAAGCAATGTAGTAAATCATTATTATTACAAATTATTAAGTAAATTCGCCGTTTTCCTGTGTCTGTGGCTCCGCTTTCTTCTTCTAAAACTTTGCAATGGATTTTCATGCTGTTTTCACTAATAGAAAGTGCGATAACTTACGTGCAGGCGTACAACAAAACTGAGTAAAGATAATATAGGATAAGGACGCTGCTAATCGAATTTAAGTTCTTCAAAGTAATGTAGTTAATCATTATCATTACATATTATAAAGTAATTTCGCCGTTTTTCTGTGTCTGTGGCTCTGCTTTCTTGTTCAAAAACTATGCAATGGATTTTCATGCCGTTTTACTAATATAAAGTGCGATAACTTACATACAGGCGTCACAACAAAACTGAGTAAAGATAATACAGGATAAGGACGCTGCTAATCGAATTTAAGTTTTTTAAAGCAATGTAGTTAATCATCCTCATTACATATTATAAAGTAAAGTTGCCAATTTCCTGTGTCTGTGGCTCCGCTTTCTTCTTCTAAAACAATGCAATGGATTTTCATGCCGTTTTCACTAATAGAAAGTGCGATAACTTACATACAGGCGTTACAACAAAACTGAGTAAAGATAATATAGGATAAGGATGCTGCTAATCGAATTTAAGTTCTTCAAAGCAATGTAGTTAATCATTATCATTATACAAGGGCGTCGCCAGCCGGTGGCCCAGGGGGGGGGGAGGCAAGCCGAAATAATGAAGGAGGCGATTGTAGTATAGTAGATCAAGTTTAAGTAAAACAAATTAAAATACATTATCTAAGAAAAAAACCTAATCTAAGATAAGATAAGGCAAAAGAACATCATCTTCATAATCTACATTAATAAACAATATTATTGTATAACGTTATTATACTATTTGAAACTACTTATATTATTACATTAAGTTATCCATGAAATACTTTTTAAGCTTAATTTTGAATTTGTTTTTGTTTTTCCATGTCTAATGTCTGATGGCAAGCTGTTTAGTACATAGGGTAGGCGCTTTTTGATGGTTTTATCTCCAAAATAACTATTAACCATAGGTACGTCATGTTTATGGCTGAAGTACTTAGAGCATTCATTGGTTTAATGCTCTAAGCTGAAGTATGACGGTGTTTCTAAGTTAGCGTGGGCAAAGGCGTTGGCGGACCGTTAGTTGTTTTTATAAAACATACTTTACTTTTACTTTACACGGACTAGTTAAGAGGCAAGTTTAATTACATTGAAGCATCTAAACAACGCAATTTGACCCACGAGCAAGAAGTTGCTGACAGTTGGTTCCGATCCAATTTATAAAGGCGCTTACTCTGATTAATTAAATTGCCTCCCCTTGGTCTGGCGGCTAATTGGTGGTGATTACATTGTTTTATGTAAAGCAAATGAATGCGTACAGAGTACGTAGGTAATTGAATTGCGTGAACAATGTGTATTGTTCTTGCGTTTTTCAAATGATTGCTTAAATCCAAGGCTATACATATAAAATTTGAGAATATCACAGAACAGTAAACTGTTTTAATTACTGTTATATTAACGTTTTAATAGAAAAGAAAAGTGCTGTTTCACGCCACAGACGTCTTTGTATCGATCGCTTGACCCAAGTAAAGATTCAACGCAATTGTCGAGTCTGCAACAGAGAAAACCATTAGTTGTACTTACACGTACTAGTTGTGTTTAGTGCATCACATCGTTAATTTTTAAAATAATAAATGTACAATAATACAAAGGATCCTATTACTTTGACCTAAAACTTAAGCACAACTTTTTTATTAACGAGAAAATAGAAGTATATACCATATACCTACCAATATAGGTGCCAGATAGTCAGATTAGATCAGATCAGATCGGCTTTCAATCCATATGTAGTAGGTAGGAAACATAAAACACCAATACATATGATCTTTGTGGTATATCTTTTGCATTACTTGCGTAAACGCGAACAACAATGATTCCTATTTTATCCGTAACATCTATAATAACAACCGCACGGGAAATTACATGAAACGTTAGATACGAGTTAAGCAAAATGCAACGCCTTCTGCTGAGAGCTTTGAGGTAATAACTAGAGAGGCGATTTCGCGAACAATTTTTTGCGCACTGTTTTCTGGCCGCAAAGTCCACAATCGCTTGTAAAGTAAAGTAGGTAAAGGTTCTATAGGTATATGTCCCACTGCAGGGCAACGGCCTCCATCATTGATATCAAATCATCGCTAAATTTGATGGGTACTGGCTTAATCACCACGCTTAAAAATTCGAGATGGTGATCATAAACCCGGGCTATGCATCGTAAAATCCGAAAACACACTTTGCCCGACCCGACAATTTAACCTGGGACCTCCGGATGTCAAGCCGAGCGTTCGGCCACCGAGGCTTCGCCGAGCGTTCGCTTGGATCTTGGATCACAATCGCTAGGATAACTCACAATCACTGAGGTGTCTGCAGCTAGAGTTGCCAACTTACAAAAAAAAATGTGAGAATAAAATAAACAGTATTTTAGAAAATAGGACAGTATTTTATTTTTTCAAAGATTTAAATATGTCTGTTCGCAACTTTTTTACTTTTTAAACAGGTATATGGTTACCAGTGCACAGTGATACAAAACAGTATTTTGAATACTTTATTTTTGTTCAACAGTAAAAGTATAATGTAGTGAAAAACAGTATAATACTGTTTTTAACAGCATAGTTGGCAACTCTATCTGCAGCCCATGGTGCATGCTGCCATGCTGCATTATATTCCTATCACGCAAACACCGTGTATAGTGGTTTTAGTCAAAGTCAAAGTCAAAATATATTTATTCAATAAACTCAATTAATAAGTACATTGAATAGTCCAAATCTTTTGTTAACCTACCACCCATGCAGGATATCTTTTTTTAACTGTGGCAAAGAAACCACAGCGCACAGAAGCAACGACATTTACAAAAAAAATATATATGTCGTTACCAGGTCATAAAATACAAAATATGAATTTGAATACAAATAGTTTAATTAAATATGGTGCTTTATTAATTGTAGACAATTAGAAATAGCTGTTGGAGTACTTGGAGCATTTCAGACCCAAGCTTTTTTTGTCTTCTGTGTAATCTGACACTTTCTAATAAGCTTTTTTATAAAGCTTTTCTTTGATTTTGATTTTAAATTATTCAAAATCTAATTTCTGAATATAATTTGGTACTTTGTTGTATAAACGTACACACAGACTTTTAAAAGAATTATTTATTTTATGGAGCCTAGTATAAAGTACTGCTAATTTGTTCTTACTTCTAGTGTTAATTTTGTAAAAATCACTGTTTTTTGAAAACATTTCAATATTTTTATGAACATACATCATATTTTCATAAATGTATTGTGATGCAACTGTCAGTATACATATATCCTTAAATCTCTCTCTGAGAGAGTCACCAGCCTGTAGGTTATATATTGCTTGAATAACCCTCTTCTGCAGCACAAAGATAGTTTGAATGTCGGCAGCATTTCCCCACAGTAAAATGCCGTACGACATTACACTATGAAAGTAACTGAAATAAACTAATCTAGCTGTATCAACGTCAGTTAACTGACAGATCTTCATTACTGCATAAGCCGCAGAGCTAAGTCTATTCGACAATTTGGCTATATGTGGGCCCCACTGAAGCTTGGCATCCAACATGATGCCTAGAAACACAGTGGTGTCCACGGGATTCACATTCTTATCTTTAATTTGTACACTAGTTATTACCTGCTTAACATTAGGCAATACAAATCTCACACATTTGGTTTTTCCCTCGTTTAACAGCAAGTTATTTTAAATCATTGTACTCTGCGATAGACCAGTCATTTCCGTAATACGTCACAAGCGGCTACTGCTTCTACGGCGTAGCAACTCAAAAAGGAATTAGCATACACGTAGGTGATCAATGTGATCATGCATGTACACTGTGCCAGTAACAAAGTGAAAAACGTTATTGCGCGCATTGACTAGATGATATTGGTAGAAATTCGACAAAGATGTTAATTAAGGGGGTTAGGCGGTGAAAACAGAAAATTTGGCTGTTTTCTATTAGCTGTTATTCAAAATATTTTAGATATTTCGCACTGAAATTTTCAATATTTATTACAGAACGTATGTGTGAGGGGACGACTGTTTTCAAAACACGATTGGAAACATTTAGCTCGAAAGAAAAAAATCCTGAAGTTACCTCTAAAATTTCATATAAATTCACATTGCGACCGTGTTTTACAATAATAATTCCTATAAAATCATAAAGACATAGTTAAATATTTACCTTTTCGATTTCTTGACTGTTTTGAATTTCCAAAAAAACTAAACATTTTTATTAACTTTTTGATTAAAATATGAATGGCGCTTACGAATGACCGCGGAGCCCGCACCGCGCAACACCCGCGAGGGCCCGGAAATTTCGCTGACCGCCTAACCCCCCCTAAAATAAACGTCCAACTGCTTGGCACAGGCCTTATCACAAGGACAACAGCACATGGGGTCATTGTTCGGTAACCCACCACGCTGGCCCAATGCGGATTGGTTGTTGATACTTTACGTATTGTTAAATCGCGGAAAAGAGATCGCTATTAACTCGTTTTTATCTTTCAATTCAATATAGCTAATTTTTTTTTATTGATTTTGCACAAAGCTATTATATTTTATTATTAACATATTGGGGTCTTCAAATAGTTCTTAATGCAGTATGAGCATTCGGCAAAGAAAAGAGGACGCTATTTTAAAGAAAGTAAGAATAATTGGTAACATAATAACACGATATAATGAATTTTTTAGGCACTACACACAAACTCATGAAACTCACTTCGTTGTACTACTTAAACTTAACATAATAAGTAGAAAAAAATAACAAATAATTTAGAAGATACGAAGCAACTAATATTTTTCTCAACTTTATCTGTGGTATCCACTTTGGCGGTAACACATCCACTTTTTAGTATGTTAATTAGCGAAGTGGCATGCTTGACGGACCTAATTAACGAGCACGGTTGCCAATGATGCATATAAACCGCATTACGTTGCGTTTCATGCATTAATTATTCCCCTTCGTCCTATCTACGTGGTGATTCAATTACTGCCTATTGCTAGGGCTATTGCATCCACTAATGAGTCTTGTTCAATGTAAAAGAAGAGAACGTAGTGGGAAGTATAGGCTTTCTTAACCTATTATTATTTGTGTATTTATCTTGTCGTGTTTAATAAAAAATAGAGATGTGTGATGTCCCGGGCTTGATTCCAGTACCCCAAGCACGAACCATTATGGTACTAGTTAAGGTAATCGTATTATTTTGTATGAAAACCATAAAGTTACTAAACCTTTTTCATACAAAATAATACGATTACGATTACCTTAACTAATTAGTAGTAATGGTTCGTGCTTGGGGTGCTTGGGGTCGGGTCAATTTAGATAAAAACTTTTTTTAATTGATTTCGAGTCTGGGTGTTTTATATGTTTATGTACTTGCAAGTTTTAAAAGGAGCTTAACTTTGGCTAGATAATTGGTGTGAGCGTAGAAAGTTATTTTTTTCTTGTTTTCTAATCGATTGAACATTTATGTATCTGCCAATCAATACCAACCAATTAATCGTTCAAAGTGAAATGTTTTACCAATACTTCGGTCAGCTCGGACAAATTCGGACGGCTCATGACAGATTCATTATACGCCGGTCGGACGCGCGCCGCCATCGTACTCGTATGAGGTCATTGTGAATTCTGTTTTGTGATTTATTAGGCTCTGTTCTGCATAAATATTACAAAGACAAATGAAGATGACATGGTAAGCCTATTGTTTTCTAAGATTTAAGCGAGCACTACACATTGGAATGGTGGAGGAGCTCGATGGCGCTCTATCATAACGGCCGGCGTAAGGATCTTTTTAAACGTATTTATAGCATAGACTAATTCATTTTTCAACGTAAGAAAGCCATATCACCAACATTACGGAACAAATTTTATAGAAAAAAATATTTTACTGTTAGCGAAACCGAACCGAGCACCCGAACCCGTAAGCTATGCAATTTTTATTTTTCTGACGTTTCGAACCCTTTACAGGTTCCGTGGTCACAGAGAGACTGGTAAGCCGTCTATTAGGGATAGATTGCATGTTGTGCTCGTGTTTTAAAAATTCAAAAAGTTTTTATGAATTTTGAAAGGTATGAAACTTGAAGTGTGATATCTGGGCTCCGATAATATTGAGTTAAGTTTATGTACTCCCTAATATAAAAAGTTTATTTTAAATTGCTCTTTCAAAAGTTACTTCTTTCATGAGTGGCCGCCAAAATTTAAAACGATGCCAACTTCACCCAATCCTCTTTATTTACGTGAGAGGTCCAGAGTGCTATTTTTTTTATCCAACCCGGTGGAAGAAAAAACATTAGGTAATCTATTTTAAATTCTTGATTAACGTACGTGGGAATGAAACACTCGTGCCTGCTACCACAAAGATAGCAGTTAGTAAGAGTATACAATATTTAAGTCACTCTCAGTAGAAATTCAAAATATTTGTAGGAAATATCAGCGGTGCGAAAATTTATTCCCTGTGTTTACAATAATAAAGGGATAAATACAAATCTTAAGTTGCTTAAACCGTTAAAAAGAAAATGTTAGCTTTAGATTATGGCAACATCGGTGTCAGACTTGCCTCTGGGGAGAGGCTATTTTAAGGATTTCCATTTATTGCATGTCACTCAGAGCAACCATTTGTAAAATTATAATTTAAACATCCACTTAGCTTAACTAAACGCCATCTGCTGAACTTCTAAGATATATTGAAATGAAACACTTTTTACGGATTAACTCGCGTTTAATTTACTATTTACATAGTTTTTATATTATCCTGACGTTTCGAACCCTTTACAGGGTCCGTGGTCACAGGGAGACCTAAGATATAGCTTACCTTCTAAGATATAGCTAGGTATAAAGATTTTATAGAGGTTCTATAATACAGTTATTATAGAATTTCTAAATTCATATTCAATGACAAGCCACGGAATAAAAACCTTTCAATAGCCTTTTTGCATGTAATATGCAAGTTCTATACAATGTGCTAGATCGGGCTGGATATCAATTTGAGATTTCTCTAAATCCGACTGTATGCTCTGCTAACTGTAGTACCAAGAAGGTTTTATGGTAACGAGGTTTTTAGGAGGATTCGCTACTTCTGGTAGTATCTACATACATAGAACAATTGTTAGTGATACAACAGTTATTTATTATATTACGTTGAAATCAACTAAAATACCTAATTATCATACATTGTATTGCATGCTAACCATCTATAACAATGTAAACATGTATGACTAAAGTAAATTAAAGTAATTAGCCTATTTATGGATACGGTTAGGAAAATCTCCCTTCCTATCAATGATATTGCCGTGGTCCATGATGAAAATCTTATTCTACAGCCTCCATCATTAAAATTAAGTCACCGCTATAAATGGTATTGTTTTAATCACCACATTTGCCAAATATGGGTAGGTGATCAAATTGATCACAAACCTGAGCTATGCATCGAAAATTCTAAAACAGATTTTTCCCGACCTGTGAATTCAAACCAGGGCTTCGAAAATTCTAAAACAGGTTTTGGCGGTCCTGGGATTTGAACCAGATTATCGGGCCGAGCGTTGACACATAAATTCATTTTAAATTCAATTTTACTAAGTACCTAAAACAATGCCTGCCAGCAGTATGTTATTCAAATGCACTTCTACCCAAAGAATAGTACGCAAAATCCGGCCAATGTGCGCTAAATATCCGCTCGAACGGCGACGGCGGACTGTAACGACATTCTGCGTTTTCAGGGGATTGTTTGTCCATCGTCTCGAAACTTCGAGCGCCTCTGTCGTCTACAGATTTACACGTAGGCTTAAATAGTTTTATTTGAGACTCAACCAAGTTCTCTGTAAATCTATTTCAGCTGGTCCGCTTGTGTCGGCGGAGTTGTAGAGCGCTACCCAATTTCATTGAAATGTGTTCCGTTGTACTAGCTTCAATCTAGTGACAGTTAGAACAAGTACTATATTTAGAACTAGTTGTGTCCTAGACTGCGTTTGTGGATTTAGCTCTTGTATTGCCCAGTTCGACTTCTCGACAACCATTCGAAAAGTAATCAGAGCCATTGTCTTAAGAGATATCATCATCATCATCAGCAGCCGAAAGACATCACTGTTGGACATAGGCCTCCATCAAGGATCCCCACCACGTCCGATCTTGTGCTGCACGCATCCAGCGGCTACCCGCGACCTTTACCAAATCGTCAGTCCACCTTAAAGAAGCGTTTCCTACACTGCGTCTTCTTATCTATGAGTAATTTGTTTCATGTTCTGTACTTTTTTATATAAGACCTTAAGTTCACAGTTAAAACAATAAATTTTTCTTTTTTATTCTATTCTTTTAAATAAGTACCTTATACTAATTTTTCCATTGAATTTCTCCTAACAATCAAAACTTTCATAGAGCATTGCATGTTACATCTCATAAAAACTTAAATATTTCGCTATAAGAAGCATCGTGAACAATATGTCCGCTTTCATTGAGTTTCATTCTTATACGTTCGGTGTGATGCTAAAACAAAGCTATATAGACAAGAATAAAAATGGATTTGATCTCTATTACGATAAAGATTCTTCATCTGAATATCTACTACAAATATTTTTATAAACCTATCTCTCTATGTTTTTAGATAACCGTAAATTTATTTACCCATTCATTGAACATTTGGTAGATTGCTTAAAAAAGTTATCAATTGTTTGAATAGTAAGAAACTACTTAAGCAATAGTACCATTTCTGGAATGGCTTTGATAATATTGGTAAGTCTAGCCTATGAGAGTATCTAATAACGTTAGGTATGTAGAGCTGTGTGGAGATTCGAATGGTATTCTGCATGAGTTAAAACTTAATCCGACAAAGGCAGAGCCGCTTCGCTTACCAGCTAGAGTGTGCTTTACACCAAGAGCAAACACAAAGGAGACTGCTATATTAGTTTATTACTAATTGATTAAATTAAATTAAATTTGTTTACGCTTACACCAATTATCTAGAGACCAAGATGAGTATTTGTTTGCGCTACCGCGCAACGGGAAACAGCCGTCGCTGCGCCGTAATAGAGTGCATATCAGAATGCACTAAGCCGTCGCGCGGCCATGTTAACTGGTCGCCGCCGGCCCGCGCCGCGCAAGAGTGAGTAGCCCTTGACATCTCAAGACGAACTCACGCGTCGCGCGCCCTTGAACTCAGCCTTCGAAATAAGCAGTACATAGTACATAGCATATGTGTAAGGTTACGCCTAACGAACCGCCCCTAGTGAATAGTTTCGTGTAGTGACTGTGCGCCAGGAAACCAACCAACATCGCCGCCCTCAAGCCTCGCCGCCCGTGGTCAGCTCGCCCGCCGGTTCCAGACCCATCATTCCGGTAAGTCATTCCTTCCTACAGCCTTCCTACCTTCAGCCTGTAACCTCGCCGCATGTTGGTGCCTAAGCGCTAACATTTTTGGTCCAATCGAGCGCGGAATAACCGCTAAGGTTCAGCCCTAATCTGAACCTAACTTTCTTTTAATTATCAATTTTAAGTCCTTTTAATTACAGTCCGCTAAAGATAATTATTTCCGCCCATATTCTTGTTCTATTTCCGAATCTTATATCTAATTCGTGCCATCATTTCGGAATTCATTTGTTCACATAACTTTACCCTGCCCCAATAAAAATTTGGTGAGGTAGGTGTAATTTGTTTGTGGTAGGATTGCGACCACACAACATCCGAATTATCTTGACGCAATTATTTCTGCATGTTGTTTTTATGTTGCTTTCGTGTATGCATCCGGTATTCTGAACCAGGATCACAGAACTATTGTGTCATACAATGTTGTTGTGCCTAATTCGTGCTTGAAATAATAATTCAGCTCAGTTACTTTACCTTTGCCTTTTTCATGCTACGTTTGGCTACCGATTTAGTTAATTGTATGGTGCCTGGTATTACAACAGCTAAGCTAATTTAACACTGCATAAAATAATTCAGCTTAGTTATTTGGCCTTTATTTTAATTTTTTCATGCCATGTTTATCGGCTGCAGGTGTATTTTTCTTACATAATAATACAACAAGATTTAATTTTTTTTGAGTGTTAATTTTTAATTTTATTGTTTTGATTGTTGCCTTTGCGAGCGGCTCAGATCTCGTGCATGCTCACCACGCGTGCCAAATAGCGTGCTTTATTTTTTCACCCGTGTTAATTTTGTATCTATTTTTTATTTTTTATTTTTGCCTTTGCGATCGGCTCATTCGTGGTGCGTGCTCACCACATGACCGTAGTGTGTTTCATTTAGTTTCATCAGTTTTTTTTTATATCGCTTACGGCTATTTGCGTGCGTCGCCTTCGCTTCTACACACGTTAAGTTTAATTAAATTTTTATGATTAGTTTATTTTTATTTTTTTTGCTTGCGACTGACTCATTCTTCGCGCCAGTGTCGGCAACAGGTCTGCCCGATTGTGAGCGCCTTGCCCAACAGTGGGCTACGGATAACGTGATTCTTTTGTTTTTGTTGTTTTTGTTTGTTTTTTGCTTGCGGTCGGCTAATGTTACGTACGCGCGTTCAATAAGCATACATACATATACACAGACATACCGACACATACACGCGCTTGCCCACCCGTAGGCCATATACAAGGCGCCCCAACTTAGTTTTGCTTTCTTTATTGTTGCGATAATTTTAGCCCATTTGCTCTTACCTTAGTAAACAAATACCTCCAGCCCAACTATAGAATATATACAGGGTGTTGTTCTTTTTACTGCCTTTAAATTTGTTTAATTTTTATTTTTTTATTATTTTGTTGTCTCCTTTTATTCATCGCAATGCCAACCAAGTCACAAGCCGCGATATTTAGGGAGGCCGCCAAAGCTTTACACCAGCTCCTAGAGGTGGGATCAATGATCATTGCTGGCGACACCAAACATTCCATAACGGAATTTAACGTGCGTTTCGCACAGATACAGGGTATAAAGGAGAAGCTGGACTCAGTGTACTACAACATTCTCGACGAAGAGAACTTAGACGAGGGGGTTGAGAGGACATACACTGAGAACCACACAAAAGCCTCCGGAGCATACCTGGGGATACTTGTGGCTAGGGAGGAAATCTCACCCTCTTCCACGTCGTTCCCAACCCATAGCGCTCAGCCCAGTTTCGGCGTCAATACGCCCACCGCCGTCCTCCCCAAGATAGCGCTGCCCAGGTTCAGCTCAAAAGTGGAGGACTGGCCTTCCTTCATTGCGCTGTTTAGAAGTTTGACTGACGACATGGCGACCCTGTCGGACGCAGTCAAGCTCCACTACCTGTTCTCAAGTCTCAGCGGTGAGGCATTAAGTATGGTGTCCCACTTAAAGGTCACCAATGAAAATTTTGCCGTGGCCATGGACATCCTTACAAAGCGATACGAGAACCGCCGGGTTCTCATCGATAGTTTCGTCGACATAATCCTGGGGCTGCCGAGCATCCACACGCGCTCTAACATACGCACACTTTTCCTCACTCCGCTGGTGTCCGCCCAGTGTGCTCTTAGTAATTTGGATCTGCCCATAGGAGACGACTACGTGTTTGTGTCGATAGTGGTGCGAAAGCTTAAGGGTGAGCTCCGCACGTTATTTGAGCGCAGACACGGGTCTAGCAGCACCCTGCCCACGTTGAGTGACCTCATCTCCTACCTCGAGGAGCACGCGCGCTGTGTGGAGACAGAGTTCTCCAACGTAGCCCAGCCGCAGCCCATTCACGCCCTGCCCGGCCCTTCTCGTAGCCGCGCGCCTCCACAGTTGCCCCATCGCACTTATGCTCAGATGGCTCAGCAACAACCCGACCATTACCGTGGCCGCTCCTCAGCTCCATCGCCTCACCGCGCCTACGATCAGCCTACTCACCAACCGTCACGCCCAGCGCAGCAAATGCGTCACCGCCCGTCCACCTCCCCGGCTCGCAGTCAGCCCTTCCCCGTCTACTCGGCCTACCAGCAAAGCTGCTCCTCATCATCGTCATCGTCCTCTTCCTCACGCTCGACGCCCTACTGTCCCTATTGTGCCATTAGGGGACATACGCTCATGACGTGCAGCTGGTACAATGCCCAGCCAACACAGGGCCGTTGGGACTTCGTACAGGCACGCGAGCGCTGCCAGCGTTGTCTCGGCCGTCACTACGAGAGCGAGTGCAGGTCAAGGGGGGCATGCAAGAACTGTGGGAGTACGAACCACCACACGTCCCTCCATCGACCAGACGGCCCAACGCACTCAGCTCATTCGTCGTCTGTACATGTGCCCCCACCACAGCTGACAGAGCACTCGAGGGAGCGTCCCAGAAACAGCAGGCGGCACGAACCCGCACATGCCAAACAGGCGCAACCCAGCTCTGCTCACAGAGCCAGCCCGCCCAGGTCCGGTTCGCCAGGTAGGCCCCGCGAACGCCGCCAGCAATTATGACTCCCTACTATCACAGAGCACCCTAGCGAAGAGGTAGATTTAGCCCATGCCCAGTCAACCCATGCCCACACAGCTGATACATACTCAGCTCATACAATTTCAGCTGATTCTCAATCAGCTCACTCACCTTCTGTGCCCACTGGCACACCCATTTTGTTGCCAACCGTCTCACTAAGAGTCGCGGACGTACATGGCCATCTTCACACAGCCAGAGCTTTATTGGACTGTGGCAGTATGCTGACGTTAATAACGTCACGCATGGCACGACTTTTGAACCTGCCATCAAAACCCACTTCTTTAAAAATTACAGGAGTTGGGAATCAGCACAAACATGAGTCAAAGGCGGCAATAACAATAGTATGCCGACCCACTCACAATGATACTCCTACAATTACTGCCACAGCTCACATTTTAAAAAACGTCACTGGCTACCTTCCCTTAGAGAAGGTACCAAACATTTCCCACGTACTAGGCCAGCCACCCGTGCCATTGGCTGACCAGCTTTACCACACACCAGCCCCGATCGACCTCTTATTGGGGTCGGACGTTCTTGGTCAAGTGTTGGACGGGACTAAGGTCTCGTTGGGCCCGGGCAAGCCCATAGCCTTCGGCACGATTTTCGACTTCGCGTTGATAGGACCCATTGAGGACTTGTATGCGCAGCCGGCGCAGCAGGTTAACTCAGCTCACGTCGTCAGCTCACAACCAGACTCAGCTGAATCAGCCCAGGACATACGTCAGAGTCTGGAAAGGTTCTGGGAGTCTGAGGAGCCCCTCCCTCAATCTCACACTCATAATGATCCCCTGGAGGAACAATGCGAGGAAATCTTCCGCTCTACCACTACACGCGATCCCTCAGGCAGATATACGGTCGCTCTGCCCTTTCTAAAGGACGCCCCTCAACTAGGCAAAACTCACCCTATCGCATTACGCAGATTCCTCAATATTGAGAAGAAGCTAATGGCGAACCCGTCTCTGCGTTCTAAATACGTCGACTTTATGGCCGAATACATCGACTTAGGGCACATGGCTCCCTGTCACCCAAATACATTCGCCCATAAACCTCACTTCTACATCCCTCACCATGGCGTATTTAAGTCAGGGTCGGACAAGCTGCGCATTGTTTTTGATGGTAGCTGCAAAAGCTCCAATGGTGTCAGCATAAATGAATGCCTACACACAGGCCCCGCCCTTCAACAGGACATTGTGGACATCATCATGTCCTTCAGAACGCATCCAGTCGTTTTCAGCACTGACATCCAGAGGATGTTCAGAAATGTGCTGGTTGCCCCAGACCAGAGACGGTATCAGCTGATACTATGGCGGTCCTCACCAGATCACCCTCTGCTCACCTACGCCCTCAATACAGTCACGTACGGCTTAAGATCAAGCCCATATCATGCAATCCGCACCCTGCTCCAGCTGGCTGATGATGAAGGCCATCGCTACCCTGGAGCCGCTCAGGTTCTTCGCAAGTCTATCTTCGTTGATGACATCTTGTGTGGCCATGACACGGTTGAATCCGCCCAAGCACTTCAGGACGAGTTGATAAGTCTGCTAGACCTAGGCGGCTTTCAGCTCAGTAAGTGGACATCTAACTCGCCTAAGCTGCTCGAGAGATTTCCCGACAACCAATGCGACATGCCCAAGGACTTCGACATGAACCCAGAGTCCACGTCCATTAAGGTCTTGGGTATACAGTGGAGCCCTCAGTCAGACGAGTTCACCTACCGCATCTCTCTGCCCCCCATCACACATGTCACAAAGCGGTCTATTTTAAGCACCGTAGCCTCACTTTATGACCCAAACGGCTGGGTTTCGCCCGTTATCTTCCGCGCAAAGCTGCTGCTTCAGCAATTGTGGCTACTGAAGCTGGAATGGGATGAGCCCACTCCCTCTGAAGTACAAACGGAGTGGCACCACATCTCAGAGGATCTACCGCTGTTGGCTAGCATTCGTTTCCCTCGGCACATTTGTGCAAACAAAGGCTCAGCTGCATACTCGCTTCACGGGTTTGCAGATGCCTCTGAAGCCGGGTTTGCCGCCGTTGTTTACCTCCATGAGCTCGATGCCTCCGGAGATACTTTGGTACACTTGATTGTCGCCAAGTCGCGAGTCGCACCAATCAAGAACCGCCTCACAATCCCCAAGTTAGAGTTGTCGGCTGCCACTCTACTCTCCCAGCTCATGATCCGTGTGTCGGTTCAGTTATCGGCCCATATCAGTATACAACAACACATATGTTGGTCAGACAGTACGATAGTCCTGGCCTGGCTCAATACCCCGCCTCACCGTCTTCAACCCTTTGAAGCCAACAGGGTAGTCAAAATCAGCTCAGGCTCACCAGAATGTGCCTGGCGACACGTACCTTCTGAGCTCAACCCGGCAGATTGCGCAAGCAGAGGAATGTCTGCGCAATCCCTGTCAGCCCACGACCTATGGTGGTCTCCCACGTGGCTTGGACAGCCTTGTGAGTCTTGGCCTGCGATGCCCTTAGCTCTGGGCCATCACGCCCTGCCCGGCCTTAAGCCCAAACACGTCCCGTCACTGGTCACAGTGCCCGGTCTTGACTTTGACCTGCTCACTCGGTTCAGTTCACTAGACAAGCTCGTCGGAGTGACAGCTTGTCTAAAACGCTTTCTGCACAACTGCAGACACCACCCAGATTCGCGACGCTCAGGCCCCTTGTACGTCAGTGAACGAAGAGAGGCCCTACTTTATTGGGTGCGCAGTGTCCAGCACAATGAGTTTGCGGAGGACATCCACCGCCTTCAAACTGGCAAAATCTGCTCCGTCAGACTCCAGCGGCTGTCACCTCTCATTAAAGATGAGCTCCTTAGAGTTGGTGGACGACTGTCCCATGCATCTATCCGATATGACGCGCAGCACCCGCTCATACTTCCCAGCTCTAGCCCACTTGTAGACCTTATCATTGACCACTACCACAAAATACACTGCCATCCTGGCGCTGACACTTTACACGCTATCCTACGCCAACAATTTTGGATATTGTCCGCGCGCCGCATCATTAGACACCGAGTTTTTAAATGCATTAGATGCTTTCGATGCCGGGCCCAGCCGCAAGCGCCCTTCATGGCCGACCTGCCAGCCGATAGAGTTACGCCTCAGCCAGTATTTAGTCAAGTCACGACCGATTTTGCCGGACCATTCCTCGTTAAATCTAGTACCCTACGTAATGTTAAACTCTTAAAAGCGTACTTTTGTATATTCGTGTGCCTCTCGACTAAGGCGGTTCATTTGGAACCGGTCTCGGACCTCAGCACGGAAGCGTTCCTCGCGGCATTACAGCGTTTTATAGCACGCCGCGGTGCCCCGGTTCTCATCCGCTCGGACTGCGGTACAAATTATGTAGGCGCTAGAAATCAGCTCATCGAAGTACAAAACTTTCTTGCCTTGAATAATGACACGATTGCGCACAAGCTCGCTGGTCAGCACATTACTTGGTTGTTGAACGTCCCTAAGGGACCATGGTTCGGTGCGTTACATGAGATCAACGTAAAATCAACAAAGCAACTTTTATATCGCGTAATTGGCGAACAACACCTCACATTCGAGGAATTCTCCACACTTTTAGCTCGAATTGAAGCGGTCCTCAACTCAAGACCTCTCTGCCCACTTTCGTCTGATCCTTCAGACTTTGAGCCGCTTACAGCCGGACATTTCCTTATAGGCCGCCCACTAACGGCCCTTCCCGAACTATCCGTGGAAGATAGGCCGATCTCCACACGTAGGCGATTCCAGATGGTACAGGCCCTTTCCCAGCGCTTCTGGACGCTGTGGACCCAGTCCTACCTGCATACCCTTCAAACCCGCTCCAAATGGTTGTCCCCATCCTCCCCTCCCCGAGTTGGCGAGCTCGTCCTCATCAAGGAGGACAACCTGCCTGCCCTTCAATGGAGACTGGGGCGCATTACTCGCACCCTGCCTGGGAAGGATGGCGTCGTGCGGGTGGTGGACCTGGACACCGCCAATGGACACCTCCGGAGGCCTGTGTTCAAGATTGCCAGGCTCCCTTTGGATGAGACCACCCCTGGGCCCCGGGAAGATGTTTGCGCTACCGCGCAACGGGAAACAGCCGTCGCTGCGCCGTAATAGAGTGCATATCAGAATGCACTAAGCCGTCGCGCGGCCATGTTAACTGGTCGCCGCCGGCCCGCGCCGCGCAAGAGTGAGTAGCCCTTGACATCTCAAGACGAACTCACGCGTCGCGCGCCCTTGAACTCAGCCTTCGAAATAAGCAGTACATAGTAGGTACATAGCATATGTGTAAGGTTACGCCTAACGAACCGCCCCTAGTGAATAGTTTCGTGTAGTGACTGTGCGCCAGGAAACCAACCAACATCGCCGCCCTCAAGCCTCGCCGCCCGTGGTCAGCTCGCCCGCCGGTTCCAGACCCATCATCCCGGTAAGTCATTCCTTCCTACAGCCTTCCTACCTTCAGCCTGTAACCTCGCCGCATGTTGGTGCCTAAGCGCTAACAGTATTCTTTTGAAACTCGTTAATATCTTAAGATAACGGATAAATAAACATAAACATAGGAAAAACGGGTCGGACGCGGATTCCCTAAATCGCAATTCGTCTGATTATCTAAATTACCAGTTTCCCACTTCGTACACATCGCAAATCGTCTTAGTCGCAAAATGTCATCATCAGCCTACAAACGTCCCACTGCTGGGCACAGGCCTCCCACGTGGGGATATTGGGCCATAACCCACCACGCTGGCTAAATGCGGTTTGGTGGGTTTTAACGACTGTCATCTTACGACAACAACCGGGACCAACGGCTTAACGTGCCTTCCGAAGCACGGAGGAGCTTGAGATGTTTTTAAATTGGTCACCCATCCAGCGACCGGGGATTGCGAAAGTTGCTTAACGGTCAAGATCGTAAGCCGAACGCTCTAGCCGCTGTGCCATCGAGCTCCTCGCAAAATGTCAGAATTTTAAAATAAGTATGGATCAGGTCGGGTCGGCCGTGGATTACCCAAATCCCAATTAATAATAATTCCTGTACCTTTAATTCTATTAGTACCCATCCATACCCAAAATCAATTTACCTTAGAGATGGCGCGACGCCAGACCCGGCGTGCTAACCACTCGACAACGGAGGTCGTCAATAACAATAATAATAACATCTATCAGGTGGCGGTTCGCGGCGCCTTGACCGCGACCGGAGACCGTGACAAGTAGGTAATAAAATCCCGTGACGAGGTTATGACGTCCCGGTTCTTTAGCCACCGATAAATCCCAGGATTTCTCATGACTTTCGGGGCCGGGATTTCCCGGGACCGTTCCTTACTAACGAGGGTCCCAGTCTCTTTTGCATGTACTGTGGGTCGAGACAACTATTCATTAATAATTATCGTAGAGTCTGTCGGTGGAGTCAGTTGTGTTGTATTGTGTCATTTTACATTCTAATGGAAATAGTATAAAAAAATAGTAACTTTTGACCTTTTGTTAGCTGTTGTGGTCTTGGTCTCGATCCACAGTACATGCAAAAGAGACCGAGACTCTTGTCACTGCCTATTGTCTCTGTCTCTAATCTCGGATTCTCGGTCGCCATGCAGTCGCAGTCGGAGCGCGAACCGGCGCGAACCCTGTGAAGAAGAATGGGCGCAAGAAACTGCACAGCCATTATGTACTAACATATGGATTATGACAGTGTGGTCCGAAATAAACAATTTTGAATTTTAATTTAAATTCAAACAATTGATTAATAACTCTGTTCGCTCTATGGGGTCTAGACCAATCCAATCACAAATCAAGAATAATGAATGATTCCTAGCAGGTGATTAATAATTATTCTTACATAGCCTTTTAAGTTCCTCAAAACCATACACAACAGAAATTGTATTGTTATGCGACCACCGGCGGCGGTATCTTGCTTCACAAAAGGTTATTAGGTTGTTTGAGACAATTTTTTGTTAAAAGCAAGGGCTATTTCGTCTTCCTTTTCTCTAAATATCAAAATAATAACGACTAGAAGGTAAAAGTTAAAATGTTGTTATAATAGGCATCTTTACTTTTTGCTAGTCTAGGACATCTCCAGCATTATCTATCTGGCATGGATGGGACTTTACTAACACAACAATAAATTAGTTGCCTAGACTAGCTTGTCTGATATTCAATTAACGTACCTCACATCCGGTAACGGTGCATGGCCACAATGTCTGCATTTAGCCCTATTGTGTAGAATAGAATGATAGCGTCAAACAAAATAATGTATAATCACATAAAACATGACTTCTTAGTAGGTAAATAACTTAGTTTTTTGTAAAATTTTGAATACATATATACCCACCTAGCTTAGTAGTGATAATTATAGCTAAGTTTATTACTGAAAGATCCATAAAGACGCTATTTAGGTGGTAACAGCAGCTTTGTGTTGGTTTGGAGTGGCATATTTGAGTTAAAATGAACTATCGCTTGTAAATTTTAAATCAACATCACTCAGCGGAGTAAAGCCGCAAAAGTTGCCGCCATTTTACTTCGCAAAGCCGCGTTAGAGCCTTACATGCTACTTTTAAGTGTAAAGAATGTCACATTTAAGCAAACATTGCTTATAGGATGCAAAATCAACCAATATACTACTCTGGTTTTTAAATGGCTGTATAATAATATTTATGCCACTACGATTATAAGTAATTACCAAAATCTAGTTCTCCCTTTTTTATACCTAACAATCGCAAAAGAGAATTAACGTGAAGTGTAATAGAGTCGGAGTTACAGCCGAAAACTTTTTGTAATCGTTTTGTTCGATCGCGGGTTCCGTAGAAACAACTAAATTCGGTATTGAAGAATTTTGGCCGAGATTCCCCTCCCTCAAATATAAAAAACAATTTACGTTTTATAATATTCTTAATTTATAAGCTATATAATTTATCAAATATTACTTAGTTTTTTCCTAGTTCAGATTTTTGAAATAATACATTTATTTGAGTATTAAATAAACTTAACATTTTAGTGGATGGACAACAACCCTAGAGCATTAAGTGCTCTAAGACAACAACAAACGTTATTTCAATAAGCATAGATAGACAAAGTAACCATAGGCAACAGTCACCACAGCACAGAATAGTTGTAAGGTATCTAAAAAAACCGTAGACAGAAAAAAATATAAATCTATTGTTTAACTTAACACTGGTGACATTTGTTTTTTTTATTATTTAACTCGCATTCTTAGTAACGAAGACTTATTTCGTTAGGTCAACAAATAAATATGATTAGATAGATTAGGTTATCCCAGGGCCGGATACGCTCCAGACCTGTTATGCGATGTGCCCACTTAGCGCTATAGTGTGCTTTAGGGGTCTAGAGCAGGATATATATCTTGCGTTTAGCAACCTTAGTTACAATCAGATACGCTCCAAAGCCTTTATGCGATAGATTGGTGTTAGTTGGGTAAATACATATAATCACGATTATTATTCCCGAAGAGTTAGTCAGAGACTAGACAATGAGAACAGCAAAAGCAGTCCTATACCATAGTCCACTTTTCATCAAACAGCAACTGCACATGTGCTCAGCTTGTCAGGTGGTGAGCCCATCACCTTTCTATGTTGTTGGATGTGCAGTTTTTAGTCCGTTAGTCGCCTTTTATGACACCCAAGGTATAAGAATGGGTGGTAGTATTTTTTTTTTACCGCTACGCGACACGGTTTTAAAATATTAATAGAACTTCCAAATACAAGTGAAAAATTCATGTCCAGACTTCAATGTCCGGTTGCCGAAAGTATGTCGGCCAGTGAAATAACTTTGATAGATACTAGCGGCCTGCCCGCGTCTTCGTCCATATTTTTCCAACTCTAAAACCTCTGATGGCGTGCCAACGCAATTAAAACTTTTGTAATACCGGGTCATCGGATGGGTGACCAAACAAAAATGTCTCCAATTTCTCGGCACTAGGGTAGGCTAGACGTTGAGTTGATAAAGGATGTTTGTAAACAAATTATTGGCGTTTCTTTGGGCAAGTATTTTAACATCGGGATTAAATATTATCTTGAGAGAGATAACCACTAACAATGGTGTCTTTCTTTCTATGTCTCTTACCGTTTCGGCAGCGTTTGAAAAAAGAAACGGATTCCTCAAATAATTACACCTAATTCTCTTTCGAAGACGTTTAAAGATATAGGTACTGGCCACTTAGAGAATGATTAGATTGCAGTATGAGTACTTTCTGGTGGACCGTTTGGTACGTAGACAGATCGGAAAAATGGACAGTTAGGGAAAGTGGACCGTTTGGTAAGTAGACAGATCAGGAAAATGGACTGATCAGGATGTAGACGGATAAGGAAAAGCAACTTGACCAAATGGGAAAAGTAGACGGTTTAAAAAAGTGGACCGATCGGGATAGTAGACTGATGGTTCCGGAGGGAGTTTTTCGTCAACTTTGCAAAATTGTTCTCCACTACAAGTCCTTTTCCTTTTACAGCCTATGCTTATGCCCACCATAAAAGTTCATTCTTAATATTTTTGCAAAAGTTTTTGAAATAGTATGTGTATTTTTGGAGTATACCCTCCTACATCCAAACTTGCAAATTTACATTTAGTATAGATAAGTTAAGTTTTCTCTCGTTGGCCGAAGGTACAGACAGCAGCACGTCAAACTACTACTACAAAATGCTGCAATCAATTTGGAACTCAACACCCTACAACAGCTGAAGTTGAAAGCACATTGGAAAATGTTGACAGTTTTGTATAGCCCGGAGTGCTGTTGTGTGTACCCACACGTCTTCCAAACTGAAAGCACGTCAAAACATAATGCTCTTGTACTTTATTAAATTCTCTAACTTCTCTGTTGTAATATTCTATACACACAAAATAGTATGAAGTAGTTTTTACTCTATTATTATTATTATTATTGGTTCTTATTTCTTATAACAGTGACGAGTAGCGATGAAAGAATGCTACCAACCCCCTCTCTTCCCTTGGGTGTCGCAAAAGGCGACTAACGTACTAAAGACTGCACATACGTCCAACAGCTTAGAGCGGCAATGGGCTCATCACCTGCCCCTGTATCCATTGAAAGCCCATAGTTTGTCCTTATATGGGCATATTATGGGCTTCAAATGTCAAATGAAGCCCATGTCCATATTCATATTTTTTAGCCGATAGACCCGCTTTCCCGCTGAGCACATGAGCAGTTGCTATTCGGTGAAAAGTGGACTATGGCAGAGGACTGCTTTTGCGATCCTCGTTTCATATTCTCTAACTCACCCTTCGGGGATAATAGTCGTGATTATATGTATGTAGGTATGTAAGGTTCTTATTATAAATACAAAAATGCCTTACTGCTACACATAGTCCCGCAAAACTGTCTACACAGTTTGATTGCATAGAATTCCTATTGTGTCTGGTTTCACGGCAGCTGACAGGATAATGAAAAATTGTTAAATTCAGCTATGCGATTCTCTAAGCGACACATAGACGCTGCGCGCGTGGCTGTGATCTGCTATCTCTTTCCAATTCTATGAATATGAATGAGACAGAGTCATTTCTCAGTGCTGCGGCAGCCGCAGTTATCAAGGTTTTAGCTTAGAGAATGGCACGGCAGCTCCTAAAATATATGTGTAATTTAAATGAATATGGTATCAATTTCAAGCTCACAGTATAAACAGCCTTTAAATGGTACCATTTTTATTAATCTTTATCAATAGTTTAGTTCTTTAGATGGCACGGAACAAATCATAAGCAGATGATTCCATACTTTTGCACGTAAGTGTAGTTATTCATTTATCATAGTTACACAGTTCCGTTACGCATTTCCTGTTTGATTGCCAAAATCCGGTTAGTTACGAATCTGGTAGGTAGCGAATCTGGTGAATTGAGAATCTGGTAAACTGCTCCTGAGCGAATTATATCTGGTACTTAATTGTACAATCGTTTTTAACACTGGAAATGTTTCTAAGTGGCCTTTTTATTGGTGAGTTTGTTAGCTTTGTTTACTCTTTCTGTGAAAATCCGTAGACACAAAAAAAATAAACGAAGTTTCTGATTGGTAATTTACGCCCGGGAATGGAAGCGTCCGTTCACACTTTTAACTGGCTCTGGTTACGATTTTAACGTAATAATGATTTTACAAATGTACTAGGGTAATAAAGACCTTGTGGTTTTACTCGGCACAAGATAAACAAATAGTTAATGTCATGTACATATAGGTCCTTGGTTTATGCTCCGTATAAATATTTTTCATTAAAAAACAATGTTACTTTTTAAATTTTCACAGTGTCTGACAGTTATTGCAAGGGAATAAGGCTTCTTATTCAGCATCACTCGCCGAGTAAGAGGTTTTCGATTGTAATATCGTATTTGTCAGTGTCACATTATGTATTTACAAAGAGACAAAGCATATGTGCCGAGTGGAAAGTGTTTGCCGTAACATTTCGAGATCTAGTATCAAAAATAATATATTTTCACATTGACTACTTTGGTAGGAGCCGGCAAGTAAAGTATTTGCTTACAACGTAAGGGTAGTTTGCCTAATTGGGGAATGAGAATATGAAATTACCTTTTTATAAAGGAAAGTCTAACATGGTTATTTTCTAGTAAATGCCGAGAGGTCAAGACATCTTATTAAATCCTTACGATAATCACATGGACCTGACAGTGACAAACTAGAGCTTGTACTCTACTTTCTTAATTGTATTACTGTTTTGAATAATATTAAAAAATAAACTTAATAAATATTAAATAATAAACTCACAATTACAAAAACTTCAGTGTTAAACAAGATTGAGATGTAATGCAAAATAATGTAATACAGTTGAAATCCTTCAACTTCTGGTGAAGGCATGCAATGAATAACTCACTCTCAACAACATTTTTATGGTTGCTTCCCAAAACTATGTGAAGTAGATCAACCTACTATACATAACTTTGACTTTTTAACCTGAGGTCAGTCTTATTCAACTTGTAGTTTCGCTATAACTTTGGTAGTTATGTGAAGCTTGAACCCCTCGAACTTACATACACCCCTACTTTAGTCCATTACTCAGAAAGTTATAAGTAGAAATTGTTTGACAGTTGTCGGGAAAAACATAGAGGGTTCAAAACGTTAGTTTCCTAACTGTTTTGTCATCTGTACAGCGCGATGAAGGCTTCGCAGTAGGCTATTAGCTATTTCGGTTATTTATACTTTCGTTTTAAAGTAGCGGAGCAATGCACTCGCTACTAGACAAAGAGCCTTACCTATAAGCACTATTTAAGTATTACTTATCTGATATCCCTGGTATCACAGAGATGGAAAACGCAATAAAGGACGCCAACAAATGATATGGGAAGATGACCTAAACTTATGGCTGGGGGGCACCATTGGAGAAGGGTAGCTCGTGACAGAAGCCAGTAGAAGTTTAGGCTGCGAGCTAGCTAAGTGGTCCACCAGGAAAAAATCCACAAGTACAATCACTCGGCTTGTTAAGCCTGATTGTCACTCACTCTCTTCTCCTTACCGCTTCACTCATAAAGTTACTAGCGGAAATAGTAACTTTATGGCTTCACTTTATTTGGACGGATTCTATTGGTTAATATTGACACAGCTCCGAACCTCTTGTCTTTTCTCCGAACCTCTTGTCTTGACAGGGTGTGAATTAAATGCATTATTGGTTGATATTTCGTCGCGCACCATTTAGCTGCCTGGCACAGGTTTGGTGGAACATCCTTATGAGGGTTTACGCATGTCGGTTTCTCATACAAACTTCCAAGTTAACATTTTTTACAAACCAATGAGTCAATTGTAGCCGCAGATCGTGCTCAGTGGCGTGTTCTTGGAGAGGCCTATGTCCAGCAGTGGACAAGTATAGACTGATGATGGTGATGATGATGAGCCAATTTTAATGAAACTAAGCATGCTAAAATAAAATAGGTACAGATATCTAAAATAGTTAGTAGATTTTTTTTTAAAATGTTATATTGCTAAAGTTACATAACTTAGCATATTATTATCGCAAATCAAGTTGATTTCGCTGAGTTATAGCGATTTATAAAAGATCTAACTCAGCTAATTAGACGTTTTTTTTGTATTGTATGTTAAATGTTTCCGTCTGTATTTTACTTTAGCATGCAAAGTTTCTTTAAAACCGGCTCATTGGTTTGTAAAAATTTGAACTTGGATGTTCATATGGGAATCCGAAATAAATCTGCGTTTGTAGCCCAGCCCTAGCGGGGCAATGGGAAACGACAAATTTTAAGAATTGCCAAAGTATTGTCGTGTCCTCGTTTTGGGTTTCCGTCCCTTTGTCGGACCTGTTCGATTTTTACTACCACTTATAACGTGTTTATGTGTTGCTCGTTGTGAATTATTGTCGTGTGCGATGCGCCAACGAAGAATCGAAAAGACATTTGTTTTTAACGGTAAACTTTTTTTCTAATGGAAAACATTGCGTTGGGAGGTACCCCTCCCCTACCCACCCTACCCCCGGATACCTAAAATCTAGGTTTCAGTTTCTGGGACCCTCTCATCAGCGTGACCTTCGCTCTAGTAGCAACATCACTCTCCAAACTCCCGCTCATCATTCTGGCTTCGTTTCTAGCTCTTTCACTCTTTCCGCTATTTGTCTATGGAATGCTCTGCCATTGCATATCCGTCGTGCTCAGAGCAAAGAAGTGTTTAAAAGACTGGTGCGTGAGCACTTTTTAAACCCCGTTTATAAGTCACACTATCTGATTTTTATTTTTTTGTTATGTATGTGATTAGGTAGGTACCTATGTATTGCATGTATTGTATGTTCAGTACGTCTGGCCAGTGAGGGTTCCGGAGGCCATCCCTCCCCCTCTCACAATTCCTATTCCTACCTTAAACCTATTCCTTCCTTGAAGGCCAGCAACGCGTCTGCGACTTCTCTAGTTTTGCGGGTGTCCATGGACGGCGGTGATTACTCTTCATCAGGTGACCCGCCTGCTCGTTTGCCTCCTTCTTTCATAAAAAAGGTAGATAATTTCTTCTTTCTAACTTGAACTCTGAATAATATTAATAAAATAAAAATATAAAGTGAATAATACTAACGTTGTAGTACAAATTGATAAACACATGTTTATCGTAAACCCGTCTGGATAGGTATACCGTAGAAGGCCCGTCAGCTCAATAAATATTTAATGATACATTATATCAGTTTAAAGCGGCCGCTAACAAGATAATTTAAAATTAATTGTTGCATTAAATTTTGCCGCGTTTTATAAAATAATGGATTACTTATAGTTAATTAAGAGATTAAGTATATACCTACGTACTTTTATAAGTTTAATATGTTTTACTTCTTTGAAATATCCTAGCCAATACTGTGAGTGCAAAAGCGTGTTTGTTATAAGTACTGTTTTTTTCACCACTCCGGAGTGGTCAACGCAGCCGCCCGGATTGCAGAGGACGCGGGTTCGATTCCCGCCTGAGGTAGACATTTTTTTCAACGTTTCGTTATCTTTGAGTTTATTTGAGCGTTTTTTAACGCAAATAATCAAATATTACGAACACTGTTTTTTGTTCGTTTGATGAGTTTTAGTAAACTGATTTTGATGAATTTTAATCTTGTTATTAGGATAAAGATAACCTTTTTCTGTAAAAAATCAACACGAGCAAGGCCGTGGGCAGTAGATAATAACATGTATACACAAAGCATTTTGTCACAAACCCACGGAGCAATGTGTTCCGTGCGCCAAACTTTCAAGTGACGTCAACACAGCCGTTGTTAGTTAATGATTCAATGTTTATTTTAATTTCCCCCAACATGTGATAAGCGTATGAAAATCTCACCTACGGCCAGCTATTAACAATGAATGACCTAACGATATTGTGATAAACACTTAAACTGACGGGAGGCAGCCGGTATAATGGCCAAATTATGAACGCTCGCTATTTTCCGTATCATGAATAATTAATGAAAAATGTAATTAACTATTGTTTGTGTTGAAATAGGGGAATAGGACATGAAATTCAAGAAGTATTTATTTAAGACATAATGGTGACCAATTTGCTAAACAAATCTTGAAGGACGAGATTCAACGCGGTCCCCTACCAGACTTTGTATAGAGAATTAGATTCACCACACTTCAGTGGAAATTAAGCAAGAACAACAAGCGAAAGTTTTTGTTAACTTTCTGCTTATGAGCAGCGCTTGAGCAAAGAAAAGACAGAGTTCTATCTTATAAATTGCCAGTCCAATCTTTAAACGATATTTTTAATCATTTTAAGTATCTAATAATATAGCTTGAGTTAAAGGAATCCGGTTTAACGCTTTTTTGCATGCAAAAACAACATTTTTTTTTTTTTTTTTTTTATTCCTTATCTCACCTGCTGTTAAGTGATGATAAGACACGTAAGTGCACTTCACCCGAAATATTCAACTTTGTCCCTCAGGACGACTTCGTCATTTTCTTAAACTTGACACTTTCCTAACTTGTCTCATTTTTAACTCGGCTCTTTCTTTGTTGGTCTCTTTTGCAAAGTTGACACTTTTCCAACTCGTCTCCCCTCCGGACGACTTTGTCATTTTCTTAAACTTGACACTTTCCTAACTGGTCTCATTTTTAACTCGGCTCTTTCTTAGTTGGTCTCTTTCTTAACTTGACACTTTCCTAAATCTTATTTTTTTCACAAACTCTATGAAAGTGGTTACGGGACACCTGTATTCATATTTTTTTCAAGATTAACTGGACTGGATACGTACAGTCCAGTTCATAAATATGTGTACACTTTAGTACCTTGTCACTTTAATCGCTTTGACAATTCATGTATGGCAGTTTAAACAGACATTAAATAGACAAGCCAAGGTACTAAAGTGTATACATATTTATGAACTCGACTGTACCTACAATAATAAATGTGTTTACATACATCTTAAAGCGTTCCGACGTAAGGGCCAATGGGTTACCACAGCGTTGTTTCTTATGAAAACTTAAAACAGCTGTTAATCTAAAATTATTCATTTTTTAGGAAAAGTTCTTGGACATAAGTTATTTAATATCATGTAAACTTTACCCTTCTTTCGGCTTAGTACCCCCTTTCCGACTGCCGTTGTGTATAAATTTAGTCACGCACGTCATTAATGAGGGAACACAAAGTGGCAATGCTGCAATACAAAAAACCTAGCACCTACTGGCTACCCCTCCCCTGTTCCGAAGAATAAACGAAACTTGGGAGCCTTATTATCATACTTGACAAAGAAAAAGAAAAAGCCGTGTTAAAAATAAAACGAATTACGAAAGTGTCAACTTTGCAAAAGAGACCAACTAAGAAAGAGCCGAGTTAAAAATGAGACGAGTTATGAAAGTGTCAACTTTGCAAAAGAGACCAACTAAGAAAGAGCCGAGTTAAAAATGAGATGGGTTATGAAAGTGTCAACTTTGCAAAAGAGACCAACTAAGAAAGAGCCGAGTTAAAAATGAGACAAGTTAGGAAAGTGTCAAGTTTAAGAAAATGACGAAGTCGTCCTGAGGGCGACACATTTTAAATAAGATGGTGGTAGCTAGCCAGGCCGGCTTAACAAGCCAACCAGATAAACCGACTACAAACATGTACCTCCCGCTGGGAATCGAACCCGGACCTCTGACCATCGTGAATAACTTAGCCGTAGACGTCTAAGACCAGTGGACTAAACCACTAGACAAGAGAGGCGGTTAAAATAGATAAGTAATTTAGTTATATGCATAGTAATCCTGCTCCGAGAAGTTTTTGTAAGATGCAAACAAGAACCTTAGGATAGTAAGTAATAGTAACGAGCCTAAAACTGCTCCATAATTAGTCCTTCATGTTGAAATCAAGTCATCCCTACTGAAAACGATCTAAATTGGGCATAAAGAAAACTGAAACATCATGTCTGTCACAGTTACGTTTTTCTTGCAGCAAGCGGACCGCCCACGACTTCGTCCACTTGAACATCGTAAACCCCCATCACAAATTTCTTAAAAAAAACTTATAGACAAACCTCTTCCTGGCAAATACGAACACACCTAAAAAAATTGCCAAATTGGTGCAGCCATTCTGAAATGAATTTTGAACATACATTCGTGGCAAGATATTTTTTTAGAAATAGATTGATTTTTAAGCAAATGAAAACACTTCAAAAAATACGCTTCGGCCCTTTCGAAACTCAGGTTTCGAAACCAGATTCGAAAACAGAATTATTTTTCTTTATTCTAAACCAGCTTGCCTAAAAAGAAAAAAAGTCTGTTTTCGAAACCCCTTTCGAATACAGAACATATAATCTACCACAACACATAGATGTTGTATGACCCTCGCCAACAGCTACAATCATTGATTATTGCCTAATCACCGCGCTTACACGCACCATAGATTTATTTAAATACCTCCCGCCGTAATCAGTGAGATAATTACTCCGTTTAGAAACAATTACCGATTAATTACAAATTACGAGTAAGCTCTTTGGGTCCGTGTTTTCTTTTGTTAATTGCTAAAATCCGAGTGAGATTAAACGAAGTGTAGCCCCACGAGTTTCGCGCGGCCTCGAATCCCCGCCGCACGCAATATTGACATTCCTTTTTGTGCTCTTGCCAAAATATAATAGGACGTCAAACACTCACTATGTATAGCGCGTCCTGTTTCTCATTCATTAGCAAATTTTTTGCTCGTAAATTCGACTGTTGGTCGAATAGTAAAACAAGCTTTAGCGGTAACATTAACCCCTTGTCTGTCACAAGAACTTCTAGAGGTTACTAATAATTAAATAAAATAAAAAACTTTCTACGGTCACACCAATTATCTAGCCCAAAAGCGCTTCTTTTGAAACTCGTAAACATAGTTAAACGTAATCTAACGGATAAATATACATAAACATAGTAAAACACCCAGACCCGAAATCAATTTAGTAAAGCAGTTTTTTCAAAATTGATCCCACCGAGAATTGAACCCGGGACCACAGAGATGGCGTGACGCCAGAACCGGCGTGCTAACCACTCGACCACGGAGGCCGTCTAACAATTGAATTTATATTGTGTCTGGTTTTACAGAAGTTGAACTATTAAGTTGTGTGTCAGGATCGTTGCAACTGGAAAGCTGTGGATTCTATATGTAATTTGTGTTTATGTATTTAAGTCAAAACATAAGTGTGTTTATTAAAAGCCTAAAGCGCTTCTATAACACGTCCATAAACCCCTAGTCTGAAACCGCTCTCTGTAATAGCGGCAGCATTAGATTGAAAGTGGTTAAATGCCTAGTGGACGTACACATTGTGCCATTGACCAAAGAGGCTGCCATTTTGGCGAAGTCATTCGACCAAGAGTTATTCGGTAAGTTCATGATACCTAATGTTCTTGTTAAACTGCACAATAGCTACTCAAAAAACAAAACAAAGACTCAAAATTAATATAGGTAATTTTTTTTTTTAATTTGTGAACACTACCTACGCATCATCAAAAACTTTTTAAATATAAATTCGTATTAAAAATTATACCTACGGTCGGTGAGAAGTCTATCAAGTGAGAAGAATTTGCAAAACGAGTAAAATCGTTAAAAATGTTTCATTGCAAAAATGAATGCATGATGAGGATGAGTGTTACAAAAGCTCTATAATATTAAACAAACGTATAAAACAAACATACATGTTTCTTAAGTTTTTACCGAAATCTATTAAATAAAAAGTGTGTCCTTGCAAAGATGAATGAATGATAAGTGAGTTTCAAAAGCTCTTTTTTAAAGGGTTCGGACCCGTGCTTCACCTATGTTCTCCGCCTGGGTGAAGCACGGGGACTTATAAGGTCCCGTGCTCCAACTGATGAATGGAATAGAATAGAATAGAATTCCTTTATTGCTTAAACTGTGTAACAGGTTCTTAAAAATTATATATATGTTATCAACAGTTTGCCCATGATCAGGCATGCATTGTCCACAAATAAATATTATTAACATTAATATTAAAAATTCATCGTGAATTTAACAATTAATTAGTCTTGAAACTAAAGTATTCATGATGATGATTAGTTACAGTCAACAATCTTATCGAACTTGTTAGTTAAGTGACTGGAAATCTGTTACGTACGCAAACCCGTGGACAACAGTCATTATTCAGATAAAGAATGAAATTTAAAATGCAAAACAGACCAAAAGTAAAAAGTCCAGGTCCATAGGTATGTTTGTGTAGTGACCGGCAGTTCGGCTATCCGCCCGAACGTCGGGCTGGCTTGCATTTTGCATGAGGACCATTGTTTGGATCACTATACCTAAATAACGGTACACCGCACCGCAAGATTTACCTATCTCCGGACGTACTTTACAGACTGTGCTTATAACATACCGGCCCGTAATGCGATGCCATAAATTCACAAATTATAGCTATATTACCTACATTATAAAGCCGTGTCGCGTTGCGGCTCGTTAAAAAATACTACCACCCCCTCTCTTCCCTTGGGTGTCGTAAAAGGTGTCTAACAGACTAAAGACTGCACATACATCCAACAGCATAGAGCGGCAACGGGCTCACCACCTGTCACGCTGAGCACATGTGCAGTCGCTATTTGGTGAAAAGTGGACTATGGTAGAGTCTCTGACTAAACCTTCGGGTATAATATCGTGATTGTATTGATATGTATGTAAATTTTGTTTTTTAGGTCATGACTATCACTAATCGAATTAGGATCTTCTCTCCTTAAGAAGAAACAGACGATTTATGACGAAAGTGGAATCCGACGAAAGTGTCATTAGAGGTTATCCACATCCGTCATTCATGACGAAACTGAACTGAAATTATAAACTGCTTCTGACGAAACTGGAATCTGACGGACGTTTACTAAATCATGTATGTTATAGCTTTATTACTTACATATTTAACAGATTAAACTATTACAGAGGTAATTTAAGGTAAACACAATTAGCTATTATATATAGGTATCAGGAGTCCCAAGCTTAGATTGATCAATAACGGCAAGTCGGATTCAATTAAAATCCATACGAGTAGGTTCTAATATAATAAAAAGGTTTTTGTAAGTTTAGACGTACGATGTAATCTAATACTCTAACAAATCCGATTCCGAAAACTTTTTACCCATATTTAGAATTAACTTTCAGGGTGGACAGTGGACATGGGCTGTTTATTTTACTGTGTACAAGCGAAACCACCAACCATTTTGTGCAAAATATTTTCTTTATACTAATATTATAAAGCTGAAGAGTTTGTTTGCTTGAACGCGCTAATCTCAGGAACTACTGGTCCGATTTGAAAATTTCGTTCAGTTTTAGATAGCCCATTTATCGAGGAAGGCTATAGGATAGCCTATAATTTGTTTAATTACGGGTACGGGTAATGAAAACCCGTGCGAAGCCGGGGCGGGTCGCTAGTCTTATTATATAATAAAAACCAACGTCCATTATCGATCTTTATATTAGTGTTAAACGCGTTAATAGTAGATTGTTATACAAGGGGCTAAAATGACCCATTATAAACGAGGTAGTTTTACTCCCGAGCTTTAGCGAGGGAGTAAATAGAAACCGAGTTTTAATGGGTTTTTAGCGCCTGTGTTACACTATGTTTTTCACTACGAATGCGAGAAAATAAAACAATCCATTACAATATGAATTGGTTTATTTCATTAAAAATTAACCCGTTAGTTGCTTTAACGACACCCACGGGAAGAGAAGGGTTGGTAGCATTATTTTGATGAGCCCATCGCCGCTCTATGCTGTTGAATAGTAGGTATGTGCAGGCTTTCCATCTCTTCCCTTGGGTGTCCTAAAAGGCGACTAACGGACTAAAGACTGCACATAAATCCTACAGCATAGAGCGGCGATGGGCTCATCAAAATAATACTACCAACCCCTCTCTTCCCTTCGGTGTCGTAAAAGGCGACTAACAGACTGCACATACATCCAACAGCATAGGACAACAATGGGCTCATCAAAATAATATTATCAACCCCTCACTTTTCTTCGATGTCGTAAAAGGGGACTAACGGACTAAAGACTGCACATACATCCAACAGCATAGAGCGACGATGGGCTCATCAAAAAATAATACAATCAACCCTTCTCTTCTTTTCGGTGTCGTAAAAGGCGACTAATGGACTAAAGACTACACATACATCCAACAGCATAGAGCGGCGATGGGCTCATCAAAATAATACTACCAACCCCTCCATTCCCTTGAGCGTCGTAAAAGGCGACTAATGGACTAAAGACTGCACATACATCCAACAGCATAGAGCGACGATGGGCTCATCAAAATAATACTACCAACCCCTCTCAAGGGAATAGAGATTCCCTTGGGTGTCGTAAAAGCGACTAATGGGCTAAAGGCTCACTACCTAAGCACTTGTGCAGATTGTGCAGTTGTTTCTTGCTGAAGCGTGGACTGTGTGGGCGTGGTCTGTGTTGTCCATAGATTCAAATAATTACTAACTTTACCATAAACTTTAATAATAACTATCTTAAAAAAAGTTGTTGATCTAAGTAAACAGTAATAAGTCGAGTCTTATTCAAGATTATTCTACCTAAGACTAAATACTTTTTTGTAGGCTCATTGTCATGTGAAAGACAAAAATTAAAAAAAAATGACTATCCCCTAGGGCAAGAAAAGCTATTTTAGCCTTGCTCTAGAACGCTACAATGACGTTCTTTTTGAGCAAGAGGAGTGAAAAATCAATTGCATGGTTTCGAAAGAGAAAGCGGATCCACAGACATAGGAAAATGGTGACTTTACCATAGTAATATTAAGTAATGAATACAATATACGTACACACCCGCATTGGGCCAGCCTGGTGGGTGTTATGACCCAACCTCCCCACTGTGCATGTGGAAGTAGGCCTGTGCCCAGCAGTGGGACGTTTATAGGCTGATGATGATGTAATAAATGATGATGATGATGAAGGGTTAGTAGAAAGTAGATAGCTCGTGGCTGGGGGGTAAGGACGTGTAGTGTACTTAGATTAAATTGTTTTAATCTAAGGTAGTGTACCACTCAACACCTCTCAATTAGTCAACGATATGGGCCAGAATTTTGATGTGGTAAGTGCTTAGATTAAAACAAAAAGTGTTTTAATCTTAGGGTAAGTGGTAAGTAATCGATCCATACACAAATCTTATTTATAGTAGGTACGTAGTGTGTCGTGTACGGCCAGTGATAGCCAGATTCCACAATGATATATATATTTAACTAGCGGCCGCTCGCGGTTTCATCCGCGTGGTTCCCGTTCCCGTGGGAATATCGGAATTAAAAGTAATAATAATGATAATGTTGCATAGCAACGACATCACATCAAATTATTTATTTTTAGAACATGTTTAATTTTGACAATTAGTTTCGAATTCCGTAAGAGGAGGTTATAAAATACCTCAGTTAAATACATAGCATAAAATCAAACGAAAGCTGAACCTCGTAGTTATTTGATTGGCAACACTTTGTCTCTATGTGTGTCTATCGGAGGTATCATGTCGTATGTCAAATTGAAATTTTTCTGAGAAAATTGCAGCTGTGTGAGTGACCATGTGTTACCCAGTCATGATTTTTTGAATTAGCCGTGTTTTTCCTGGTTCAGCTTTAGTTAGCCAGACTCTATCACTCATTATCATCCACTTAATGTAAAGAAAACAATATTTACTATTAAAAACTTTACACTGGCTAAATGTGCTGATCGCACGAAGCTATTATTTAGAGATAGAAAGAAAATATAGAAAACGTTGAGTAGTTTGCAACAACGTTACAGTACACTGAAAGAACAAAAAGGTTGATTTTGCACGGGTTGGCGACACATTAGTTGAATTAACAAAGTGATGGGTTAAAGCAACATGAACAAATTGTTGTTTTTACAGAAAAGTTTTTGTTGGTATGAAAACAGTTGTTTTTACCTATTTGTACACGTTGGCGTAACAATTCATGCATAATTCAATAGGTAATTGTTGATTTTACTGTTCAAGTTGTTGAAATAACCATTTTTAAAGTTAAATTTACAAAATAAATACGTTAAAACCACAAAAGATATTCAACCATTTGTCGATTATCAGAAACAACAAAATAAATTTGTTAATTATGCCCATTCCCTATAGTTGATTTAATGTAAATTTTAATGTTGGAACCAAGCTGATTGGCATAACCCTTTCAAATGTTTGTCTCAACCGATCCACAAACAGTTGGGATAACAATATAAGCAGGTAAAAACCACAGCAAGACATAAAGTTAAACCAACACGTTCGAATGGTTAAACGAACACCCGAATGATGGTTAAAATAATAATATAAATTCTATACAAAAAAAGTAATTGACACGACCCATTAAAATGTTTGTTTTAACCGTGACACAAATAGCTAAGATAACAGTATTAAACAGGTAAAAACAACAGCAACACATAAAGCTTAATCAATATGTTCGAATGGTAAAACTAACTCAAGAGCAAGGGTTAAAATAACAACATAAATAGGTTAAGTCCTATACAAAAAAAACGATTGACACAACCCTTTCAAGTGCTTGTTTCAACTGTCACACAAACCGTTGGGATAGCAATGTACACCGGTAAAAACAACACCAATAAAAAAAGCTAAAGTAACCTGTTTGAATGTTTAAATTAGCCCTTCAGAGTGTTTGATTTAACCGTCACATAAACAGTTAAACTAACTCACGAGTTAGGGTTAAAATAAAAATATAAACATGTAAAGTCCTGTACAAAAATTATCGATAGACGAAGCGACGTTGCCGTATCCCGCACGCGCGCGCGCCGCCGTCGCGCTGTGATGCCGACAGCTTAGTTGAACGAGAAAATTCGAATAAAGAGCACGCATGGTTTGCAGCATACGATTAACTTATATAGTTGCAGTACGTATTTAAGGAGGTGAGGTGGACAGTTCAGCGTGTAATGGATTTAGGTAAGTATGCGGACATATAAATGTGTTTTGATATAAAAACGTGTATCTACCCATCTAGCACATAAGTTTTATAGTGCTTATTGTATTTTCGCCGTAAAACGCGACTGGCCTGGGTACCTTAATTAAATACTTATTTTTATGTTTCGTATATTTAGCCGATTGGGGTATTACGGCGGAAACAGTCAAACGTTTTGAAGGTACCTACATGTTTATTGTTTTCGTTTTCTGATTACTAAAGCTTAGCGCCACGCTGCGTGTCGCGACGCAATCGGTTACATACCTTTTTCATAAACGTGGTTACATTAGCTCATAGCCATTTTACACATCCTTAAGTAAGTAAAAACTACGTGTGGACGCCGGGCGGCAAGTAAGTCTGTCTACGAGTACCTATCGCATTAAGTAAGCAAGGAAGTAGTAAGTTCAACTTACTTACTTACTTACTTATGGGTGTATAAATCGGTCTTCAGTACCGCGTGTCGCCACGTTCAATACAAAGCTTTGTATTTTAAGAAAGGAAAAGTTTCAACGAAAAATAATGTGTTATGTTAACTAAAGGAAAAGAAAGGAAAACTGTGGTTTTAACGAAAAATAATGTGTTATTTTAACTAAAGCAAAGCTTTTGGTTCAACTGATTTATATCGGTTGAATCAAACAAAAATAATGTGTTACTTTAACTAAAGGAAAGCGTTTGATTCAACTGATATATATCAGTTAAAATAACACATTATTTTTCGTTTAAACCAGTTTTCCCTTCTTTATTTAAATGTTTGTGTTTACAGGGCACATCTCCGGAGGTGGCAACAGCAAGTGATAATGTTTATGATATAATATCAGCGCCGTCGAGCCCGGCATTACGTAGTAACAAACACTCGAAATCCTGAAGAATATCACGCGTAAGTGTTTGAATGTAACATTACTTGTAAATATTTTCAACCCACGACGCAAAGAGAGGGGTGTTATAAGCTTAACGTGTCTGTCTATTTATCTATCTGTGGTATCTTAGCTCCCAAACGGATGAACCGATTTTCGTTTAGTTTTTTTTGTGTTATGGATAATTTTATCCCGAGTGTTCTTAGCCATGTTTCATGAAAATCTGTTCAGCCGTTTGAATATCATCAGCTCTTTTTTTTTGGTTGATGAGGGATTTGATTAACTAATCTATTGTTATTTTAACTAAAGCAAAGCTTTTGATTCAACTGATATATATCGGTTGAATAAAAAAAAAATAATGTGTTACTTTAACTAAAGGAAAGCGATTGATTCAACTGATATACATCAGTTAAAATAACACATTATTTTTCGTTAAAACCACAGTTTTCCCTTCTTTATTTAAATGTTTGTGTTTACAGGGCACATCTCCGGAGGCGGCAACAGCAAGTGATAATGTTTATGATTTAATATCAGCGCCATCGAGCCCGGCATTACGTAGTAACAAACACTCGAAATCCTGAAGAATATCACGCGTAAGTGTTTGAATGAAGCATTACTTGTAAATATTTTTAACCCACGACGCAAAGAGAGGGGTGTTATAAGCTTAACGTGTCTGTCTGTTTATCTATCTGTGGTATCTTAGCTCCCAAACGGATGAACCGATTTTCGTTTAGTTTTTTTTTGTGTCATAGATAATTTTATCCCGAGTGTTCTTAGCCATGTTTCATGAAAATCTGTTCAGCCGTTTGAATATCATCAGCTCTTTTTTTTAGTTGATGAGGGGATTTGATTAACTAATCTATTGTTATTTTAACTAAAGCAAAGCTTTTGATTCAACTGATATATGTCGGTTGAATCAAACAAAAATAATGTGTTACTTCAACTAAAGGAAAGCGTTTGATTCAACTGATCTATATCAGTTAAAATAACACATTATTTTTCGTTAAAACCACAGTTTTCCCTTCTTTATATAAATGTTTGTGTTTACAGGGCACATCTCCGGAGGCGGCAACAGCAAGTGATAATGTTTATGATATAATATCAGCGCCCTCGAGCCCGGCATTACGTAGTAACAAACACTCGAAATCCTGAAGAATATCACGCGTAAGTGTTTGAATGAAACATTACTTGTAAATATTTTTAACCCACGACGCAAAGAGAGGGGTGTTATAAGCTTAACGTGTCTGTCTGTTTTTTTATTTTTTTTTTATGCTAAGCCCGGCAAATTACCCCACTCTGCCGGCCCACAAAGTGCTTCTTCACGCCTCGTTTGAAGGACCCTATGTCATAGGTAGGAGGGAATACGTGTGCTGGTAGACTATTCCATCTTTTGGAAGTTCGACAAAGTTATCTATCTGTGGTATCTTAGCTCCCAAACGGATGAACCGATTTTCGTTAAGTTTTTTTTTGTGTCATAGATAATTTTATCCCGACTCTTCTTTTCATGAAAATCTGTTCAGCCGTTTGAATATCATCAGCTCTTTTTTTTTAGTTGATAAGGGGATTTGATTAACTTCCTTATGTCCTATCGATTCGAAATTTGGTACCGCGTTACTTCAATGATATATAAAGTATTTGGTAAGGTAAACATGACCTGATCAGCTGTTCGAAGAGCATCAGCTCTTTAATAGTTGATGAGGGGATCTGACTACCTTCCATATGTCCTATCGATTCGAAATTTGGTACCGTGTTACTTCAATGATGTTGAAAGTATATGGTAAGGTAACCATGACCTGATCAGCCGTTTGAAGTTCATCACTTTAAAAAGGACAAAATAAAAGTAAAATTAAATAATTAAAAAGGCCCCTGTCACAAAAAATATACTTACTGTAAAAACTAACAAATAATATTTTAAAACCTATTATAATTATTGTCGTCACATATACACTCACAGGCACAATTAACCGCCCACCTATATCATTCGTCTCCCTGATTGTTTTTGTTAACTATGGCTTATCGAGTGTTTTGTTTTTTGTTAAGTGGGTAGTCCTGCAATAAATTAAACACTTTAACAATTATTTCGTTTCTTAAATTTGTGTCAATGACGGGTTTTTTGGAACTTAGTCGTTCTTTGACATTGTTGCAAATCTGTTACTGTGTTATCATTTCCTGTTCTTTTCTGCCATAGTGTGCGATTATTGTTTAATTCGAGTTTCTAGTGTTAGCTTATTGTTTGTGACTGCAAAAAATGCCACTCGATGCAACTGGTGTAGCCAGGGCAGTTGCCTTAGCTGACGCTGGGTACAGCCAACGTCGCATCGCTCGTACACTCGGTGTACCACGAACAACCATACGGGATGCCATCAGACGGTTCCGGAAGACAGGTTCATACACTCGCAGGCCAGGTCAAGGTCGACAGCGATGCACTTTGGCTCGAGATGACCGCTTCGTTGTCGGCAACGTGTTGAGAAATCGCTTTTCTACCGCTACTGAAGCTCGTACGCGTTTTTTTGAAGTACAAAACGTCAGTGTGAGTGAACGTACGATTAGAAGAAGATTGGCAGAAAGAAATCTAAGGGCGTTTCGTCCTGCTCGCGCCCCAGAATATAACGGAAACAGTGGGTTACCAGGGAGGGTCCATAATGGTTTGGGGAGGTATCTCTTACGAGGCCCGTACCGATCTTGTAGTGTTCGACAGAGGCAGTATAAATGCTCAAAGATACGTGGAAGGAGTTCTCCAAGAAGATGTCATACCGTTCGCACCATTTATTGGTGACAATTTTAGATTAATGCATGACAATGCACGATGCCATACCGCAAGATTGGTTACTGAGTACCTTAATGAGACCGGGATTCAAGTTTTGCCATGGCCATCACGCAGTCCGGATCTCAACCCAATAGAGCACATATGGGACAACCTCAAAGACGAGCAAGGGTACCAGCCCCTACATCCATTGGAGAGCTCAAGACGACTGCGGTAGAGGAGTGGCACAATACCCCCAATCAGATATCCAAGATGTGATGGATGGACTATCAAACCGGCTCCAAGAAGTCATAAGGGCCAGAGGCGGCAACACCCATTATTAATTTTTAAATTTTTATAGTATGGCCGTTATTTTTCCAAATTTAAAATGTCTAATTTTGGTCGAAATTTTAAAAATATCGATTTTTGTCATAATTCTGTATTAAACGACTTTTTAAAATCAAACATTTATTTTATTTTTCGCCTAGGAAATACAAGGTGGGCTGTTAATTGTGCCTGTGAGTGTATTATATAAGTTCAAATAATTTTTATTTTCCAGGCGTCGTCGCGTCGGGGCACCGTCGAACGGCTTGACATCGGGCGTCTTCGGCGACACGCAATCTTTCGTAGCCGGAAGTATGCTGCGACGCGCGGCTGGGTAATATAGACTTTAAATACTGTGTACATGATTTAATATCGTTTAAAGATTGTAAAAACCGTCACCAAATTGTTTAAGAATAAACTTTTTACCGTATGAATCGTTTTTTAATGTTCTTTTTACAGTACTTGCTATGTCGAACCAACTTGTTTTCTTAGTTAGGCTAAAGATATGTATAGCTATGTATTAGTTAGAAGATACTTTTGTTTGTCTACTTGTCGTGTCTACTTTCTACCTAGCTTCTATCTGTGTGATTTAAATAATGTTATGTCATTCTATTTTAGTGTCTTAGTATTGTATTAACCTAGAATCTATAGTATTTATGACAAACCCATTTTGTTGTGTAAACTTCTACAAATTTTGTTGGGAATACTAAAAATGTTTTGTACCTATTATCAACCTAGATATAATAGTATTCTCAACAAAACAGTTTTGTTGTGTCAATATTTTTTGTTGCATTTACCTGTCCCCCTAGCACGCTCGGTTAATTGTCCGACGTAAAACATTTGTCGCACACGCATATTTGCCAGAAAGGGACGAATGCTTTATGTCCGACATAAAACTTAGCGTACTAGCCTCACAAATAAAAAAAACTATTAAATCAACCTCTCAATGAAAATGTTGGCCAAATTAACTACTTTACAATGGTATACGAGGTAAATTTCAACATAATTCAAGTTAAGGTAATCCATTAAGAGGGTTTACGCATTTCGGTTTCCCATACAATTTTTCAAGTCGAAATTTTAAAGACCAATAAGCCAATTTTAGTGAAACTTTGCATGCTAAAGTAAAATACAGGAATCTAAATAGTTTGTCGATAACATTTTTAAAAAAGGTTTATTTGTCTAAGTAATTGCGATTTAAAGTTCACTATAGAAAGTTTAAAAACGCAATAACTCAGTTAAATAAACGTTTCTTGAAAATGTTTTCAACAAACTATTTAGTTTTCTATATTTTACCACATCATGCCGAGTTTCATCAAAATTGGCTTACTGGTTTTTAAAAATGTTGACTTGGAAATTTAAATGGGAACCCGAAATGCGTAAACCCTCTTAAGTATATTCACCCTAAGTTGAATAATTATTTGACAATATAATCCAAGTTTTAGTCCTAACAATTATAGCGTAAGTTGATACAACATTGTAGCTCGTGTTAATCCAACCTCTACTTCGAAAGGGTTGATTCAATAGTATTTTATCAGGTAGATGCAACACAAACGCACTTATTGACACAACAAAACTGTTTTGTTGAAAATACTATTATGTCTAGGTTGATACTACAAAATATTTTGAGTGTTCCCAACTAAAATAGTAGATGTTGACACAACAAAACTGCTTTGTTAAAATTACTATTGATTATGGGTTAATACAACACCAAGACACTTATTGCCTCAACAAAACTACACTGTTAATTTTACCATTTAATTGAGGTTAATTCAACAAAACATACATATAGATCTAACTATTACAGCAAAAGTTGGTTCAACAGTGCAGGACTGTTAACCCTACCCATTTTTGAAAGTACATTTAACCTTTTAAGTTGGTAAATTCAACACCTTGACATTGATCGAATCAACAAAACGATTTTGCAAAAATACAGTTGGTTATACCAAAAATATTTTGGGTTGACCCAACAATATAGTACGAGTTGATCCAATATAGTAACTCAGTTAACACAACCTTGAGTTTGAAGGTTAATCTAACATTAAAAGCAAGTAGATTTAACACAAACACACTCGTGTTTTTAACATTTCGAGTACGTTAAAGCAAACCTTGTTAGAAGGTCAATTTTACTGTCATGGTTGGTTGTTTTTACAGGTTTGCACTAGGTGCAAACCAGTAAAACTAACCATTAAAAGCAAGTCGATTCAACACAAACATACTTGTATTTTGAACTTTTCGAATACGTTAAAGCAAACCTTGTTAGAGAGTCAATTTTACTGTCATGCTTAGTTGTTTTTACAGGTTTGCACCAAGTGCAAACTAGTAAAACTGACAAAAATCTAAAGGTAGGTAATGAATTAACATATTGCTAGACGGTTAAATTTACCATTGTGCTACTGGTAAAAACAACTAAATTCCACGGGTTGGTGCTATATTAACCCCTTGTTAGAGGGTTAATTTTACCATTTTAATGAAATGTTGAATCAACAAATATGTAATAAGTTAAAATTACCGAAACTGATCAACAATATAGTTTTTGTTCATTCAACAAAACTCAAGAGTAGGTGCTATATTAACCCTAAAATTTTGTTGAAATATGGTAAAACCAACTAATAAATTCTTTCCGTGTAGTAGTAATAAACCACTGTTGAACAATGGCATAAGTCGTTGAAATCAATTAATCAAATCAATGGGTAGAGTTTAATCACCAAGCTTACCATAGATTTATATTAATTAATTTAGAACCTAGTTAATTACTCCGCTCAGAAACGATTAGTGATTAAATACAAATTACTCGAGCCCTTTGAATTATTTTTAAGGTATTTTTTTTAACGAGCCACGGGGGTATGGGCGGCAAGAAACTTGATAAAATATCAAACTTATATAAGTAGTAATTAGTTCTAATAAAATATCTTATCTTAAGTATAGATAAAAAATCACTTGGTAAACAGATAAATGAAACAAAAAACAGAAAAAGACGCAGGTGGACGGTGCGGAAGGTTATTTTCCAGTCCATCCAGCTTTTTGAAGAAAGAAACAAACTGCTGTGTATCCTAATAAATACCAATATCCACTATTTAATATGGTTGCATTGTGTTTTTTTCAACAAACGTCCGCTATTTGAGTAATGTTGAAAAAAAAAACCATCAGGAAAAAATCCTTTTCATTATTCATTCATATTGCTTAAATTCCAAAATTCCAATTACAAACCAATAATCTTCAGTTGTCACGTAGAACGCTGATTGAACATTTAATAAATATTTGTGCCTGTGGAGCGGCACAAACATTTTGTGGATTTAACCAAGTCTCGGCAAATGTTTCTCTGGTTTCCAATCAACTTAATAAATACACGTACTTTTTTGTGTAACCGTATCGCATTAGGGTTAAAAGAATACTACCACCCTCTCTTCCCTCGGGTGTCGTAAAAAGCAACTAACATACTAAAGACTGCACATACTTCCAACAGCATAGAGCGGCGATGGGCTAATCACCTGTCACGCTGAGCATATGTGCAGTCGCTATTTGGTGTAAAGTGGACTATGGTAGTCTCTGACTAACACTTTGGGGGTAATTTTAATATAGAAGAAATATTTTAATAGTCGTGATTATATGTATGTATGTGTTTGTTTGCAACATGTACAATGTTTTTGTTTCCGGTAATTACAGAGAGTGAATGGGGCGGGTCGTGTAATGTTATTATTTTACTTCTATATTAAAATTACTGTAACGCCGTGTCTATACTTGCGGACGTACTAAGAAAGAAGTCATCTATTAACCTTTAACTGCGGCCACGCACTGATTAGTGCACCAAATTTCTATTTTGTCTAGAGGCACCGCGCCGTCTTAAGTGTTAAGAAAATAAATATAAACTAATTTGTTAAGAATACATTTTCATAACAAAAAGAAAAAAAAACATGTTTGGGATTCGCACGGGCATTATACGTATCAGGTGATCAATGATAGGGTGGATCCTACAACATTCGATATCAACAATCTACCGTTGTTTTTTTATAGAATTTCAGTTTTTCTAAATTAATTTTAGCTGCAAATAATGAGTACACGATTATACAAACTAGGTAAGAAACAATTACAATTATGTTTTATCACTCTTTAAAAAAATAAGCTTAAAAACTATGAAAAATGTCATTCAGACGCTTGAAGCCAACTGGGATCCTTAGAATAACATAATTATAAAAATAAAACTACTAAGTACTAGGACCAAAAAATAAAAAAATGACTGTAACTTGATGAATGTCCCATTAAGTTAATAGATATAATAATTAAAAATAATTAATATTTTGAAAAATAATTAAATTCAAAGTGTTCTCACCGCAAATCCGTCATTAAGTTCACGATGACAATTCGACTTTTGAAATTTTTTAAATTCATGTTTGATCGTGACGTGACCTGCCGAAACTTCACTAAACACCCGCCCACCGGCCTGCCTTCATTCGTCGACCGTAATCACTGGGAGAAAGACGTTTGATATTGATATTTTTAACCAAGTTTTGTTCGCAGTATTTTGTCACTACTATATGTCATTCCGTTTGAACATATAACTGTAAAAGGATCAACCATAAGTAAATTCTAATTTATTCATTTATTAGACCCTGGTGCCCAACGATAAATGTGTGGCGTTTTACCTATTAACTTTCTTATTTAGCAAAAATTATAATTTAACATTGCTCGTCTTGTCATTACGCTCTTAGTCATTGCGTTCAAAAGCCAAAGAAATAAAAAGCCTACTATTAAGTTTAAGATTATTTTTTATTTTATAATCAGATTACGAACTTAAAGTACTTATAGGTGTTTTTGAAACTAAGTAGGTACTTTACGAATTAATAATTCTCTTGATCTCGAAGATGCTACGGATTTTGGAATATTTTTTATTGGTTAAATGTAAATCAAAAATGTAATTTATGTTCCTAATTAGCACCTTATTATTCCTTGCTTTTTTATATTGCAGTTAATACATAATTGTTACCTATTATATCTAAGAGATAAAGTATTGTCAAGTACTGTTCTGTTACTATAAAAAATCAAAGCCTTGTGAATTCTACGAAGTATATTGTTGTTTATTTTTGTTTCGAGTTGTATTTTTGTTTCGAGTTGTATTTTTGTTTCGAGTTGTATTTTTATTTCGAGTTGTATTTTTGTTTCGTGTTGTATTTTTGATTCGAGTTGTATTTTTGCTCCGAGTTTTTTTGTTTGTTTTGTATTTATCTTTCAGTATATTATGTTTTGAGTAGTATTTGTGTTTGAGTCATTGAGTTATAATGTACTACGTTTGAGTTTATCTTTGAGTAGATTTTAGAGGACCTAGAACCTTACGGCGGCGTAGTTATCTTGCATTAACCCTGATCATGGTCTCCTGATGAGACTGAAACTGATCGGCCTATCCGACGAAATCGTACGTATTATTATAATAATGCCTAAAATATATTGTTATGGTTATTCAAACTGACTTTTAATATTAAGTATTGAATAGGTACGAAGTATTGATTGTTACTTTTTTTTATTAAGTTTGTATAATCCTTATAAGATAATTACAAGAATTAAACACCTACATGTATTCATAATACCTATCTATTGCCACTAAATACCTTCATTCCTATACTGCAATATGAAAATGTCATTACACTCCTGTAGAATGTCATTACATTCAAAGCAATAATAAAATTTTCTTGATTACTCAAAATCTACAAGAGATAACATGCTCCAAATACTTTTAAAAATCTGTCAGTAAGGTAGACTATAGAATGTATCCAAAAATATTGATTTTATAGAGAAATTCCCGTGGAAGATAAAAAATGCATTAAAAAAATATTTTTGTGAGATCCACCCGATAGGGTCATTGAGCTATCGTACCTGTAGACTGTGTACTGTATAGACTTTTAGAGCTGCTTACTTCAATCTTACTATGCAAATTTCCATACGAATTTTGCAAGTGTCGCGTAGCGGTGAAAGAATACTACCACCCTCTCTCTTCCCTTGGGTGCCGTAAAATGCGACTAACGGAATAAAAACTGCACAAGTGCACATACATCCAACAGCATAGATCGGCAATGGGCCACCATCTAGTGTCACGCTGAGCACATGTGCAGTCGCTATTCGGTGAAAAGTGGACTATGGCAGAGAGCTGCTTTTGCGGTCCTCATTGCCTAGTTTTTTTAAATGTAACACGTCATAGTGACTTCATCCTGTCTGATGGTAAGCAGCCGATGTAGTCCAAAATAATGAGAGCGCTCACCACCGTGGAGCAAGTACGGTAACAAGCGCACCCATTCACGACGGCCTGCATAAATGCCGTTTCACGCCCCGTTTAAAAGATACGGGATTATAGGAACTGGGAAAACACATGCGCCGGCAGAGAATTCCAAAGCCGAATGGTCTTACAGAGGAACGACTTGCCAAATTTTTTGGTACGAATCTGCACAGTATGATGGTGGTTCCTAAGACCAGCACGTGTAGTCCGGGAGAGGAAAGGAGAGGGCGGGATTAGACCAAAAAGTTCTTCAGAACACTCTCCGTAGTAATTTCGGTAGAAGACACTGAGAGAAGCAAGTTCCCGACTAACCCTTCGGGGATAATAGTCGTGATTATAAATGTATGTATGAAGGTAAGATTAAAGTAATCTGCTCTAAAAGGAGACAGCCGCGCCCCTGTGCAATTACCCACCGAAACGCATTGGGACAGCGTTAGGACTCAATATCCACATGTGTGGGACCGTCCCAGCAGTGGGACGTTTATAGCAGGATAATGATGTGCAAATTAAGTCAACACTACTTATGACTATAAGCGCCATGGTGGTCACCGCGGTGACCGACAAACAATTAAATTTCATTTGTATCGGGTTTTGTGGCAGTCAACGCTAAACACGATTAAATACCTGGAGAGCCACCTGATGGGAAATGGTCATCAACAAGATGGTCAAGGTGAAACATATGCAAAAGGTACCTACTGCTATTTAAACAAAATTTGTTAAACGGGGATTAACGCTAACAGGTACGCTATCGTTTTATATCCGACGTTTCGACTGAGTAGGGCGCCGCTCGTTTCGCAGGTTGACTGCGCTGCCGCTGTGGTGAATGTTGTCCTGTCATTAATTATTTTAATTGGCAATCTTGTTGCGAATGTATTTTTATTGAGGTATTATAAATACATAGAGCAACTTTTCCATTTGTGCGCTTAGCTAGATGACATCGGCGCTTTGTTTCAGGCGTTTGCAACCCATAGGCCTCAACGCAGTCCGCTAAAACTTGCTTCGCGGTTTCATCTCTGGTGATGATACTTTATTTTATTATTCGTAATTTTTTTTTACCGCCAGAAGGAGCGTGAACGAACACCGCTCGTGCAAAATATTTAGCGAACAGTCCCCGAGTTGTGGCAGTGTGTCTGTGCATTGTCTTTCAGCGCACGAAATGTGGCGAGTGACGCGACGTTGGCGAACACTTCGTGTGTGAACGTTCGTGTCGCTAGAGTCGGGATTTCGGGATACAACCTACCGTCGGTACCTACTCTCGCCAGATATTATGGAAACTCTAATGTACACGCACGATTTTAAAAAACACAAAGAAAATCATTTATTTCAGAAATTACAGTCTATAGATTAGTACACAACATCTTTTTACTATCTTGGTAATAAAAAAAAAATAACAAATAAATTATAGATATGGTTGTGTAACCGCTCTCAATGTTTATCACTAAAAAGGATAATTTTTCGTGAGCCTTCGCACATAAGACAACCAGAGCGGTGATGTGAACAGCTAGACATCTTTAGCTAATACATGTGATAAAACCATTAAGAAAATACAATACACGCTTACGTGTAGACACGGCTTTAATAGAAAATAAGGGTAGCTGGGTATGTTTACTCCCTATCATTACTTGTCGACAGTTGTAACGAGACAGCTGTCACGCGCGCTGCCTCACTCCATGCTCACGAAGCCGTTCTGATTGCATCTCTTATTATGTAGCAAGTAGCAAAGAAACCTGATACAATGTACTCGGAAAAATAATCACATTGATTACGATGTAAGTTTTACAGTATTTACATTATTGTAGCCGTGTGGAATAGCGGTTAACTAAAAGGATACTACTAGAGAGGGGTCTCTTCCCTTGGGTGTCGTAAAAGGCGACTAAGGCCTCTTCTGTTGATACTATTTTTTTAAGAACTTGTTACACAGTTTAAGCAATAAAGGAATTCTATTCTATTCACTGTGCTGAGATTGTTTACCGAGAGCATGTAATCAAATGAGAGTTTCAGACAGAGCCGCTTCGGTACAGATTTTTTACCGAGCACATATGCGCGCCTCTGCATAGAATCTGTACAGAGCAGTCGGCCTCCCCCGTCTCACCCCCGCCAGCTCCGCCGCGCGCCTCACACACATCATCTTCTGAAGACGTCATGTTGCGACTGTACAATGTGTCGAATGAACAATACCGTACCGAAAGCATCCAGAGCCTGTCAGGAAATATTTTTCAGAAGAAAATCTGTACAGATTCAGGTGCAGAGGCGGTACCGAAACGAAAACGCACCGATCCGGTGAGGAAGAGGCCTAAAGGGCCCCACAGACGATTATATCGCCTGCAGGTATCGGCCTGATACTGAGTATTACAACGCACGGGCGGCGGCGGCGGCGGGCGGCTAGACTAACTGACAGGCTGATACCTGCCGGCGGGCGCCACACACGATCAGTTCGCGGGCAAACCGGCAAGTATAAGCCTGTCAGTTGGCTGATACTTGCCGTCGGGTCCCACACACGATCAGTTTGCCTGTAGGTAGCCTGACAGTTCTGCTGCCGCCGCCGCCCGTGCGTTGTACTACTAACTGACCAGCCGATAACTGCAGACGACCGATCGTCTGTGGGGCCCTTACAGACAAAAGACTGCACATACAACCATCAGCATAGAGCGGCGATGGGCTCACCACCTCGCTCGCGCTGAGCACAAGTGCAGTTCTAATTTGGTGAAACGTGGATTAGGCAGAGGACTGCTTCTGCGGTTCTCATTGTTTAGTCTCTGATAAACCGTTTGGGGATCACAAATCACAAGCTCGGGCTAATCATCGAAATCTTGGCGGATTTTGTTACTGATTTGGACACCCAAATCAAATCTACACATAACGTTCGCATTTGGATCACCCAACCTTTTACCGTAATTAAAGTTTATCCTTATTATTTTACAAAGAAAGTAAGAGAGAGGCATGTAGGCAGACATGTGAGTGATTTTAGAAGGGTTTCGTTTTTGTAATATAAAACGTACTTACTTACGTACTTGACAAATTCGGGCTATTACTGAGAAGTAACTATTTAGATATAATATAAAATCAAGAACATTTTATATTCACCTATTTTGTAACTGGTAACTTTTAATAATATAAATTCAGCACATTTTAGATTCCCCTATTTTATAACTGTAAATAAGTTTAAAATTCAAAATTAGAAACAGAGTTGAGAGTCGTAGCTACGAACAAAAGTAACTCTACTTTTATTACTATCAAAGGTATCACTGTGTAGAAGAAAATTTCCCTGGACACTTTCCGCAACGTATCTTATAGTATTCTTAGAGTTTGCAGCACAAAAAATCCATTCAATGTATCAACATTGACGACCTACTTGGTCGAGTGGTTTGTACACCGGTTTTCATAGTGTCGCCATCTCTGAGGTCCTGGGTTCGATCCCCGGTCGGGTCAATTTAGAAATTATTGTTTTTCTAAATTGTCTCGGGTCTTGGTGTTTTTTTATGTTTAATAAGTATGTATTTATGTATTTTAAGTACGTTTATCCGTTGTTTAGTTAACCATTTAACGAGTTTTATAACGAAGCTTCTCTTGGGCTAGATAATTGATGTGAGTGTAGGAAAATTTATTTATTTATTTTATTGTAGTAGACATTGGTTTGTCAATAGATAGAAGTGGTTTATTATAATTCAATACCATCAGTTGTAGCGATGAATTCATTTCAATGATTGAGGCCTCTGCCCAGCAGTGCGATTCTCTAAGTTAAAGCAGCGGCTGCCGTAGCGCTGAGAATTGACTCTGTCTCTTTCATATTCATAGAATTGGAAAGAGACAGCAGATCACAGCCATGCGCGCAGCGTCTATGTGTTGCTTAGAGAATCGCATAGCTGCGTGGGACGGTATACAGGCTGTGCCTTACTAGATTATAATCAATCATAGATTTTTTATGAGCATACACATTATGAATGATTATTAGTAACCATTGATGAGTTCGATGGCGTTGAGGCGAAGTTTTGGATGGGATCTCGACAGTTACATATATACATAACAATCAAGACTATTATCCCCGAAGGGTTAGTCAGAGACTAGGCAATGAAGACAGCAAAAGCAGTCCTCTACCATAGTCCACTTGTCATCAAATAGCGACAGCACATGTGCTCAGCGTGACAGGTGGTGAGCCCATCGCCACTCTATGCAATTGGATATATGTGCAGTCGTTAGTCCGTAGTCGCTTTCTACTACACCCAAGGGAAGGGAGGGGGTGGTAGTATTTTATCACCGCAACCCGACACGGTTACCTACTTCTTATACACTTATGCTTTTTGTGATTTTTGCCAACAAATTTTCGTCATATGTTTATAACTTCTGTAACAGTCAAGGAAAGCCTTTGAAGTTTCTTTTGAAAACAAAACACATAAACTGCCGCCTTCATTCGTTCGTCGTTTAGCTACATCAAAGACCCTGAATACCCCTTACAAATTGGTGTGGCCTATAAATACATTTCTTAGACGCCATGTCAAACAGCGTTCAATAGCGCCGGTTTGAGATCGCTCTGAAACTATCAGCCTCTGGCTTTCTAAAATGGAGCTTTGAAAAGTCGGTGGATGAATTTTTTAAGGTTCAAACCGAAATAGAAAACGAAGACGTGTCGGTTTTTATTTCTGCTCTGAGAATTTTAGCCTGTAGCCCTTAGCGGAATTTTAGTATTGTTCTGAGAATTTTAGCCTGTAATATTAACGCATAAATAACAGAATGATAAATTTAAGGGATTGACTTAAGAGGCCTATTAAATCTCAAATGTGATTTTTGCGTTAAATGCCCATTTTTGCATTTTGCAGTAATTTTGTAGTTGTATTTATAGTTTTTAACGAAATAGGATAATAAATTCATGCTTAATATTACAAATCTCCACTCTGCGAGGATAAGCTGAGTTCGGACGGCCGGCGCATCGCATTTTTTTAGTAATTTTGCAGTGTATTTATCGTTTTTTCGAAGTAGGATCATAAATTAATTATTAAATCTTTATTCCTTATGAAGTAGGTATCAATTATTCTGGTATAAATTTAGCTCAATAGTATTATCGTAAATAGGAGAAATTCACAGTTAACTTAAAGCGATTTTCGAAGTTTTTTGGTTTAGAATAAGATTTTCTTTTTAAACTAAAAATTCCGAGGCCGCTACGCACTATACGACTATAAAAGAGATAACATTCTATTTTTTTATTTAATTTGTTTAGAACAGTAGTTCGATTTAGGAGCTTATAAAAGTACCTTCGCGCATTTTATGAAAATATCTCTCAGCAATTTTGGGTTTAATTAAAAAGTTAAGCAAAATTAACAAAAAGCGAGGCCGCTACGCACTATGCCAATAGCTATTCTACACTATTCAATAAGTCAAAACTGTTAATGTATTTTTGTTCCTGGGATCGAGAACGCCAAAATTGGTCATTTTTAGCAAAAAATCACAGTCGAGATGTAAATAGGTCTCTTAAGCCAACGTATACGCCATTTAACGAACAATAAATTGGTAATTTTAAAACTTTAAAGAGCTTATTCATAAAAATCATTGGTCTTTCATTACGATTTGTAGATTCCGTGTCTATCGAATTAAGTTTACTTGTCTACCAATTTACCATCAACAACGCTAAGGTGTTAGCGTCTAACGTACCAAGAACGTACCTAATATAATTGACACCTCCAGAAACCTGTAGGTTTTGCCTATGTGACAAAGACATATCAAAAATATTTTAAAAAGAGAGGCAAAAAGGATTAACGCCATGTGCAAAGATTCTCTGTTCGGTGATTGGTCAGAGAAAACGATACTTGATCCTAGAAGAAAACTATAAATAAATATACGAGAAGATTTTCTACGGTTGGTAGTATAAAACTGGCAGATTGTAAAATTGGCTAGTATACGATTCGGTAGTATAAATCCCGATAGAATCGATCAATACTCTTAAATTTGACAGTGTGCAATATTCGGAAATTGAATCAACGAAGGCACATTACTGAAGAATTTTATTCGGAAAGTGCCCCTTAAAGAAATTACTACTAATGGTATTTTGCTGGCAGAAAGTGAAATTATTAAAGTACTGGACTGGTTAAGTAATAAATTGCTAGAAAAATCAGCTTAAAGCAGATTTTGGGTCTGTCTAGTATCTTGGTATCCTCGTTCCAGTTAGCTCCTGTTGAGAATTATCAATGAAGTCTACAACTGAGGCATTGCCTCTGTTTCGTCCGAAAACAGCCATAGCCGCTGGCCGAGTGGTCGCGGGTTTGAATACCGCTGGAAGTAAATGTATGTGTGACGAGAAATTTGAGACCAAGTCATGAATTTTTGTAAAATTTTAAACACTGAAAAAAGACGACAACCTCAGGCGGGAATCGAACCACGCACCTTAAGCATTCCGGGCGGCTGCCTTAACCACTTGGCTACCGAGGTCTGGCTTTCAACCGTCGAAATTTGTCAGTGCTTGATGCTTATGTTTTTAGTCAACATTGCTTTATTAAATCTTAGAAGTTTTCACCTCTGAGATCCGATTCGATTCCCGCCTGAGGTTGTCGTCTTTTTTCAGTGTTTAAAATTTTACTTAAGTATATTTAAGCGTTAATAAAACGCTAAAATATAAAAAAAAACATTAATCATGAATTTTTATTAGTATTTATTTAGTTTATCCGTTACTCAGTCGCCAGGCATAAGCTATGCTTAGTTTGGGGCGTTTGTCGCGCATTTTGCGTCTTCTGCAGCAAAGTATTAAACTACTGACTCAGAGCAGCTGTTGTGTCACCAGGGTAGGCTCAGGGACCTCACTTTAAGTTCCTAAGCCTTAGTGGCACTACCATCAACAAGGTTTCTGGAAATTATATCCAAAACAGGCACACACTAACAGGCTAATTTCAGACTTTGTAAAAAAACCGGCCAAGTGCGAGTCGAATTCGCGCGCGAAGGGTTCCGTACCATTATTTATACAACATAAGACACTAGTCTCTACCTGTTTTCGTTATTAAGATCGAGAAAAAATACGGCAAAAAATCACGTTTTGTTGTATGGGAGCCCCCCATAAATATTTATTTTATTGTGTTTTTAGTATTTGTTGTTATAGACTATTATGTATTCTGTGGTTATAGCGGCAACATAAATACTTACATGTGTGAAAATTTGAACTGCCTAGCTATCACGGATCATGAGATACAGCCTGGTGACAGACGGACGGACGGACAGTGGGAGTTTACCCGTTTACCCTTTGGGTACGGAACCATAACAAAGAAAGAAAAAAAATACCCTTGCAGAATTTCTTGCCGTTTTTTTTCAGGACACGGTCTCCACCCCAAAAACTAACGAACCAATGGCGCAGTGACTTTCACAAAGGCTCAATTAGTGTTTTCTAAACGGAATATGTCAATTAGAATACAATTTTTTTTTAACAGAAAATGATTTCCTGATGCAATCTTCCAACTACATATATGCCGTCCAACTGCATAGCTTAGTACTAAGCCTGCAGAACACAAGGAGACATAGATAATATAAATAACAGATAAGCGGGAGCAGCTGTCCCATTAGTTTGCCGCTTATTATCCAGAAGATTACTCTCATTAGTACTGTTTATTTATACGGCCGGCGCGGGCAGCCACTACGCCGCGGATTACGCTGATATGGAATTGATTGCTGTTGCCTACTATGCGCTGCAAATTGAAAATTGATGATAATATTAGCGCGTCTGATGATTGCTCCGGTTATAATGCTGTTGGGTGATTAAAATTTCATTTTGGATAATCTGTAGGTATTTTAGCGTGCCGTAAAAGGCGACTAACGGGATAAAGACTGCACATACATCCAACACCATAGAGCGGCGATGGATTCACCACCTGTCACGCTGAGCACATGTGCAGCCGCTAACTGGAGAAAAGTCGACTATGGCAGAGGACCGCTTTTGCGGTCCCCATTGCGTCTGCCTAACCCTTCGGGGATAATAGTTGTGATTATATGTATGTATGTATTAGTTTACTTACCTAACAAACAAATGTAATGCATTAGCAGTAAGTATTTTTGTTCATGACGTGTTACGGTAATATTTTGCCCAGAATACGATTGAATGAATAGTCAAATAGTCACAATAATAACTATTTATTTCGATTAGCAGCAGTGTTTTACATTGCTTTACGGTTTGAAAGGTACTAGATTCGATCCAGCGAAATGACAGGTCATAGAGGTTTCGTTATCCTACTAATATTATAAACGCAAAAGTTTGTAAGTATGGATGGATGTTTGTTAGTCTTTCGGCATACAGATAGTTTATAACCTGGATTGACACATATGATACTTTTTACGTTCCCACGGGAACGGGAACCACGCGGGTGAAACCGCGAATGGCCGCTAGTATAAGAACTAAATCTAGTAGACAATGCCATCGGTATCGCGCGCATCGCCATGGATGCCCATGCTTACGGTGACCGCTTGCTATCAGGTTACTGCATACTCGCTCAGTAACATGAAAATTACGGAACCAGTTCTGGTATTTGTTCAAATCCCTAGATTTGTTTAGGGAAATGATAAAATCGTGTTGTTAGTTTAACATCCTCCGTGATTTGATCAAATCACTTAGGGAATTGACCAAATCTCTGTTTTTATCATATCCCTGCGACATGCATATGACAGTGACTTACGTAATCATTCATAACCCGAGTGCTTTTCAATATCTTATCTGACGCGCTCCCTTAGCAAATCTCTCCGAAATCAAAGTACTTAGATCAAAATTCAACATGGGATTCTTCAAAAAACGTGTGAAAAGATTTAAAAGGGTCAACTACTTACGTGTGAGCAATTCCTTTGATTCTGCGATGGACCTTGTGCAATGGTTTGATCAACTCGATCGAATTGCTAAAAAACTGGCACTCAGCGCTTTGAATGTAACTAGGGTCATTAGGAGATAAAGAACGTATTTGGCGGGCGAACTCTACGTAGCGACGATAAGGAGGTAGGGCCGTTTGTCAGAGCTGGGAAAGACTATCGGCAGCGTGGCTGTGAAAACTTTACCAGGGATTGTGTAACATGTGAAAAATCAATAGCCACTTGAAGACGACTCCCAAAGTCAAATTTGTGTTTTTGTCATGTTTACATTCACGTGCTTTAAATTAGTTTATGTGTCGGATCCAGAGGTTTCAATTCCACACGTACATACACATAATCACGACTATTATCCCCGAAGGGTTAATCAGAGACTAGGCAAAGAGGACCGCAAAAGCAGTCCTCTGCCGTAGTCCACTTTTCACCAAAAAGCGACTGCTCAGCGTGACAGGTGGTGAGCCCATCGCCGCTCTATGCTGTTGGAAGTATGTGCAGTCGTTAGTCTGTTAGTCGTCTTTTACGACACCCAAGAGAAGAGGGGGTGGCAGTATTCTTTCACCGCAGCGCGATACGGTTAAAATGTACTACTCTGTCAAGAAAGTACCGGGAAAAGATCAATAATACACAAAATGTTAGTTTTTCATCCAAATTTATTCTATCGCCTTCAAAGTACACTCCTTCAGAAACGATACACTTACGCCGACGAATAATCCAATCATCCAAACATTTTTTAAATTGAGTTCAGTTCTTGCCGCGAATTCTTCTTTATGTCTTCCACCGAATGAAAACGGGTGCCACGAAGTGGTAATTTGAGTTTAGAAAAAAGAAAGAAGTTGGCTGGAGCCATACTGGTGAGTATAAGGTGGTTGCTCGATAGTATTTGTTGAGTTTTTGGTCAAAAATTCGTTCACAATGATGGCCTTGTGCGAAGGCGCATTATCGTGGTGCAAAATCCAAGAATTATCTTTCCACAAATTTGGCCTTTTTCGTCGAATTTGCTCTCTCTCTTAAGCCGCATAACGCTCAAATAATATTCTTTATTTACCGTTTGACCTTCCGGCAAGAATTCCGAGTCCACAACACCGCGATAGTCAAAGAAAACAGTCAACATGACTTTGACTTTTGATCGACTTTGGCGTGGTTCTTTCGTTTTCGGTTCAGTCGGAAGGCGAAACTCCGAAGCTTGTTGACTATATAGTTTGCATGTCAAACTCGCAAACCCACGTCTTGTCACCAGTAACAATGCGTTGCATGAATGTTGGGTCGGAATTGACTCGTTCTAGGATGTCCTCAACGACTCTTATGCGATTGAGTTTTTGGAGAAAATTCAGGTTTTTTGGGACTAGCCGAGCGGCAGGCAACATGTTTCATACCTAAGTTATTATTTAAAATGGTACTGATCGACTCGTGAGACACAGAAAGTTCAGCGGCTATCTCTCTCAAACTTGAATGAGGATTTTCAGTCACCATTTCCTTCACTTCAGTCTTCAGTCTCCCTGTGACCACGGACCCTGTAAAGGGTTCGAAACGTCAGGATAATATAAAAAAAAATTATGTAAATAGTAAATTAAACGCGAGTTAACACGTTCACGCGAACATGTCAATATCATAGGTTCATACGGTATCGCACATCATTTTTCCATACTAACGAAAGTGGCGTCTATTTACGTTGTGCATAAAGCTAATGAAATCAGTACTAGCGTCCATTGCATTGACGTATAAAGACGTCGACGTGTATATGCGCTCTTATATAACTTATAAATAAAAATATATGCAATAGCGATGAACGTAATAGAACGTCGACGTCGATGCTCTGCATCAGAGGTTAATGCACGCTAGTTGTGGGATCCAGGCGCCATCCCTGGCGGCTGCGTGATTGATGTAGAGAGTGAGTAAGTATGGCGAGGGTGTACCTGGTCTCAAATTATTTTCCGCACTTACTAGGTCTGGTGGCTGTGCACGTGCCTCCGTGATAGACTCAGGATCCAAAGGAGGCGATCGTGATTGTGGGTTAAGTGTCTGAATACCTTCTGCATTTCTAGAATCTGGCAAATCCAATAGAATTCTCTATAGAGTTGTGCAAATGATCTTCTATGTCGACAAGATTGTTCAGCAGAAATGTATCATCCAAAAGACCATCTCGTAAATTCTACGCAACAATTCAGAGTCTGTTTGACATACTGATAGTGCTATTTAAGTCACAATCTGGTCGCTACAGACTCACCAGTCAAAACACTCACGATTTTGCTTGAATTTTCGTTGCAATTACGTGTCACCAGGAACAGGTTAAGCGCACCCCACGCGACGAGCACAGGACTACTGAATGTATGACACCTAGTTGGTGGGGCGACGTACAGTGACATTATTAGCAAAAAGTAGGTACACGTTATCGGGAGGAAGAAGCATGAAAGACATTAAAAAAACTGATGCGCTGTAGCACTAGAAATTTGCGAGTTCGATGTGTTGTAGCACAGTAACGCATCTCTTGGATGTTAGTATGCCGAGCCGCCGTACAATAACGTTGTTTATAAAAAAGAATTTTGTTACTGGACATAATCATACGTTGTTCCACAACACATCTACGAATATTTGACGCATGTATATTTGTTCGCATGAACGTGTTAATCTGTAAAAAAGTGTTTCATTTCAATGTGTAGTGCTCGCTTAAACCTCAGAAAACAATAAACAAAAATAAAACATAAAATAGAATATGGAATCATAAACAAATCATCCGTTCCCGAAACTTTTTTGACAGAATGTATGTATGTAAAAGTTGGTTGAATGCTCTAACGCCTTTAGCACACCGACGCCGCGAACCGCGGTAGCGAAATTGCGGTAATCTGTCTACACACATTAAAATGTATCGCGTATGTTGCGTCTCGCTCTATCGTCTGTGACTACCTATAATTGCGTCTCAGTTTGTATAGTCAATAGTCAATAGTCAAAATATATTTATTCAATAAACTCAATTAATAAGTACTTTGAAACGTCCAAATATTTTTTAACCTACCACCCATTCAGGACATCATTTTTTAACTGTGGCAAAGAACGGGCGCAAGAAACCACAACGCACAGAAGCAACGACATTTACAAAATATATATATATTATATGTCGTTACCAGATCACAAAATACAAAATATGAATTTGAATGTAAATAGTTTAATTAAATATGGTGCTCTATATAAATTAATTATAGGCAATTAGAAATAGCTGTTGGAGTAGGTACTTGGAGCATGTCAGACCCAAGCTGTTTTGTCTTCTGTATAATCCGACACTTTATAATAAGCTTTTTTATAAAGCTTTTCTTTGATTTTGATTTTAAATTTATCAAGATCTAAATTCTGAATATCATTTGGTACTTTGTTGTATAATCGTACACACAGACCCTTAAAAGAATTATTTATTTTATGGAGCCTAGTATAAGGCACTGCTAATTTGTTCTTACTTCTAGTATTTAATTTGTGAATATCACTGTTTTTTGAAAACATTTCAATATTTTTATGAACATACACAAGATTTTCATAAATATATTGTGATGCAACTGTCATTATACTTATATCCTTAAATCTCTCTCTGAGAGAGTCACCAGCCTGTAGGTTATATATTGCTCGAATAGCCCTCTTCTGCAGCACAAAGATAGTTTGAATGTCGGCAGCATTTCCCCACAGTAAAATGGCGTACGACATTACACTATGAAAGTAACTGAAATAAACTAATCTCGCTGTATCAACGTCAGTTAACTGACGGATCTTCATTACTGCATAAGCCGCAGAGCTAAGTCTATTCGACAATTTAGCTATATGTGGGCCCCACTGAAGCTTGGCATCCAACGTGATGCCTAGAAACACAGTGGTGTCCACAGGATTCACATTCTTATCTTTAATTTGTACACTAGTTATTACCTGCTTAACATTAGGCAATACAAATCTTACACATTTGGTTTTTCCCTCGTTTAATAGCAAGTTATTAACACTAAACCAGTGAACAATCTTTGAGACCGCATTATTCACATCGTCATAATTTGGGTGTCGTCGTTTCACTTTGAATAAAAGTGAAGTATCATCAGCAAACAATACTATCTCATGACTGTCTTTTACAAAATAAGGTAAGTCATTAATATAAACCAAAAACAAGAATGGACCAAGTATTGAACCCTGCGGAACTCCCATTTTAACCACTGATCCCGGAGATCTTTTACCGTTAATGTCGACCTTTTGAATCCTGTTACTCAAGTATGAGATTAGAAGGCTCAAAGAAGCATCCCTAATTCCATAGTGGTTAAGCTTCCTGACCAAAGTTTCATGTAAAACACAATCAAAAGCCTTGGATAAATCACAAAATACCCCTAGGGCATCCTGTGATTCCTCCCAGGTATCAAATATTTGGATTAAAAGCTCAACACCGGCGTCAGTTGTAGAGCGACCCCTAGTAAAACCATATTGTTTACAATGTAAAAGTTTATTTTTATAAAAATGAATTTGCATTTGATCTAGTATTAACTTTTCAAAAATTTTACTAAATGTGGGTAGCACAGAAATAGGTCTAAAGTTAGAGGGGTCAGAAGTGCTACCCGATTTAAATAATGGAATTATTTTACTATATTTCATGAGGTCAGGAAAAACACCACAGTCAATGCATTCATTAAATATGCAAGCTAAAACTGGAGCTATTGTCATAATTACAGATTTAGCGACGTCCACGGAATTACCCCACAGATCAGCAGTTTTCTTTTTATTGAGAGTGTTAAATGTTTTTATTATATCTATAACACAAATTTTTTGAAAACTGAAATTATTTTCACAATCTTTAACATTCTCCTTCAAAACAGATTCAGCTACAGTGGGGGAGGAAATCAAGGCGTTTGTAGTTGAAACTGGAATGTCAGTAAAAAACCTCTCAAATGCTGCAGCAACATCAGCATCAGAAGTCAAGGTTTTATTATCACAATTTAAATTGTACTCATTATTACGACTTTTGACCTTTCCTGTTTCACTATTTATAATATTCCATGTCATTTTTATTTTGTCATTACTATTCTTAATCTTAGAACTCAGATAGTTTGCCTTGGCTAATCGACATACTCTTTTGAATAACTTTGAATAACTTTTAACATATAATTTGAAGTCATCGCTGGTGTTATAGTTGCGTTCACCATAAAGTTCATAAAGGCGTTTCCTACTTCTGTGAATACCAATTGTAGCCCATTCATTAAAAGTTACAGTACCACTAACTGAGATCTTTTTTGGAATAAAAGTTTTATTAAATTCTGAACAATAAATGTTAAAAAAATTATTATAAAAGACATTAGGGTTGTCATTGTATTCTAAATAATTTAATTTTGTATCTAGATTGCTTTTAAAGCGTTCCAGCCGACCTGCAGTTTTTGGTACAACAGTGATATTCTTTTTCGTCACTTGTTTACGCTGGTGTGGAAAGCTGACCATTTGGCCACAATGATCAGAGTCCAGGTTATTAATAATTTGCTTAGCCAGTGGTTTTACATTTGTATATATGTTATCAATACAGGTGGCCGAAGTGGCAGTTATTCTTGTCGGCTCCAAAAATAAATGATTCAAGTTGTATGATAGAAATAGGTTTTTAATTTTAGTTGACATCGTGGAATTTTCTAACAAATTAATATTAAAATCCCCGCAAACAATTATTGTTTTACCTACATTACGGACTTTATGTAATGCCTCATCCATAACTTTTTCGAAAAAATCATATGATGCTGAAGGAGGTCTGTACACACTTAATACAACAAACTGCTCCAACTCCACACAAGCTATTTCTATTGTTCGCTCAACCGAGAGGCTCACTATGTCTTTGCGTTCCTTTAATTTAAACTTTTTACTAACAATAATTAATGAGCCACCATGTATTGCATTTCCTCGACTGAACGAACTTCCTACCAAATGATTCTTAAAATTGAACATGAACTGATGGTCTTTAAGCCAGTGTTCTGTTATGCAAAGAATATCAATTTTATTACAGTTCACGAACAATTCAATCTCCAAATCTTTGCCCATCATTCCTTGGATGTTCTGGTGGACAATGTTTAAAGATTGTACATTTTTTAAATTTAATGATTGACATGGGCTTTTGCTAAAGCTATTTTTACATTCATTTAATTTCATTTTATTAACAAACATTTCGCAAGAGTTTTCCTCTTTTGTCATATAATTTAATTTAAATAATTAATTGGAATGTCAGTAGAAACACTACTGACGTCTATGTCAAATATACATTGCTCAATAGAAGCAACTTGTTTAGCCAAGTTTTTGGCTGACGTTTGAATACAATAGGATAGCGATAAAGCTATTTGTCGCTTAAAATAATTTGGCAGATAATAACTATCTCTTGTCAAATAAAAATTACTAACATAATTGTTAGTGTCAATTAAATGCATTATGTCATTTTTGCAAAATAAATGTAATGTCAGGTTAAGCTTATGTCTAATAGAATTTTCCTCCTGTGGCAAACTACTACAATAAGGTAATGTAAACAATATAATTTTCTTTACAATTAACTTATTCAAACATTCTAAACATTTTAGAAGGCTTGTTTTGTTCAGATTACCTCTATTACCAACAAATAATAATAAGGTGCTATTGGGTTTATATGTATGTTCTACAGCTTTTTTCAAAATATGTTGATAAGAAGCACCCGGTATACAATAATTGATAACTGAATGTCCCAAGTCAGATAACAACCGACCCATGTTTTTACCAAATTCATCACTAAATATTACCAAGCGTAATAGTATCGCTGATACTCGCGATACTTGTTTCACACGGACGCCAGTGTACCGCCACTTTCGTTTCGCCACTCGGAGAGAAACGACGTGGTTTGTCTTTTTGGACAGAATATCGCTGCGAAACAAGATGACGGAAGCAGAAACTGATAAAATTATTAATGAAATTCGAGATTATTTTATATTAAGATAGGAAATCTTATAAAAAAGAAGCAGCATGGCGAAAAATTGCTTCTTTCTTTTTGATTAATTTCAAGAACCCATATTCTTCGTCTTTTTCTTAATGTCGATACAAGAAGTAATAGTTCATCTTCTTGAGATTCGGAAAAAACGAATCAGACGAATTATTATTATTGCATTCGAATGAGTTGAAAATAACAATTTTATACAAGCGATATTCGAGTAGGTGTGAAAACGACCGCTAGAATAACGCTTATTTTCCGCATTTTCGTGTTCGCTAAGTTTTCGCTATCGCGGTTCGCGGCGTCGGTGTGCTAAAGGCGTAAGATGTAAAGGAGAAATGAAACAAACCCGCGCGAGAAACTAATTGTGTCATTCCCGATTCCCGAACCGTGAGTGCGGGGGCCGATAATGTTGTCATTTTGAGTGATCTCTATCGGACGCGGACGACACGGGTGAGAAGTCGCGGGTGTCTGATAGCAATTGACTGTTACGTTAGTGGGAAGACTGTACATTAAAGAAACGGAGACAAAAAGTAGGCCAATAGATAACATAAATCGTTTAGTGAATCAAAGTAATGTTATGGTTATAGAAATAACAATTTACGCTTGCTGAATGTGATGAAAAGTGGTGTTATAAACTAATGCGAGGTATTGAGGAGCTCGATGGCGCAGCGGATAGCGCGTTCGGCTTGCCATCTTGCTCGCTAAGCAACTTTTGCAATACCGGGTCGCTGGATGGGTGACCAAAAAGCCGTTGGTCCCGGTTGTTGTTGAAAGATGACAGTAGTTAAAACACACCAACGCGCATTGGGCCAGCGTGGTGGGTTATGGCCCAATATCCCCACGTGCTATTGTTCACGTGGGAGGCCTGTGCCCAGGAGTGGGACGTTTATAGACTGATGATAATGATGATTATTATTAGATTATTATACAATAATACGGGCCCAATGCAGGTTGGTGGGTTTTAAAAACTGCCATCTTAAGACAAAATCTGGTAATGAGAGCTGTTTTAATACCACACAAAATAGAAATCCAATTGTTACCAACCTCATGGAGTCTTCGTAACAGACAAGGGGAGGATTTTACGTGCATTTCAAAGGACGGAGTTGTTGAGAGAATGTTGATTACTAGCTAGTAAGAAAAAGCTTCCAAAGAAAAGCAGCCACTTTTCTTTGCAAGTGATTACTTTCCTCAATAAAGTATGTATGCGGCGAGGCAATAGCACATCTCCGAAATCACATCGAAGATAGGACTCTTTGTTACTCTCCCTACTTTAGTTCCAGATTTATTTTCGCCATTCCCGTTCCTCATCGCTGCCGAGCTCGCGTGACTAAAACACCGGACCGTACTAAATCCGATTGCGAATATGTTCAACTCTTTTTTGACACGTACGGTTTCGAACGTATTGTACGTAAGTCTAAGTAAATCTAAGTACGTAATTAATGGTTGCGAGATCTTTTTAATGCTGTTTTTGATTCGAAACTGTTAATGTAACTAGTCATGCGTAGCGGTAAATACTACCACCCCCTCACTTCCCTTGGGTGTCATAAAAGGCGACTAACTGACTAAAGACAGCATATACATTCAACAGCATAGAGCGGCGATGGGCTCACCACCGGTCACGCTGAGCACATGTGCGGTCGCTATTTGGTGAAAAGTGGACTATGGTAGAGGACTGCTTTTGCTGTCCTCATTGCCTAGTGTCTGACTAACCTTTCGGGGATAACAGTCGTGATTATAATGTATGTATATTGTTACAAATAAATTAAAATAAGGAATGTCAATGCTAACCACCTAACTTAATATTAAAGAAAAATTGTTACTAACCCCCTAACTAAATAGTGGTAGTAAATTAAATTTTATATTTTTAATTTATTGTTATTGATTTGATTTTAGGGTGTTTTAGGATTTTTTTTATACTATATATTACAAAGCTGTGAAACATTTTATGTTTTTATTTTACAACAAACCCACTGAAGCTTGCGTTTGGGATTTTCTTCCTTTTCCCCAAGAGGGACAAAATTACAAATGTAACAATATGTATGCATTAATGTATTTCTAATCTCTATTCTCAAATCCGTCCAACAGTTTTAAACTGATTTACAGCATAAGTTACTAGTGTTTATATTTATCTTATATAGTATAATATGTATTTGTATAGTTATATATATTTTGTGTATAATGTATTTATGTATATTTAGGCTAGTTAAGTTAAGTGTTTCTTTTTTTTCTTATTTAAATTGTTATTCTCGGAATTTTAATGTCACCGCCTACAAAAATTTTGTACATCTTCTCTGGTTGACTGTTAGAGAATGCCTTATGGCATTAAGTCCGCCGTTTGTTGTATTTTTTAAATAAATAAATAAATGTAGAAAGAAAAAGATGTTCAAAACTCGCAATAGGGAATCTGTATACCGTTGTATTTCAGTATGCCCTACTCTGTGTTGAAAAATATACTTAGCATGCTAAGCCAGTGATAGCAAAAAAGCAGTGGCCTGTAAGCTCAGTGCGAGCAGTACAAGCCTACGTAGGCCTATATAGTTAAGTTGAGCACAGCCTATAAACTGTACCAATACTGGGCAAAGGTTTCAATAATAAACTTTTTATTTTAACCGCCTCTAAAAAAGATCGCTTTTTACGACACCCAAGGGAAGAGGGACGTTGGTAATATTCTTAGTGATCCGCTATACCACACATCTCTGCGTTGTAATAATATTAGCATGCTGAGCCAGTGACAGCGGAGCTTAAAGCAGTGGCCTGTGTGCTTACTGCGAGCAGTACAAGTCTACGTAGCAGTGGCGCAACTTGCCTTAGACGGGCCCTGTATCAAAATTTGTAGGAAGTAGCTAACAATTTAAATCAGTATACTATTCTGGCCCTTTTTCTTAAATCATCCTAATGTAGCTGATTTCAGTTTGTCTAAGTTTTCTGCCTCTATAGACAATAAAAACAAGTCTGACAGCTGTTACTGTCGCATGGAATCCCTAACAATTTTTTTTTATCACAAACATTCGCGGCCCTTCAAGCTCGTGGCCCGTATCATTGGTACTTACGGATGATATGGCGTAGCTACGCCCCTGCTACGTAGGCTTACTATGCGCGTTCTCAGTAAGTACACGATCCAATGCTGAATCAAACTTGGAGTAGCTACTCTGTGTAGGTCGTACTCTGTGTTGTAACAATAATACTTAGCATGCTAAGCTAGTGACAGCAAAGTTTAAAGCAGTGGCATGTGTGCTAACTGCTAGCAGTAAAAAATCTACGTATGCTTAGTGTACGTGTTCACAGTAGGTCCACGTGACGCGTGCGGCGGCATGCGCCGGCGTTTTTTTTTATATTAGAAGGAGGCAAACGAGCAGGCGGGTCACCTGATGGAGAGTAATTACCGCCGCCCATGGACACCCGCATAACCAGAGGAATCGCAGGCGTTTTTGAATATTTATGAGACGTTTATTATCTTACCACCCCACCTTCGATCATCAGATAATAGAAGCCACCCACCATAGAAAGCTGAATAAAACGTGCACTAGGTACTCTGACGTCCTACTCTGTGTTGTTATAATATACTTACGAGTAGCGTGCTAAGCCAGTGACAGCAAAGCTTATAGTAGCGGCCTGTGAGCTAACTACTAGCATTACAAGCCTACGTAGGCTTACTATACGCGTATCTCAGTAGGTCCACGTGATGCGTGCGGCGGCATGCACCGGCAGCGCGCCGTTTGCAAGCGTTTTTGAATATTTATGAGACGTTTATTACCGGCTGCTGCGCGCGCTGTGCCTTTGTACGTCAGTCATATTTCACTGAGCTCTGTCTGACTTGCATGTATACAAACTCGGGTAGCTTGCGGCTCTGCGTTATCTGCACTTTCATTACATTAAGCTGTCGTGGTTCTTTGGATTGCATGTTTTAAATTATTTAATTAAAGTAAACTGATTAATTTTTTATACTCAAGTTTTATCAACCCACCACGCTGTTGGTCCAATGCGAGTTGGTGGGTTAAATAAAAGTTTACTTCATTTAAAATATAATTTTGACAAAGAAACATTAGAAAGTACCTACAGTACGGAGAGCAGTCTTATCACTAAAAAAAAATTATATTTTTCCAGGAAATGTAAGATCTTTCTTGAGTTTCCAACCTTTGAAAACCCAAGACAGGTTTTACATTTAGTTTCAAAGTCTATATTGTTAATAATTTATTAGACTTTAATCAAAATCATAGATTAAGAGGCTGTTTGAACAAGAAAGCATGTTATTGTCAGTCTGGATGATAAAATGATAAGAAAGCATTTCTGTATAATCAATGGTGGGTCCCTTGGGTAACGGTATTTTTTAATTCTATGTCTGCATTCAAGCAATGCAGCGCTAGGCACGTTTATACGCGGCAAGCGGCAACACGTTTTCGCTTATACGCGGTTTTCCACTGTGCGTTTTTGCTGCATTTGCTTAATGGTAAACTAAAGTATGCAGTAAACGATTTGTAGCCGAGATAAGCTGTTGCACCTTAATAAAATTTCCTAATAGCAATGCCTTCCTTAAACTCAAACTCAAACTCAAACTCTTTATTTGCGAAATATGGGTAAGTACAAACATTTAGGTCTTATATTGGCTAAGTAAAAGAGCGACCATATCCAACCAATGATGGTGTGCAAATTTTAAAAATACAAACAGTAGAAATAGTTTTATAAATAAATAAAAGAATGATGTACAAAATTAATAAAATTGAACTAAAATGTTATAAACAATCAGTTAAAAATACAATGTCTTTATATTATATTAATTAAATTAAATTAAATTAAATTGATTATAAAATTACAATATACCTAATGTTCGAATTGAATAAATTACATTATATTTTATAAATATTAATCATAAGTTAATATCGTAAAATGTCTTTATTATTAATTAATTCATTAATTGAATAATATGCTTTCTCAGCCAAAAAAATATTTAATTTATATTTGAAAACATCTAATACTTCAGTATCTTTAATACTTTTTGGCAAGCTGTTAAATATAGATACTTGCATTACAAAAACACTATTTCCTAACAAGCAAGTCTTAGATGCTATAGCCTTTAATCTCTTGTTATGTCGCTTACTCCTTAGTGTACCATAATCTTTAATATTCTTTTTTACAAGAAGAGATGCTTCTAGTATATTACATTGAAGCGAGGGTCAATATTTTAAATTTTTTGAAGTAGGGTTTACAAGAGTCTGTCTGTTTCAGATTGCATATTGCCCTGATACATTTTATTTTTATTTTTTCCTTGTTTCTGAAATGAAATAAATTAGGTAAGACTTTTGTGTTGGCACGGAGAGTAGGCTCATTAAAAATACAACAACAACATAGAAAATATGTTTTAAAACAATAATACAACAACAGGAAGAATAGCTACCATTGACAACAGAAAGAATATTAAGAAAAGAACCTAATAACCACACGACGACCACAGCCACCACAGACATGGTATTATGACAACCAGGACCAATGGCTCAACGTGTCTCGCGAAGCACGAACAATTTAAGGAGACAAGTATTTTTAATTTGGTCACCCATCAGGTGACAGGTATTGTAAAAATTTCTAAACTTGCAAGATCGCAACCCGACTGCGCTAGCTGCTAAATCGAGTTCTTTCATATTAATTTAAACTAATATTATAAAAAGGAAACATTTGATTGTTTGTTTGTATTGAATAGGCTCCGAAACTACTGGACCGATTTTTGTGAGTGAATTTCAACAACAACGATTTTTTGTCTAATTTTGGTGAAGTTTTTTATTTCTGGATATTTAATTTATCTTGTAAGTTGATATGAAAGATACTCATATTCAGTTACTTAAAGTGTATGAAGAATTTATTCAGTGCTGAAAGTTTTTAAAATATTGTCGCCACAAGAATTGGTGTGACACCAAAATTGATATCTGACACCAAAATTAGAAATTATCAGCACCAAAATTTACTGAAGTCACCAAAATTATAAGCCTTGTTATTACAAACATTATTTTACATAATCAATTTATAAATATTTTTAGAAAACTGTTTCTATATTGGACATTAATATTTTATTAAAATGTTTTACGAATCAACACAATGAGATCAATTTGCTAATACAAAGCTTTAACAATAAACAAACACAACTTTCTAGTAATCAGTCATTTACACTTCAATCTTACACTTAGTTAAAATAAATCAAAAGATACGATAAATATTGCTATCATCATCATCATAGTCATCTGTAATATTTTTATTTGCTAATATTATTTTTCTCTTCTACATCTTCTTCTGTGCCTTCATGTTGTGCTAATATGTCGCTATTAATATTATCAAAAAAAGAAACATTTGGAGTAAAAATTTGGTCGCAATCTTCTATACTATCTAAAATTATAAGAAGAACCGGCAGATTTGTTTTTTAAGAAAAATAAATTAAATAAAAAAATAGTTCAGAAGCTTGAAACCTGTATATTTTAGGTTGAACATTAGAACAGGATTATTTTATTGTCAACAACAGTCTCCTACTTGCAAATAAACCGATTTCGCTTTAGGACAGTCTTCTTCTTGCAAAAGAACCAACGTCGCATGTTTCTACCTCGTCCTGAACATTATTTTCAGCTGTCAATTCATAATAACCCATATGCTTCCCATGACAGCGCCAGATTGCATCATAAAGACAGGGGTGGTTGGGATCTACCTCCTAGCGGTCCACCCGGGCAACGACATCACGGACCAACATGGCCCGTGGTGACGGCTGAAGATCCCAGTGGCGGTGGTAGGCTCCGCAAGGAGCCGCCTGGCTCGCGACCACCATCCTGCCGAAATCCGGCGCCAAGCAGTCCGCTGCGTTCCGTCGGCGTGCGGGAGTGCCAGTGCCAATGGGGGTTGGTTAGAAGTCAGTTGCGCAGATTAGGACCGGTCTTGAAGCCTTAGCATTGCTGTACCGGGTAACTCATTCTGGAGGGTAGCGGGATTCGAAGCACGGTTTTAGCCATTGGCCGACCGCAGTTAGTAGGGGGCCCAACTAGCGCGCTAGCCACGTGTGAAAGGCTGCCCCGCCAACTCGCGAAAAATCCCGAAATGCTCCACCGTGCCAGTTGGCGACTTGACGGGAGGACCCGGTGGCCATTTCGGGGGGGTTCGGGCGTCTCCGCAGTCTCCAGGTGAGTTCCCCTTTGGTCAGATTTGCCTAGGGCAACATCGATGGTCGACTAAGTAGCGCCTCGACTGAAAATCCTTCCCTCTCATCACAAAACATGACAAAGCAAAGCAAGAAGAAAGTGTGTAAACAACGGCTGCACTTCCTCCCATTAAAAGTGCACCTCGCGTACATCAGAGGATTGCACTCAAATCTCTATCCGGTCCATCACCACCTTGAGACTGAGAAGCCACACCTATTCTTCTTGACGGAGACGCAAATAGCAACCCCGTCGGACGTGGCGTACCTCAACAACCCTGGCTACTAAATTGAGCATAAGTTCAAAAAGAGTGCAGGGGTCTGTGTGTACGTCCGCGATGACATTTGCTATAGGCGTCTCCGTTGCTTTGAAAAATCCGGGTTCTCCGTTATTTGGCTTCTGGTGGACACTGGGGTAGAGAAGATAATCTACGTCTGTGTCTACCGATCGCACAGCGGTGATCAGGAGGCGATTCGGCTCATGGACTACCTCACTGAGACGGCAGACTTAACAACTCAGCGGTATCCAGCGGCGGAGCTTGTCTTTCTGGGGGACTTCAACGCTCACCACAAAAAGTGGCTGTACCCGTTCCAGAAGCACTAAATCTCACTCAGCTGGTGGATCAAGCGACGCGAATTCCGGATATCGCTGGCCACACACCCAATTGTCTTGACTTACTGCTGACAACTGATCCACACAAGCATTCGATATCGGTCTCAGCCCCGCTGCGTACGTCCGACCATTGTGTGGTGAAATCCGTATCGATTTGCTCTCCTCCGGATATGAGCCCTAGGGGCACGAGACGAGTATGGCGATACGAGTCAGCAGATTGTCACGAGATGCGTATTTTCCTTGCATCTTATCCCTGGCGGCAAACATGCTTCTCTTCTAACGACCCTTCGTGTACGGCCGATGCGATTACGGATGTAATCCGGCAGGGAATGGAGTTTTTTATTCCATTCTCCGACATCCCGCTCGGTTACAAGTCCCGCCCTTGGTATAATGCGGACTGTACTCGTGCTGAGGCCCGAAAACAGTCTGCTTAGCAGGCTTGGGTGCAAGCCCGGGATCGCAAAGTTCGTGCACGGAGAATCCGAGCAAAGAAGAGAGCCTTTAATTCGGCCGCCAAGTCGTGCAAAAGGGTTATTCGAAAGGCCAGATTCGATCACATCAGCCGAATAGGGACGAAGTTGTCATCCTACCCGAGCGGTAGTAAACAGTTCTGGTCCCTTTCGAAGTCAGCCGAGGCGAATTTCTGCCGTCCTATGTTACCACCCATGCAGAACCCTGACGGGTCGCTGGCTCATTCTGCAGCTGAGAAAGCAAGTTTATTTGCCTCTCTGTTTGCGAGCAACTCGCGTCTAAACGCCGGCTCTCAACAACCACCAAATTTACCTCGCTGTGATTCTTCGATGCCGGAGATCACAATCCACAATAAAGAGGTCCGTAGAGCCCTACTTAGTCTGGACGTGAACAAGGCCAGTGGTCCTGATGGCATACCAGCAAGGGTACTGAGGTATTGTGCGCCTGAGTTGTCACCAGTGCTAACGCGCTTGTATCGCCTTTCTCTCGAGGCAAAAACCGTACCTAAATTCTGGAAGCTTGCTAATGTGCAGCCAGTACCCAAAAAAGGAAGTCGTGCCGACCCATGCAACTACCGACCGATCGCCATCACTTCCATACTCTGTAAGGTCATGGAAAGAATTCTAAACTGTAAGTTGCTCTCATACCTAGAAGTTAATGACCTCCTCAGTGACCGTCAATATGGGTTTCGCCGAAGACGATCGACTGGGGATCTTCTAGTTTATCTGACGCACTACTGGGGTGAGGCTCTCGAGAGGCACGGCGAAGCACTCGCTTTATCACTTGACATCTCAAAGGCTTTTGACAGGGTCTGGCACGCAAGTCTACTGCACAAGCTTCCAGCGTATGGTATCCCCGCTGACTTTTGTAGTTGGATAGCTGATTTCCTGACGGAACGGTCGATCAGAGTAGTCATCGATGGCTGCTCCTCTGACTCAGTGGCTATTGATGCCGGAGTTCCTCAGGGGTCTGTTCTCTCTGCGACGCTTTTCCTGTTGCACATCAATGACCTGTTGATACCGGGAATTGTTGGGTATGCAGATGACAGTACTGTCGTAGAGAGATTCCTTTCGGATGCAAAAGCTAGTGGTGATGACGTGATGTTGATGAGAAAGGCCATGGTTGAGCGAACGAACCAGACATTAATCCACGTTTGCCAGTGGGGTGACAGTAACCTGGTAAATTTCAACGCCACCAAAACGCAAGCGTGTTTATTCACCGCTAAAAGGAGTCCCTTTAACGTGATTCCTACTTTTCGGGGTGCATCTGTGCCTGTTACCAATAGTCTCGTCCTTCTGGGCATGGAGTTGTCTTCAGACCTCAACTTCGGCACCAGCATCGAGTCCAAGGCTCAAACTGCAGCTAAAAAGCTGGGCGTCTTAAATAGAGTCAAGCGATATTTCATGCCGGGACAGCTTTTAACTCTCTATAAAGCTCAAGTCCGATCTTGCATGGAATATTGCAGTCACCTGTGGGACGGCTCAGCTAAATACCAACTAGCTGCACTGGACACGATTCAACGCAGAGCTGAGAGGCTAATTGGCGACAAAGAACTGGTGAACAGCAAGTTTCACACCCTAGCTCACCGCCGCAAAGTTGCCTGTCTGTCGGTCTTTTACAGACTGTACTTCGGAGAGTGTGCTCTGGAGCTGCATGAGCTCATACCGCCATCCCCCTTCTTCCATCGGACATCCAGGCGCACTACGGGCTACCACCCTTTCTTGGTGGATATTCCTAAATGTCGCACAAAGCGTTACTCAACATCTTTTATACTGCGTACAGCAAAGGAGTGGAACTCCCTCCCTGTGTTTCCGAGTACATATAACCCGTCCATCTTCAAAGCAAGAGTAAATAGGCACCTTCAGCTCGCACCATCATAGATCCTGTCTTAGCCCCTGGGCTTGATTGGGATCAAGAGCAAACCCATACCTAGTAAAAAAAAAAAAAAAAAGGCCGGCTCAACACAAGATAATGAACGCATTACCAAGCCGTAGGTAGAAGTCTTTGTCCAAACGACTTGATGAACTTCCATTGATCCCGGAAAAGTTTACAGATTATCTGGAAAAAGTAGATCTTTCTCACTGACTTCATCTTCTACGACAGTTTTAATTTTAACTCCTGGGACAGCTGTCTTCAATTTTTGGAGAAGACTGTCGCTATTCGTAATTTTATTACCAAAAGCCACTAGACGATCAGCCGATCTTTTGATTACTCCACCTACTCCATCAGGTGCACCTTTTCCGTGCCCACATTCTCAATAGTGCCATGCAACACATGCTAATTTAGAAAGAAAGATTTTTAACTGTGATATAAAATAGAGAACTTTTTTGTTCCTATATTGTGCTGGCGGAGAATCGGAATAAAATGAATAATGCAAACTTCTGGAATGTTATCTTCAACCTCTCGCAAAATTGGTATTAATTAATGTGCCTATACTGAAGATGCGTCATGCATGTCACAAAAATGTACTGACTGTGCAAAATGACTGAGCTTTGGTCTCACATTTTAACCGATAGTAAAAAATAAATGTGCAGTGTTATTTGGGATCGGCTTGCGCTAAAATTAACGGTTATTAAATCATATTTTGTACTATAGTAATGGAGAGTGTAATGAAGTGTTCGCGCTATTTAACCTCCATAATCTCTTCCCTAGTGACTCCAAGAAGCTGTAGTCACAGCGGCCACACTCCGGTAAACCACGTCAGTGGGCTAAACCTAGGGAAGGGGGCTGCATCTATGACTATCTGTAGAGTAGCTATCGGAAGACCCCCGATCACACTTGCATCGTTATGGCACTTTTCTTGACCAACGTTGCAAAAAGGTAATGCGAAGAACCTCAAGGGCGTTTGCTAGGATTCATGTAGTGGGTTCACGGCCTTTTTCGCTGCACCCCAATCTCTGCCGATCGTACCGGTTCTCCGGACCATTGGACTACAGAGGGCGGGACGAGAGAGTGGACTTACACCAGCGCAACCGTTAGCTCACATTAAAGAACTTCAAGCGCAGATGACCCTGGCTATTTACTCATATCGGATCCAAGCTTTAAAAACAAGTCCCGCGGCGATATGGTGTTGGCAGTGGGGTTAAGGCAACGATGTGTCGAGGCCTTAGTTAGCATCCTGCACGTAGGCGGTCAGGAGAGAGTGGTCGCTCTCGGAGTCGATGTAGGCGGGACTCAGGGTTCGGCAACACGACTGGCGACAAAGCAGCCCTATTTAGGATCGCTCTGCTTTTTTCAGTACAGAGGAGGAGCCTAGACACACTTCACTAAAGTCCATATGTTCTAAACAATTATGCATCCAGCATTTACGTTATAAAACAACTTTGGACTGGTCACAGGTCAAACTACGGAGAACTTCACGTGGCTTACATAAGCATGTTTCACGGGATTATAAGTAGTTTTAGAGTGAAAGAGTGACGACAAATATCGATAATCTATCTCCTATCACTATTTTTGTTCTAGTTTCATAAGTTTGAGAAACTTAAGCATAAATCTCAATTTAGGTGTAACAAAGCAGATTTGGTGGATGTCAAAACTTCACCAAAACCACCAAAATTGCTCCACCAAAATTAGATTAATTGAAAATATATTTATTTAAGATAAAACTATTGTGAATATAATGATTACGTTTATTTTATATTAAAACTACACTTAACCTTTATATTTCAAATAATTACTGTTACACAAACTATGCGTCTAAACATTTAAGTGTATGTTGTGTTCATCAACACCAAAATTACAGATTTTTGTCCGATCATTGAGAAATTATCTACTTATATTTTTGGCGGGAAATTGCAACAAGATGATACACGTCTATCACTGCTGCGCGTAAGTACCCAACTAAATGAAACAAATGATGGTAGTGTCGATCTTTTATGTATAATATAAACTATTCAAGTCATGATTTTATTACGCACACCAAAATTATGAATTTCGAGCGGACAGATTCTTTCCCTTTTCTCAATAATAAAATATATCACTAAGAAATAGAATAAAATTGTTTTCGTATAGAAAAAATAAACCTAAATTCGAATAAAATTAATAATATCCAATAAATTAAAGAAATGTGGTATAAGCGGTGGTAATTCCTTAAGAAGTAGTTTGTGGACGCACCACCAAACTTAGTAATTGCCAAGTCACGGATTTTTTGTAACCTATTATGTTTTCCTGTTACAAGTATTTACGCTTTATCCAAGATACTTAAATCTTCTTAAAAAAAAAATCGTTCACGTGTATTTTCACACTAAGAGTTTTGATTTTCAGCCCCGCCGCTTAAAAATTACGTTTGAGAAAATCACTCAAAAAAATCTGTCACCGTTGGGAAGCTACACTATTTCCGGGTGTCATAGGCATAAAACTCAAGCAAATTCCTTAAATCGCGTGCGCTAAGAAAACCATTGATGATAAAATAAAAGAATGTAAGTACTATGGCTTTGCAGAAGAACACACCACTATCTACAAAAAGTGTGTATAACTATTTTAGCTACGTCACAATAAGTGTTCTTGGGAGGGGAGTCATTTTTAAAATTCGTCACGGGATACGGGGTCCACGCGAACGAAGTCGCCGGCGGTCTGCTAGTATAATATAATCGCCATACAAATTATGACAAATTACCAGATGATCGAAGCATATTACTAACTATAGTACACAAAACAACAGAAGATTGATTGATTTCCGCTGTTAAACAATATTAAAGTCGTGTTATTAATACCTCTTCCATTTTTGTCTTATAACTAATTTTAAGCTTTATTGCAATACTGAATATTTGATAGATGTACCAAGTTTGTGTGGGTGAAAGCTAAGTTCGCAAGTTCTAATAGCGACTGCGACCGACCTTTAAGACAACTTCAGTATGTTTAGTTTACCCTTGTTGCGTTGAGAATTTCTCCAAATGTAATTACCAAAGTTACCTCGGACAGACAAACTGAAAGCATAACGACCGCATAATCGTGCCGGCTTATTGCCTGTTAGTGGATATTAAAGCGTATTTTAGAGCTTACCATGGACGTTTGTAATCTGATACGTCATCAGAAGTCACATCGAAACACTCCTTTAATATTTCATATAACACTCGTGAATATTCCAATGAGGAGGACTTCCAAACAGTGCTCTCCGACAAACCTCTACTACCTTTCACTCTAAACTTAAAATATTGTTTGATTTTATGCATGCTGTGGCATTCTTTAATTGGAGCAACACCAGTGTAATAGTCATAAATCATAATTTTTGTAATGTAAAAATGCGTAGGTGTATTTTTTTTATTCTACAACGGGTAAGAGCTTGGCCTTGGTCTGATAGTAAGTGACGATAAGGCCGAAGGTGGAAGCGCGCTTCACCCGGAATCCTCAACCACTGAGGAACTGGCTATCTTATCTCAAACTGTCGGAACCTTAGATTAAAACAAAAAGGGAAGATACGGCATTAGCGTCTCGTGAGTGAGCCGCCAAAATTAGACCTAAAGGCACAATTTCACTTCAGTCACAATTTGCCGAGCGAACAGGCAAAAAAGAGAAAGACGCTACTCCGCAGTGGCGTCGGAATCGGTCGTACGTACTCGTCTGTTGCGAAGCGACCGATACGTCAACGCGCTACTCGCTGACTCCCTCGCGCTGACGTTGAAACTTACCGCTTTGTCTCGCTCGCTCGATTTACACTTTATAGGTGTGCGTGTGTGAGTCTTTGCTTAAGTAGTTGAGTAGGACTATATTTTGAATGACTACAAGTAGGAGCATGCCGTATCTTCCCTGTTTGTTTTAATCTAAGGTCGGAACACACAAGATGTACCCCCCGCTGGCAATCGAACCCGGGACCTCTGGGTCTGAAACCGGTGGCTTAGTCACTAGACCACAGAGGTGCATAAATGCTTACTTGGATTTCAACCTCAAAATTGTGAACCTCAATGTCATAATCCAGCTTTAAAAGAGTTGTGTATTCATAGTAAATAAATAAAAGGCAGAGCAGTTCGCAGCGTTTGTTTAGTTTTATAATTGCTATTTATTTTTGTTGGTGCGGTCCGCCGGCGACTACGCATGAACAAACGTACCCCTAGATTGCGGAGAAACTTCTTCGCAATCTCCACCAACCATACCACCCATACCAACTGGTAAAAATCTGCTTTTATGTTTCTCCTGCGGATTTGCTGCGCCTGCCCTATAGATGTATGCTGTCCTAAAAGCCCTGGAGAACACGCAGGCGTCTATCCGCCTAGCCTTTGACCTCTAGGTCCCTATCCACCTTGTCCAGGGGCTAGGGGGTAGCGGCAGGTGCCCCTTTGGTAGACCGTTACGAGGATGGAACTCGGTGCTTGCTGTTCGTGGTCCCAAGCCATTCCCACGGAATAGAAGGGATGGTACAGGTTTTTAGTGAGTAGGCCTCTCCCTTATCAACGTCGAATCCTTCTGACTGGACGGGGGAGGTTGAGGAGAGTTCTACATAACCCGAAGTCGTCCATAGCAAAGCATTATAACTTGTTAAAAAAATAAGTACAGGATCTCCTGGAGAGCCTCTGTCCGCAATGTTGTTTTTGGTGACTTGAAGAAGATTAGCGAATTGGGCAGTGCGTGTAGTGTGGGCACTGGTACACTACATACACCCTTAAGTTGCTTAGTAGGTTTATCGGTACCAGTATCAGACTCAAAAGGCTCTCAGGTCCCACATACCCTCATAGGAGGTTTTTATCATTCAATTTTTTTTTGCTGTAGGGCTTGTTCCAACTGGCTGGCTACCACTATTCTTAGTATGTCGCAATACTAACAATGTCAACAGTATGGTTGTGTCCGTCAGTTAATCACTTAACCATCAGGTGAGATAAACAATTAATAATTTAATGAGATAAAATAATTGCTTTAAGTTTGCGTTGTTATTTTTTGTGTGATAAATTGCACAAAAGATATTTTTGAATGCTCGTCAAAAGTTGTGACTTCCATAAATTATAATTTTAATGCTACTAAAGTTCGGCCGGTAGTTCGCTTCGTCCTCGTTATCGCAAACGACGATTATGGTAATCAGTGCTTTGCGATACGACTTTATGAACTACGAAGTGCAAACACGTTTCATACGCTGTGTAATGAAAACATTGAAGCGCTTAGTTAGTGTTAAGCGTTGAGTTTATGCAATCTTTTAAGTGGCAAATGTGTGCGTTGGCGTAGCGAGGACCGCGCGCCGCCGCCGCCAGCCGCCGCCGCCGGCCGGCAAACAACAGAGAAATAATTTAATTTGCATACAAAATCGTGTATTTACGACCGCTGCTACAGTTGGCAAGTTTCGTTTTTATTGTGTCTCGAATGCATGTCTGCGCTGTGGCTGTCTGTTGATACTTTTACAGGAAAATTCTAGGTAGGTAATAATATGCAATGAATAGGAACTATGGAGTCTATGCCATGTTGGTGCACTGGTAGGTTCTACGTTGAAATAATTTATGAATAAAACTTATAATTTGAAATCATGAAAAAGTAATTGGAATGTCAAACTTGTTGTCTATGAGAGATCGGTCTGAAGTGCAAAGATGGATAGATATCACATGACGTTGTTTAAATCAACTACGCCCCCATAAACTTTTCATTGGTGGAAGTGCCTCCCTGTGCGCAAAAATTTTCCGAAATTTCAGCTGACGACACACATGTAAGAGCTTGAAAATTGGAAAAAATTAAATAAGCTGAAAAGTGTTGAAGAATGAAGGATACGTAACAGGAAGTATAGTGTATCCTTAATTAATATTCTACCTAAATGCAAGTAAAAATTTTTATGCAAAATGAATCGCGTAGTCACTTGTTTTACGAATATGGAATCTATGCCATGTTGGTGCACTGGCAGGTTCTACGTTAAAATCCTACTAATATTATAAACGTGAAAGTTTGTATGTGTGGATATTTGTTACTCTTTTACGTAAAAACTACTGAATGGATTTGGATGACATTCGGCATACAGATAGTTTATAACCTGGATTAACACACAGGATACTTTTTATCCAGATATTCCCACGGGAACGGGAACCACGTGGGTGAAACAGCGGTCGCTTGTAATTTATAAATAAAACTTACCTATAATTTGAAATCATGAAAAAGTAATTAGAATGTCAAACGGGTTGACTATATAAAGAGATCGGTCTGAAGTGCAAAGATGGATATGTCACAGTAAGATAGTTATGGCCGTAATATAGTTATATCCCTATGGATATAATAATATTATACCCCGTAACATAGTTATACGAAAGCGATTTATTACCTCTATCTTACTAGGAATATAATTATTTTACGGTTCAAGTTTAGTTATATAATTATATAACTGGATTAAGTTTAGTGTAATAATTGTAGGAGTGTAGGGCGGGGGCTACGTTGTGTTACGTCGCACGTCGCTCGCTACCCCCGTCAGTCGGTCGGCATCAATAAATTGCCCTTCTCCTGTAGGTCACGTGATAGGTTAAAAATTTAAGACAATCGCGAAGCGCAGCGTAGTTATTGTCTTGAATTTCTAGGTTATTTTTTTATTAGACAACAATAACAATACATATGACCTACGCACGCTACTCTGCTTAAGACAATCCCTATATACGCTGCGTTTCGCGATTGTCTTAAATTTTTATCCTATCATGTGCTTGTCGCATTGGGTTTTTACCTGTAATGGTAGTATTAAGTTTTGTTGTATTAAATGAAATAAAATAAAATAACTATCTTACAACGACAGATAGATATCACATTTACGTATTAAAATCCCAAAAATTTATAATACCTACAACCTACGTTTAAAACATCGATAATCAAAATACCGAATGTTTGAAATACCTATACTTACCCTATAATATGTCTATTTTTAAATAACCGAAAGTTCAAAATCCCAAAAGTTCAAATCCTGAATGTTCAAAATCCCGAAGATTTATGTCTACAGTTGATATGCAGACGATCAAAATCTCGAAAGTTAGATTAACCGTGTGGTAGGCGTTCTGGTTTGATTATTGTAGTAACTTTTTACAATGTAACTTAAATTTCCAACCTATCACGTGTCTCACATGACCTACAGGAGTAGGGCAGCTAGTATTTCTGTTGTCTTATAAAAAAAATAACCTCTACCACGTCCAGCGGCTACCCGCGTCCTTCACCAGATCGTAGACCCACCTTGTTGGAGGCCTCCCTACACTGCGTCTTCCGGAGCGAGGTCGCCTATCAAAAAACAGTTTAAAAAAATGATAGTTCGCCTATTTATAAACATGCAGACATTTAAAATATATGTAATAAGTACATGAAGTAGATTAATTATTTTATCCAAGAAAGCAATAGCGCATTTATGAAGTTACCATTTTAGCACTTACTTAAAGGTATGACTAAATACAGATAATGTTGAGTAAAAAAAGTTTAATATCATTATGTTCCTTAGTCTTAATAAAGTTCCTCGAAAAAGTCACAGGTGGTGTATTTGTATCAAGTTAACAAATTTAGATGCCAAGCCCAACAGCTATCAATTGATGTCTATCAACGTGTTCAAATTAACTCCCGCCTTCGAGACGCTCTGTAGCTTATAAATTATTGTTTCAATTTGTTCGTACGAAACACCGAGTAATTTTGATTCATTGAAAACCAATCTCGTGTTCGGATTGAGAGGAAATAAGATTTTTTTCTTACTAAGCAAACAAAATTGAAATGAGGATTTGTGAATTAGAAAGTTTCGTTTCATTTGCAAGGCTTCGATTATATCATTTTATAACGTCTCTTCGATATCATTCTTCTTTTCGTTTCCCAAAGTTTCGGAATACAGAACAATACTGAATAGTTTTTTCAGTATTCTGAAATCAAAATAAGATTTATATTATTTTTAGTATAAGAATAAAACATCTTGAATTATTGTACTGCATTACACATCTACTATTATACATCTAATAGTTTGTGTATCTGCGTAATGGAATTATTATGATTTTGAAATTGAATTGAACATAAAGATCCAAAACACAACAATATTGAAGATTAACCACCATCTCTCACCAAATAGTCTAATTGAAATGTAAATACCATTTTGGAATGATGTCATTTGTTTTGGTCTCTTTGTTGTTAATTATGCGATACGAAAATAATGTTTTTAGCTTAGATTAATGATTGGTCTCGCTGAGACCAATCATTCATCTAAGGTTTTTAGTTACATTCGTAACAAAAGTCAACACGACCCAAATCGAATGTTTTTGTTTCTGTTATTGATAGAGTTTGTGAAAACTGCTATTTGTCTAGCATAAAAAATATTAATTTCTACATGGCCAGATGACACTGATAAATGCAGTGTATGACAAGTGTATTCTGCCAATTGCAGCAGTGAATAAGCGACAAATCCTATTTCGCACATGCACTTGCTATTGAATGCAATCAGTGATAATTTAACGTCTGTATTTATTTGTGAATAAGTGTTTGTTGAAACGACCTTCTTGTTTTGACACGACAAACGTTGTCCTGTCCAAATCACATTGACAACTCAACTGACAGGAGAATGACAACTGAAAAGATCAATGTCGCGAGAAAGAAGTAAGAAAGCAGCAAAAAGTTTTAAGAAACCAATTTACACCTGCACGCACCTGCACGTCTTTTTATTTTTAAACTATTTTTGAGGATTTTTATTAATAAACTTTTAAATAATCAATAAATTATTCTTTTAGATAATCTTCAAAAAAGCACCTAAGTTGTATCTTTCTCTTACTAATACAGTAAAATCACTTTAAAAGTAAAGTGCAACTAAAAAATCTTTTGTATATAAGTAACACAATGTAATTTTCTTACAAGTAGGTACTTAGATACGTAACAAGTATAAAAAACTTAAGGAACAAAACAATTCCGTAAAATTAATAAGTAGGTCTACTGCCTATTCACACATTACCGGATGCACATTCGGTATTGTATAGAATACCTAGGCAAAGTATAAAATAAATATATTTCACACATTACCTACACGTTTTAGGTATTCTATACATTGCCTAGGTATTGTATAGAATACCGGATTATACAGATTGCCGGTAACATATAGATAGATTCACGATTACCATCCCGAAAGGGTTAGCCAGAGACTAGGCAATGAGGACCGCAGAAGCAATGGACTGTCACTGTCCACGTTTTACCAAACTACAACTGCACATGTGCTCAGCGTGACAGGTGGTGAGCCCATCGCCGCTCTATGATGTTGGATGTATGTGCAGTCAATTAGTCACCTTTTACGAAACCCAAGCAAAAAGGGGAAGGTAGTAGGTATTCTTTTAGTGAGACGCTACACACACGGCTCGTTTTATTTTTATATCGATATTATTTATTTAACCGTGTCGCGTAGAGGTGAAAGAATACTAACGGACTAAAGACAGCATAGAGCGGCGATGGACTCACTACCTGTTACGCTGAGCACATGTGAAGTCGCTTTTCGGTGAAAAGTGAACTATGGCAGAAGACTGCTGTTGCTGTCCTCATCGCCTAGTCTCTGACCAAACCTTTGGGGATAATAGCCATAATTATAATAATATGTACCTATGTGTGTATTTCTGATTTCGTTTTCTCTGTTCAATACATTAGATTGACAATCTAAATTTAAAAATATTAATTAGCTTGAAATCACCAAAGGCATCTTGCAATCAATGTTAAAGTTTTACTTTAAAGTATACAATGTTGTTTACATTCTGCTAAACTACTCTTAGATCGTCGTAAACAGCTGAAGTTTGGAAAACTTCTTCCTGAAAAGACCAGTTTCCAAGTTTTATCAGGAATTTCACACATAGGTAGGTACAATTACCGAGTACCGAGGTGTTATTGGGCCCCAGTATTGGTATTTGTCGTTGTCGTTCGTCGCCCTTTTCGAGTTACATTTACATTTTAGGCGGTAATTTTATTCCAGAATCAGATGTGCACATCATATCAAAAGATGCAACTTCACTTTTGATTCGATGTAAATAAAGAAAGAATAAACATTTAAGTACCTTGTTCGATGTCAATCGTTAATTTCTCTGTGTTAATTTTTATAAAAATAAATAAATAAATAAATAATAAATAATCTCTTTGCGCCCATACCATAGATCCAGAGATACAGTCCACAGTTCTATGACTCCCATGTTTAAAAAACTCTATGGTTTGTCAGAAAAATAAAAGTAGTCACAAAACGTGCGTGGTTTATGTTATAAAATTAATCCCGAGTAATCCCGACACTAAATTCGACTTCATTATCCAACATATGGTCCAAACGAACCGGATTAAGAGTTTGTGTTTCGTACGGTAGGCCGCCGCGTATGGAAAACAATAGACAGTGTATCGGAACGAAATGCGCTAAGAAGTTACGGCTGCCATTTTTATGCAAGTCATACTATGTAATAAACGCGACACAACGTGGAGTACGATTGGAGAAATACGAGTTAGTGATAAACAAACAGAGTTTTTTGTGTTTCTGGACTTGGGAAACATCATCGAGTGAGCGAGTTAAACAAACGAACTGTACGTAAATGTGCAATATCATTATTCATAGAGTTGTTCCGAGTTCAAATATCAACTTACCTACATACCTGACATACAATTACCAATCGCCTACCTACGTATTGGTGCTGGGATTAATACGAGTTAAAAATGGATAAAGACAGTAATAAATTGAAAGTGCTATTTGCATTACAAGAAAAGTGTTGCAACAACCTAAAGAAAGCAGAAAAGAACTTCAAAAAGACACCTAAAGATAGAATTAAACGACCTTATTTAGAAACGAGATTAGAATCACTAGAGGGGTTGTTCTATAACTTTAAAGAGGGACATAAGGCAATAGTCACAGAAACTTTGTCCAACCATGACTATCCTTACTTTACGGAAGATAACTCTGAATGCTTTGAAGAACTTTACACGCAGTATAAAACTTTGATACTCGAAGCGCTGCAGACATTGTCACAAACACCAAGTACCACGACATCGCCGCAGTCGGTACCCGTTGGTACCCAAGGTAATGGACATAGTGATGTCAGATTACCCCGTATTACATTGCCGATGTTCAGTGGAAAGTACAAAGAGTGGCAGACCTTTTATGATATGTTTTCATCCTTAATCCACAACAACAAATACATCACGCCAGTACAAAAGCTTCATTATTTAAAAAGTAACCTATCGGGGGAGGCACAAAACCTATGATGTAACTATTCGACCACAGATGCAAACTATGAGGAAGCTTGGAAACAATTAGTGAGAAGGTATGATAACAAAAGATATAACTGTAATGCTGTATTGAGAAATTTATTTTCACTAAAGAAGTTACATATTGAATCGACTAATGCAATTAAACAATTATTAGACAATACCTTAACCTGTTTGAAACCATTACAGAATATCGGCGTAAGCACAAGCAACTGGGATGCCATCATAGTGTTTTTGGTGGTCTCCAAGCTAGATCCAGAATCAATAAAACAGTGGGAACAGTATTTGAACTCCATCAACAATGATGAGCTACCAACTTGGGAACAATTACGAGATTATTTAGAGAATCGGTTTAGGTGTTTAGAGATGATAGATACAAATGTGATGCGCCCTACACAACCAACTAAGCCTGTATGGAAACCGAAAACATTCCATACATCCATTGAGAACAAACTGAGGAGTAACGAAGTGAAATGTGCAATGTGTAATGAAAATCACATAATTTATCATTGTAAACAGTATGGCCTCTTAACACCCAAGAAAAGACAGGAGTTTGTGCAAAATAACAAATTATGTTTTAATTGCTTATCACCCACACATGCAGCGCTGAGATGTCGACAGTCAACGAGTTGTAGAAAATGCGGGCGACGTCACCACACTACCCTACATTTCGAGCGAGAAAAGAGAGATTCACAAAGCAACGAGGTTGCGCCTACACCGTCATCGAGTGAACCCCCATGTGAGAGACCGAGCACATCACGAGGTGACACCCATATTACTACTGCATTTTCTAGGAGACAACTGCACCCGAACCGTGTTCTGCTGGCGACAGCTATAGTTAAGGTATTTAATTCAACCAATTGCAAACAACCTATTAGAGCGTTACTTGATCAGGGGTCTCAAGCTTCTTTTGTCACTGAGGCTACGGTTCAATTACTAGGCCTATCACGTAAACCTGTCAGTGGTTGGGTTTCAGGGATAGGGGATAGTGATATGCCAATTAAACATACGGTTGCACTTCGCCTGGTGTCACGCCATAATCCAAAGAGGGTGATCCAAGTAAATGCTTATGTGTTACATTCTTTGACCTCTTTGCTTCCAGCCACCCAACTTAGCGTACCAGCGTGGTCAAATATTGTTGACCTGCCTTTAGCTGATCCTTCTTACGCAGTGCCTGGGAAGATTGATGTCTTACTCGGAGCAGAGGTTTACAGCGAGATATTGATAGAAGGAGTAATCAAGCAGTCTGAAGGGACTCTAGTTGCACAAAACACGGAATTTGGATGGATCATATCAGGGAGAGTGACTAAAGGGACCGGTGAGTTAGTACAAGTCAATTTTTCTAGCATGCACATACACGTTGAAGAGGATGATCTATTGAAGAAGTTCTGGGAGATGGAGAATGAGCCTAACACAATACGAAACGAAATGACAAGGCACTCCTTGTGAGAAATTGTGTGAACATTTATTCAACTCAACTACTGTGAGAGATAAGGAAGGGAGGTTTATAGTGAAACTACCTTTTGCAACGGATAATCCTAAGAGTAAATATGGACATTCTCAGGAGATAGCTATTAAGAGGTTAGAGTCGTTAGAGAGAAGACTAGAGAGAGATCCTAAACTAAGAAAAGACTACAACAAGGTTTTTGAGGAATATTTAAGCCTTAATCATATGAGACCCGTTAATGAGCATGAGTTGGAGAATCTCAACGCAGTCTATCTTCCTCACCATGCAGTGATACGAGAAGACAAGGAGACTACAAAACTGAGAATAGTATTTAATGCTTCAAGCAAAGGAGACAATAACGTATCACTAAACGACGACCTTCTGGTCGGTCCAAAGTTACAGCAGGATTTGAGGCATATTTTAATGCGATGGAGAAACCATAAAGTATGTCTCATCGCGGACATTATTAAAATGTACAGAATGGTGTGTGTAGCTGAGGAGGACACTGATTATCAGAGAATCGTGTGGCGATTCACCTCAGATGGATCAGAACCCATACAACACTTCAAACTTTTACGCCTGACGTTCGGCACTGCATGCGCGCCGTACTTGGCAGTCAAATCGTTGCAACGGCTGGCTGATTTAGAGGAGAACCAATATCCAATAGCCGCGAAATTAGCGAAACAAGACTATTATATGGACGACCTGATTACGGGAGCTGATACAGAAGATGAAGCATTACGAATCCATCATGAAATGAAGGAGTTAATGAAATCAGGTGGATTCGAACTTCAAAAATGGAATAGCAACTGCAAGAATGTAATGGAAAAAATTAGAGACAAAAATCAGCAAGGTGAAGAAAGAGCTTATCAAATTGAACAAAACCATAAAGGTTCTAGGAGTGAGTTGGTGTAGAGATACTGACAATTTTGTGTATACAGTAGACCTACCAGAACCTAAGGAGCTGATTACTAAGAGACAAGTTCTAGCTGATGTAGCAAGGCTTTATGACCCGGAAGGCTGGATTGCCCCAGTCGTGGTTAACGCTAAGAAGTTTATTCAGACGCTATGGAAGTTAGGCTTATCGTGGGATCACAGTTTGCCTGAGAATATATTGAGAGAGTGGTTAACCTATAGAAACAGCTTAGTAGAATTGAAACAAATAAAAATACCAAGATGGTTTAATGTTACGCGAGGCTCTAAAATAGAATTACACGTATTTTCAGATGCTTCCAAATCAGCTTTTGCAGCGGCCGTCTATATTCGAGTGGTAGAAGAAGCGAACTTTGTACACGTCCACTTAGTGACTGCAAAAACAAAGGTTGCTCCAATCGAGAAGGAAGTTACAATACCGAGGCTTGAGTTATGTGGTGCTGCCTTGGCGGCTAAACTTGTATGGGAAGTGGCACAAGTAATGGAGATCCCTAAGGAGAATTTATTTGGCTGGACAGATTCTACCATCGTTTAGCATGGCTTAAGGGAGGAGCTTGTCGTTGGACTACCTTTGTAAGTAATCGGGTGTCCACTATTTTAAACATCATGGATATTGAGCAATGGAATCACGTACCTACAGACTCAAACCCGGCCGACTGTGCATCTCGAGGCTTGTACCCAAAGGATTTGATTGTTCATCCATTGTGGTGGCATGGACCGCGGTGGTTGGCAGAAAGTAATATTAAGTTGAATAATACAATCATTGAAGATACACATGAGGAAGAGAAAGTCGAATCTTTAACTGTTTTATCCAATGTTGACGAAGAGGATATATGGTCAACATTTTCATCCTTAACCAGGTTGTTAAAAGTTGTATCGTACTGTAGAAGAATTATGAACTTAAAATTACCAAAAAATGAGAGATTAAATTTACCGAAATTTATAACAGCTGTAGAAATGAAAGAAACTTTACTTAATTGCATTAAGCAAGTTCAAAAGAGAGAATTTAAAAGTGAAATAAAACAGTTAAAGACTAATGAATGTGTACCTAAGAAAAGCCCCTTACGCACTCTTTATCCTTTTTTAGATGAAAAAGGTATCTTAAGAGTGTCAGGTCGCATTAACTTTTCAGACGTTTGTTACGACACGAGACATCCAATAATTATGCCTGCTAAAAATTATTTTAGTAAACTTCTAATTATTGATGCTCACCATAAGACTTCACACGGGGGACCACAAGTGATGCTTAATTTCTTGAGAACTAAATTCTGGATTATCCAAGCCAAAGAACGTGTTAAAAGGATTTTTAGAGAATGTGTCACTTGTTTGCGATACTCCACAAAAGGGACTACTCCCCTAATGGGGCTTTTGCCAGAAGCAAGGTTAAAACCTAATAAACCTTTTAAGTCTAGCGGAGTAGATTATTTTGGCCCAATACAGATAAGATTTTCACCTGGCAGAGGGGCAAAATCTTATAAGGGTTATGGGTGCCTATTCGTGTGTATGGTTACAAGAGCTATTCACATAGAAGCAGTCACCGATTTGACGGCAAAGGCCTTTATCGCAGCGTTTAGGCGTTTTACTGCGCGACGTGGTCACTGTCAAGATTTGTGGAGTGACAACGGCACGAACTTCGTTGGCGCAGACAGAGAAATGAGAGATATGTTCAATTGTGCCAAATCATCACTACCGCAAGAAATAGCGGAGCTGCTTGTGTTGGAGCGTACAACTTGGCACTTCATACCTCCTCAGTCACCAAATTTCGGAGGGCTGTGGGAAGCAGGCGTTCGTAGTACAAAAACACATTTGCGTAAAATACTTGGTAATACCACACTTACCTATGAGGAATTAGCAACGGTCCTGGCGCAGGTGGAGGCGTGTTTAAATTCTCGACCTATAAGTTTAATTAGTGACGACCCTAACGATCCCCTACCTCTGACACCAGGCCACTTTATAATAGGCAAACCCTTAATAAATATAGCCGATCAGAACGCCGATTGTAACGTTCAGGGTTTAGATAGATGGAGGTTACTCCAAAAAATTGTTAGTAATTTTTGGAATAGGTGGTACAGAGAATATCTTGGTACTCTCAACCAAAGATCTAAGTGGAACTCAAAAGGTATGGAGCCTGAAATAGGCAATATTGTAATCATAAAGGAGGATAATATGCCTCCGGCCTAATGGCTCTTAGGTAGAATAATCCAAAAACATACTGGACCTGATAACGTAACAAGAGTAGTTATCTGTTAAATGTAAATCTGGAAAATTAAAACGTCCAGCAAGCAAAATTTGTGTAATTACAAAATGATTTCGTAATTGTTTTTTTTAGTTACATGCTATATCTAGTTGGTCGAAACACTTTGTATTTTTGATAATTACCTAGGTTTGTGACATGAGCTATACTAGCTATGTTTCGCAAGTACAATGTTCCTATAAACTTGAATACGCTATGGTGGGCGGTTTAAGGTTGCCTGCTTTATAAGTATGTTATTTAATAAGTAAGTTAACATAATAATATGTTGTTAAAACCTCTTGATTGAAGCCATTTTTGTATTTTTTTTATGTGTTAAATATCGTAGCTAATAGTAAGTTAAATTTGAGTTGTTTTATAGAAGAACTAATGTTCTTGGTGGGCGGAATGTTCGATGTCAATCGTTAATTTCTCTGTGGTAATTTTTATACTCTTTGCGCCCATACCATAGATCCAGAGATACAGTCCACAGTTCTATGACTCCCATGTTTAAAAAACTCTATGGTTTGTCAGAAAAATAAAAGTAGTCACAAAACGTGCGTGGTTTATGTTATAAAATTAATCCCGAGTAATCCCGACACTAAATTCGACTTCATTATCCAACAACCTAATTTAAGTTTTTATTTCTTTCATACTTGTGAATTGCAATTAAGATTTAGAATGTACAGCCTTTTGAACTGCAATCTAGATTTATATATTGTTTTGTAATGTAATATTTTGTATTGTTTAATATGTATTATGTGGCTGTACTTTTTATAAATAAATAACATATATTTGACTGTAATTTGTATTGTATCTGTACATTATGATATAAGTGCGGTAAGTTGAAAATTACAGCAGAGGCTGTAATTATCAAAGCGCACGTATGTCATACGACGTTTTATAACATATTTGCGAGGAAAACACATTTTCTGAAAATGACTGCATGTTGCTGTTGCTTTTCTATTGTACAATTTTTGGTAAGCCAACATGTATTTTTCTTTGGACTTAGATGGTAATAGGCTGTCAATAACGTTTTATGCTTCGCTTATTATTTCCGGTGGTGTAGACTGTAAGTTTAATTCTTCATTACTAAAACTAGACATATTTATTTTTAAACTTTCAAAGTAATTATTGAACAAGAAGCCGCTGTTTGAATCGACGAAATATAGATATGTGAAAGGTATCCATCCAATCCATTGGGTGTCGTAAATGGCGACTAACGTATAAAGACTGCACATACATCCAACAGCATAGAGCGGCGATAGGCTCCTCAAAATAACACTACTAACCCCTTTCTTATCTTAGGTGTCGTAAAAGGCGACTAACGGACCAAAGACTGCACATACATCCAACAGCATAGAGCGGCGATGGGCTCATCAAAATAATACTACCAACCCCTCTCTTCTCTTCGGTTTCGTAAAATGCGACTAACGGACTAAAGACTGCACATTCATTCAACAGCATAGAACGGCGATGGGCTCATCAAAATAATACTACCAACCCCTTTCTTCCCTTCGGTGTCGTAAAAGGCGACTAACGGGCTAAAGACTGCACATACATTCAACCGCATAGAACGGCGATGGGCTCATTAAAATAATACTATCAACCCCTTCCTTCTCTTCGGTGTCGTAAAAGACGACTAAGGGACTAAAGACTGCACATACATCTAACAGCATAGAGCGGTGATGGGCTCTTCAAAATAATAATAGGTACTGTTCCGCCGGGCAATGTATGTGTGCGAGGTTGGGATGATGGATGGCTCCATGGCGATGGTAAATAACGACTACGTCTCTTTATGTGATGTTGTATATTTACAGTGACTACATTGTGACTAACTCATTATCTAAACCTTACAAGACTATTTATACAATAATTACTACGTAGATGTTGGAGGGATGATGCCGTGTCATATCTTTATCGGATCTGCACGCGTTTAGGAATGCGCTTACAAACTCTTTAACCAATACGTGAGGATAATAAATTATGTGGCGACGCAGGCCGCCACAGTACTCCCCCTCTAGAAAAGGGAATGAATAAATTCATCAGGTCTTCAGCTTCTTTTGCGTTTTCTGCTTGGAGATACCAGTGGTGCTCTAATCTACGGTATGTCGTGATGAGCGTGCTCAAGTCTTCGTTGACAAGACGAGCGTTCTCCAGTCTACGGTGACTCGAGACGAGCGTGTGCTACCATGTCTGGGGTGAGTCGAGACGTGTGGAGTGCGACGGTACTTATTTTGACCATCGAGTGATGCCGAGGATCCAGGAAGCGTTACGTTGCTTCGATGGAACCTTAAGGCTGGCTGGCTTGCTGAATGCTGCTAATGGGAGCTGTTTCCTGGTATTCTTTGATATATATATATATAATTATACAAATACTTATATACCTTTTAAAAACGACCGATTACCTACACGAATAATTTTTATAAGAAACTTGATTTTAAAAAGGTATGTATAAAATTCCTCTCAACATCCTAATATTGTTACTAATATTTTTTATCACGTTATAAGTACCAAGACTATACACACAAATTAAATTTTTAAATGACATAAGTATACACCTAAAATTACGCATATTCTAACAAATTAACAATAGACACCTTAATAATAAATTGATAATAAACAGAAATAATATCAAAAAATTTAAATCAGAATAAACATTACATGGAGATAAGACATGTTGCATTCAATATATTATAAGGAAATACGTAAATAACAAAAAAATAAAATTAAAATTGACTAAAAGCTTATTATTACATTAGTTACCCAAACATTCATTTTTGTGCTTATTTATTCTACTGTGTTCTTATTGCACAATCAAAGTATTTTAAACTTGTTGCATACCTACATTTTGAGTAGAGGTACTTCATTATAGCTTCATATTTATCCTCAAACTGGCGTATTCCTTGGCTCTTTATCAGAATAACCGGAGAAATCAATTCGCCTGGAGGTAGCTAGGAGCATTTAAGTAAATTACTCTTTATCCGTAATTGTCATATAAAATATAATAATAAAACAATCGACTGGTAAAATAATGCTTCTAAATATCTCTTCCCGTAAGTATAGATAATGTATGATTTAGATAGTCTACATCAACTCTGCTACCAGAGAAGGCACGGTTCAGAGGTCCTGTTCCGGTGAACCTGTAGACCGCACCCTCTCGACTTAAAGATATACTAACTAAACTTAAATTATAATTAAACTAAACGACTTACGTACTAGTCTTCCTCTCGTCCGCCGCGCTGTTCGCGGAGGTCCCGGGGACTCGCCGGCCGCCGGCTGCCGTGTTGGTGAAGGTAGCTCGCCTCCCCGGCGACTGCTCTGGCTGCTGTGGTGATAAATCTTTTTTTTTTTTTTTTTTTTATACTAAGCCCGGCATATGACCCCACTCCACCTGATGTTAAGTGGAAATGAGGTCCAGGCGCGAGGACAACTGGTGCAGCGTAAGAGACGTAGCATCAGTCATCCTCACTCTGCCGGCCCACAAAGTGCTTCTTCACGCCTCGTTTGAAGGACCCTATGTCATAGGTAGGAGGGAATACGTGTGCTGGTAGACTATTCCATCTTTAGGAAGTGCGGCAAAGAAACGAGTCACCAAATTTCTTTGTGCGGGATGGAATGTTAGAGACTGTAAATTGGTGACACCGCAGAGCAGCACGCGTACTCCTATGGAGGAAGGGAGAAGGAGGGATGAGGTCAAAGAGTTCTTCAGAGCACTCGCCATGGTATAAACGGTAAAAGACACTGAGTGACAAAATATCTCTACGCAATTGCAAAGGCTCGAGAGTTTTAGTGACCTCTGCATTGCCGATAATGCGCACAGCGCGGCGCTGCAATCTGTCCAAGGCATCGAGAAGGTACTTTGCGGAGCCGTCCCAAAGGTGAGAGCAATACTCCACGCAAGACCGCACCTGTGTGTTGTATAATAGACACAACTGATCAGGCGTGAAGAATCGCCGCACCTTGTTCAGGACACCGAGTTTACGTGAGGCATTTTTAATCACGGTTTCGATGTAGTCCTTTTGGTTCAGATCGCAGCGGATATCCATACCGAGCATGTTAATACTGCTCTGCAGGCCTAGAGTTGTACCCTGAAGGGAGGGAAGGGGAAGGAATGGCGACGCTGTGAACGCGCACACCTGTCTTTTCTTGGCATTGAACTCCACCAGATTATCGGAGCCCCATTTAGAAATGAGGTCCAACATCCGATCGAGCTCAATGACAAGATTTGCTCGCTTCATTTCGGTGTCTACCCGCCCAGCCGTTGGGTGCCCGTTATATCCCCCATGCACTGTGCTATCATCTGCATAGCAATGAATGTTTCCAAGAGGAAGCATGTCATTGATATGCAGAAGGAACAGCGTGGGCGATAGAACGGAGCCTTGAGGAACACCAGCGTTCACTGACATGAACCGCGAAGCGCATCCATCCGAAAGGACACGGATTCTACGCTCATGCAGGAAGCTGGCAATCCAGGTACAGAACTGAGCGGGCAAACCGTATGCCGGGAGCTTGGAGAGAAGAGCTTTGTGCCAGACCCGATCAAAAGCCTTGGCTATGTCAAGGCTAACTGCCAGTGACTCGCCACGCTTGTCAATAGCCTCACCCCAGAGATGTGTGACGTACGCTAGAAGATCACCCGTTGACCGTTTTGGCCGAAACCCATATTGACGATCGTGAATTAGGGAGTGATCTTCTAGGTTCTTCGTTCTAGGATCTTACACAACACTGAAGTTACGGCTATAGGGCGGTAATTAGTCGGATCTGACCGATCTCCTTTTTTAGGAATCGGTTGCACATTAGCTTCTCTCCAAGATTCCGGCACATAACCCGAAGAGAGCGAGAGACGGTACAGACGCGTTAACACAGGGGACAACTCCGCTGCACACATTTTCAGGACTATTGCTACATCCATCACATCATCATCATCTACATCATATACGGACATCGATTGACTGCATTTCCGCACGGACATCACACTGCCTGATTTTAATATCAGACATTGTGTGGCCACAGTGAGGAATTGAGGGTGGCTGTGCATCACAGTCATCGATCCGGGAGTTAGCCGCAAAGAGTTTGGCCAGGAGATCGACCTTTTCCTGCGGCTTGTGAGCTAAAGTTCCGTCAAGACATCTCAGTGGTGGCAGCGAGGGTTGGCAGAAGTTGGATTGAACGGCTTTGGCCAGCGCCAGTAGCTACGGCTGCCCGTAGGATGCGTCAGGAGTTCTTGGCCTACTCGTGCAACGCGCTGGGCATCCGCTCTAATATAGGCCCTCTTACACGACTTGGTGGCATTATTATAGGCTGCTTTTAGCGAGCGAGTTTCGGGAGCCCCATGAGCTTTACCTCTGATCCAAGCGCGGTATGCCGTCTGTTTGCTCTCAACAGCGCTGGCACACTCGCGATTGAACCAGCGGTTGCGTCTGCCTTTGCTGATGATATAGGAGTGTGGAATATAGTATTCCATTCCTAATACTATCTCATCAGCAACGGCAGTGGCGCTAGCGGTCGGGTCCTTCCCACTAAAGCAGCGCTGCCTCCAAGGGACGGATGCAAAATACTCCCGCATCCCGTCCCAGTCTGCCGACGCGTAGTGCCAAATCTGGCGTTTCGAAACCGCTGTTGGCGGGCGCGATGCCAAGGGCACTGTGCTGGATATCAAGCAGTGATCCGAGGAACCTAAAGGAGCTCGAATCTCGACCCGGTATCCAGCTGGGCGACTCGTCAGCAGAAGGTCGAGTAAGGAGGGCGCATAGCCAACTATGTCTGGGATCCTGGTGGGCTGGTTCACCAGTTGCGTCAGGTCATGCGTGAGAGCGAATGCGTGGGCAGTTCTACCAGCATGGTCTGTTTTGGGGGTCAAAGTTGCTCGCGTCCGTAGGTTTACCCTTGAGACCCTACACGTGATCCCTGGGTGGTGCTAAATGAGTGACACCAATTGAGTGGTAGAGCCACGCTGCGTTGCAGCACACTTTGGGCCGGCTCGCCCGGCGTAATACCACCCTTTCACTACTTGGTACTTGGCACTTGGTGCTGTTGTGTTTCGTCCGACCAGTGAGGGTTCCGGAAGCCCCTTCCCCCCCCCCCCCTCCTCCCAATTCCTATTCCTTCCTTAAACCTATTCCTCCCTTAAAGGCCGGCAACGCGTCTGCGATTCCTCTGGTTTTGCGGGTGTCCATGGGCGGCGGTGATTACTCTCCATCAGGTGACCCGCCTGCTCGTTTGCCTATAAAAAAAAAAAAAAAAAAAACCTAACTACAACTCATGGTGGGCGTTGAAGTCCCCCAAAAACACCAGTTCCGCCGATGGAAACCGCTCCTGCGCATCATCTGCTACCCGACTAAGATGTTCAATTAGTCGAGTTGTCTCCAGTCGCCGTTATAGGATCGGAAGACGCAGACGTAGACACGGCAATGAGAGCCTAAGTCGACGTGTACCACTAGGAGGGAGAAGGAAGGGTCCTCCAGACAGCGCAGACGGCGACAGCAAACATCCGCCCGAACGAATAAGCAAACTCCGGCTTTGGCTTTGAAGGATTCTTCAAGCACAAAGCCGGGATAGTTCAGGTAGGTGGTGTCAGCTGGGCGGATTATTTGTGTCTCCGTCAGGAACAACATTACTGGCCGTGCCGTCTCAAGATGGTGGTGGACGGCATTTAGGTTTGCATGGAGTCCGCGGATGTTAGCGAACTCCACCTCAAACGGTAAGGTTGTGGTGGGGGTGTGCACCGCTGTAGAACCAGTTTTGTTGTTAGGCGCTGTCATTTTAGGAGTGGAAAGAGAGAGGCGTGAATCGAGAAAATGATGCCGCGATGCGAATGGTCAAAGTGTGGTGGCCTGTTTCCCCAGGAATTTGCCCACAGACGAGTATTATTAACCTGCTGAACGGAAGGGCCCCCGAACCCGGGAATGGCCGCCGGGACCCCACCTTCCGTTCACCAACCGGCACGACGGACCACCCCGAGATTATGCGTGGCATGGTGAGGCAGCCTCACGAGCTGGTTAGGCTCGCTTGGGCCCCTGTACTGTGCCACGGGCGGCCAGCGGGACAACCGTTTCTACGGGTCTCCCTGGTCGGCAGGTTAACGAAGTCCTCCTGGCACTGGTTTGACGGAAGCCTCCACAGACCAAATACATCGCAGCATCATCCTCTCGAGCTCTGGTTATACGCTGTCTGATCCCGAAACGCGACCGACAAGCAGTCACTTGACGGGTTTTACACCATGCGTACGGTGGTCACCAACCAGACGGGTCAAGCCCTACCACCAGTGGAGCAGATCATCGCTCGAAAGAGTCCGTTAGTCGCTTCTTACGACACCCACCGGACGGAGAGAGGGGCGGCGATTGGTATTCTTTCTCCGTCACCGCACGGATAGAAATAGAAATAGAAATAGGATCGCGCTCCCGCGCGTCTTCGGGGCTGGTGCTATGGTGATGGAAAGGCCCTAACTTCCCGTTAGCTACCCCAAGAGAGCTCTCAAACCCCAGAGAAATACGTACCACTGCACCAATCACTTAGCCCGCCACGACACGTGTGCGGGTCAACCAACAAATCACGAATTTTACTCAGGCCGCCCTGGTTACAAACTAAACTTATGTGTTCTACACTGTACTTAATTATTACGGACCCCCGAATGAACCTATGTGCCCCACATAATAAATTACACCAAAGTACAAATTAATTTCACACGACCCCGCGTATAAAACTTAACCTAACCAAGAATCCAACGTGAGCGTGTCATGTTGACACTGACAGTCGTCTGTCCAATACAAATTAAAACTACAAAAAAGGTTGCCAGCCGTAAGTGGCCATTTTGTTCCGAACAGATAACATACCTCAAACCACTTTGTCAGTAGGTAAAAGTAAGGCGGTTAAACCGATGAATACTCGTTGTATACGTATATGCTTATTTTCCTTTGTTTTATTTTTTATTATCGTGATATATAAGTAACATATTGTGTTTTTTCTGTCGTAATCTTGACCTTGCGCAAGCGTAGAGCAAACGGCGTAAAGTGCTGCGTCGGACATTCTTGCGCCTTCGCTGCACCGCACAATTTATTTATAACGTAATGTGTACAGTACAAATCGTTAGTATATTCTATATCGTATTGTTTTTCTTGGTACCTTATTTCTTTTGCCTTTGTCGATAAAACGTTCTTGAAACGATGTGCCGGAAAGGAAGCCAAAGTTGTGGGAGCCATAAGAATGATGTTAAATGACGCAGTTGCAGCTCGGTGTGGCTCTGCGTAGTGATTTTATTTTGAAAATCTTGTTGCGTCCGTCGCTGAACAGAATGTTGCTACCATGGTTGATGTAAATATTCCAAATGACTCACGTGTACTTTTCGGGGTACTCCGTTGGAAGGTTGTGTTCCCGCCAAAGCCGGGACGGCCATTCAAACTATACCGCCATCGGTAAGGCGGTTGTTGACGACCGCGTCCGCCTATCTGCCGCGGCGCCACCGCTGCGCGACCCGCAGCCGCTGGCTTCGTGAGATATACCGCGCCGACCAGTCTGTCTGTTAACTACCGCGAGACGCCCACAAAATACGCGCGCTGGTATCTGCCCTTATTTATAGTGACTCCTGAACCTAATGTGAAGAGACCGCCTAAATGCCTATTGTGTAGTGTAGTGACTGTGCGCCAGGAAACCAACCTACATCGCCGCCCGTGGTCAGCTCGTCCCCCGGTTCCTGTGACTCATCATCCCTGTAAGTACTTCACTATCCATACCTACCCACCCCACAACCTTTAGTTCGTCGCTGTTACTGCGAACGCCTTTCGCCGTAACATTTTGGTCCTTCGAGCCGGTAATATTAAATACCGGCGACCTTCCCGTAACCACCTAACTTTCGTTTAATTTTCAATTTTAATACAGTCCGCTAAAGATAATTATTTCCGCCCATATTCTTATTCTATGTCTAAATTTTAAATCTAATTCCTACCATCATTTCTAAATTAATTTGTTTCCGTAACTTTGCCTTTATCTCGTTGCGAAACGGCCTGCCCCAATAAAAGTTTTTGTCGGTACTCGTAAAACAATTGTGTTAGTATAGCTGGCCAACGTACACTTATATTATTTTATTTTTATTGTTGATTTTGTGTACCTATGCATCCGATTGTCTGATCACAAATCGAAAGTGTGATGCAATGTTGTAATGTTGTTGTAATCTGAGCGGGCTTGTGTGTGTACCCAAATGATTTTTGCCTAATGATACGTTGTTCATACTCCTAACGGTAAATTAGTAGTTAAATTATTACGTTACGTATGGTATTATGACGAGAGATTGCATTGTTATTTTTCCCTGTTGTTTTATTTTTTTTTTCATTGTTGTTTTATTTTTTAAGGAATTTTTTATGTTCTTGTCGTGTTAAATCGGCTCAGATCTCGTGCATGCTCACCACGCGTGCCAAATAGCGTGCTTTATTTTTTCGCTCGTGTTAATTTTATATCTATTTTTTTTATTTTTTATTTTTGCCTTTGCGATCGGCTCATTCTTTGTGCGTGCTCACCACATGAACTTAGTGTGTTTCATTTAGTTTTATCAGTTTTTTTTTATATCGCTTACGGCTATTTGCGTGCGTCGCCTTCGCTTCTACACACGTTTGCCCACTTGTGGGACACAGACAGAGTGTCCCAATTTTATTTTTTAATTAAGTTTTTATTATTTGTTTATTTTTAATTTTTTTTTGCGACCGACTCATTCTTCGCGCTAGTGTCCGCTACAGGTCCGCCCGACTGTGAGCGCCTTGCCCAGTAGTGGGCTACGGATAACGTAATTTTTTTTATTTGTTTTTTTTTGTTTGTTTTTTGTTTTGCGGTCGGCTAATGTTACGTACGCGCGTTCAATAAACACAGACATACACATACACACGCGTTTGCACCACCCGTGGGCCATATACAAGGCGTCCCAACATAGTTTTGCTTTCCTTATTGTTGCGTTAATTTTAGCCCATTTGCGTTTATCTTAGTAAACAAATACGTCCAGCCCAACTATAGAATATATACAGGGTGTTGTTCTTTTTACTGCCTTTAAATTAGTTAATTCTTTTTATTTTTTATTATTTTTTTTGTCTCCTTTTGTTCATCGCGATGCCGACCAAGTCACAAGCCGCGATATTTAGGGAAGCAGTTAAGGCCATACTTCAGCTCCTTGAGTTAGGGTCACAAATTATTGCTGGCAGCACCACACATTCCAAATTGGAGTTTAACGTGCGTTTCGCACAGATACAAGGCGTGAAAGACAGGATGGACGCAGTGTATTATAGCATTCTTGACGAGGAGGACCTGGACGAGAAGACCGAGAAGACATACACTGAGAACCACACAAAGGCCTCCGGAGCGTACCTGGGGATACTTATGGCTAGGGAGGAAATCTCAACCTCTTCCACGTCATCCCCAACCCATAGCGCTCAGCCCAGTTTCGGCGTCAATACGCCCACAGCCGTCCTCCCCAAGATAGCGCTGCCTAGGTCCAGCTCAAAAGTGGAGGACTGGCCTTCCTTCATTGCGCTGTTTAGGAGTCTGACTGACGACATGGCGACCCTGTCGGACGCAGTCAAGCTCCACTACCTATTCTCAAGTCTCAGCGGTGAGGCATTAAGTATGGTATCCCACTTAAAGGTCACCAATGAGAATTTTGCCGTGGCCATGGACATCCTCACGAAGCGGTACGAGAACCGCCGGGTTCTCATTGATAGTTTTGTGGACATCATCCTGGGGCTGCCAAGCATCCATACGCGCTCTAACATACGCACACTTTTCCTCACTCCGCTGGTGTCCGCCCAGTGTGCCCTTAGTAATTTGGATCTGCCCATAGGAGACGACTACGTGTTTGTGTCGATAGTGGTGCGAAAGCTTAAGGGTGAGCTCCGCACGTTATTTGAACGCAGACACGGGTCTAGCAGCACCCTGCCCACGTTGAGTGACCTCATCTCCTACCTCGAGGAGCACGCGCGCTGTGTGGAGACAGAGTTCTCCAACATAGCCCAGCCGCAGCCCATTCACGCCCTGCCCGGCCCTTCTCGTAGCCGCGCGCCTCCACAGTTGCCCCATCGCACTTATGCTCAGATGGCTCAGCAACAACCCGACCATTACCGTGGCCGCTCCTCAGCTCCATCGCCTCACCGCGCTTACGATCAGCCTACTCACCAACCGTTCCGCCCAGCGCAGCAAATGCGTCACCGCCCATCCACCTCCCCGGCTCGCAGTCAGCCCTTCCCCGTCTACTCGGCCTTCCAGCAAAGCTGCTCCTCATCATCGTCCTCGTCCTCTTCCTCACGCTCGACGTCCTACTGTCCCTATTGTGCCACTAGGGGACATACGCTCATGACGTGCAGATGGTACAATGCCCAGCCAACACAGGGCCGTTGGGACTTTGTACAGGCACGCGAGCGCTGCCAGCGTTGTCTCGGCCGTCACTACGAGAGCGAGTGCAGGTCAAGGGGGGCATGCAAGGATTGTGGGAGCACGAACCACCACACGTCCCTCCATCGACCAGACGGCCCAACGCACTCAGCTCATTCGTCGTCTGTACATGTACCCCCACCACAGCTGACAGAGCACTCGAGGGAGCGTCCCAGACACAGCAGGCGGCACGAACCCGCACAGGCTAAACAGGTGCAACCCAGCTCTGCTCACAGAGCCAGCCCACTCAGGTCCGGTTCGCCAGGTAGGCCCCGCGAACGCCGCCAGCAATTACGACTCCCAACTATCACTTAGCACCCTAGCGAAGAGGTAGATTTAGCCCATGCCCACTCAACCCATGCCCACACAGCTGATACATACTCAGCTCATACAATTTCAGCTGATACTCAATCAGCTCACTCACCTTCTGTGCCCACTGGCACACCCATTTTGTTGCCAACCGTCTCACTAAGAGTCGCGGACGTACATGGCCATCTTCACACAGCCAGAGCTTTATTGGACTGTGGCAGTATGCTGACATTAATAACGTCACGCATGGCACGACTTTTGAACCTGCCATCAAAACCCACTTCTTTAAAAATTACAGGAGTTGGGAATCAGCACAAACATGAGTCAAAGGCGGCAATAACAATAGTATGCCGACCCACTCACAATGATACTCCTACAATCACTGCCACAGCTCACATTTTAAAAAACGTCACTGGCTACCTTCCCTTAGAGAAGGTACCAAACATTTCCCACGTACTAGGCCAGCCACCCGTGCCATTGGCTGACCAGCTTTACCACACACCAGCCCCGATCGACCTCTTATTGGGGTCGGACGTTCTTGGCCAGGTGTTGGACTGGACTAAGGTCTCGTTGGGCCCGGGCAAGCCCATAGCCTTCGGCACGATTTTCGACTTCGCGTTGATAGGACCCATTGAGGACTTGTATGCGCAGCCGGCGCAGCAGGTTAACTCAGCTCACGTCGTCAGCTCACAACCAGACTCAGCTGAATCAGCCCAGGACATACGTCAGAGTCTGGAAAGGTTCTGGGAGTCTGAGGAGCCCCTCCCTCAATCTCACACTCATAATGATCCCCTGGAGGAAAAATGCGAGGAAATCTTCCGCTCTACCACTTCACGCGATCCCTCAGGCAGATATACGGTCGCTCTGCCCTTTCTAAAGGACGCCCCTCAACTAGGTAAAACTCACCCTATCGCATTACGCAGATTCCTCAATATTGAGAAAAAGCTAATGGCGAACCCGTCTCTGCGTTCTAAATACGTCGACTTTATGGCCGAATACATCGACTTAGGGCACATGGCTCCCTGTCACCCAAATACATTCGCCCATAAACCTCACTTCTACATCCCTCACCATGGCGTATTTAAGTCAGGGTCGGACAAGCTGCGCATTGTTTTTGATAGTAGCTGCAAAAGCTCCAATGGTGTCAGCATAAATGAATGCCTACACACAGGCCCCGCCCTTCAACAGGACATTGTGGACATCATCATGTCCTTCAGAACGCATCCAGTCGTTTTCAGCACTGACATTCAGAGGATGTTCAGAAATGTGCTGGTTGCCCCAGACCAGAGACGGTATCAGCTGATACTATGGCGGTCCTCACCAGATCACCCTCTGCTCACCTACGCCCTCAATACAGTCACCTACGGCTTAAGATCAAGCCCGTACCATGCAATCCGCACTCTGCTTCAGCTGGCTGATGATGAAGGCCATCGCTACCCTGGAGCCGCTCAGGTTCTTCGCAAGTCTATCTTCGTTGATGACATCTTGTGTGGTCATGACACAGTTGAATCCGCCCAAGCACTTCCGGACGAGTTGATAAGTCTGCTAGACCTAGGCGGCTTTCAGCTCAGTAAGTGGACATCTAACTCGCCTAAGCTGCTCGAGAGATTTCCCGACAACCAATGCGACATGCCCAAGGACTTCGACAAGAACCCAGAGTCCACGTCCATTAAGGTCTTGGGTATACAGTGGAGCCCTCAGTCAGACGAGTTCACCTACCACATCTCTCTGCCCTCCATCACACATGTCACAAAGCGGTCTATTTTAAGTACCGTAGCCTCACTTTATGACCCAAACGGCTGGGTTTCTCCAGTTATCTTCCGCGCAAAGCTGCTGCTTCAGCAATTGTGGCTACTGAAGCTGGAATGGGATGAGCCCACTGCCTCTGAAGTGCAAACGGAGTGGCACCACATCTCAGAGGATCTGCCGCTGTTGTCTAGCATTCGCTTCCCTCGGCACATTTGTGCAAACAAAGGCTCAGCTGCATACTCGCTTCACGGGTTTGCAGATGCCTCTGAAGCCGGGTTTGCCGCCGTTGTTTACCTCCATGAGCTCGATGCCTCCGGAGATACTTTGGTACACTTGATTGTCGCCAAGTCGCGAGGCGCACCAATCAAGAATCGCCTCACAATCCCCAAGTTAGAGTTGTCGGCCGCCACTCTACTCTCCCAGCTCATGATCCGTGTGTCAGTTCAGTTATCGGCCCATATCAGTATACAACAACACATATGTTGGTCAGACAGTACGATAGTCCTGGCCTGGCTCAATACACCGCCTCACCGTCTTTAACCCTTTGAAGCCAACAGGGTAGTCAAAATCAGCTCAGGCTCACCAGAATGTACCTGGCGACACGTACCTTCCGAGCTCAACCCGGCAGATTGCGCAAGCAGAGGGATGTCTGCGCAATCCCTGTCAGCCCACGACCTATGGTGGTCTCCCACGTGGCTTGGACAGCCTTGTGAGTCTTGGCCTGCGATGCCCTTAGCTCTGGGCCATCACGCCCGGCCTTAAGCCCAAACACGTCCCGTCACTGGTCACAGTGCCCGGTCTTGACTTTGACCTGCTCACTCGGTTCAGTTCACTAGACAAGCTCGTCGGAGTGACAGCTTGTCTAAAACGCTTTCTGCACAACTGCAGACACCACCCAGATTCGCGACGCTCAGGCCCCTTGTACGTCAGTGAACGAAGAGAGGCCCTACTTTACTGGGTGCGCAGTGTTCAGCACAATGAATTTGCAGAGGACATCCACCGCCTTTAAACGGGCAAAATCTGCTCCGTTAGACTCCAGCGGCTGTCACCTCTCATTAAAGATGAGCTTCTTAGAGTTGGTGGACGACTGTCCCATGCGTCTATCCGATATGACGCGCAGCATCCGCTCATACTTCCCAGCTCTAGCCCACTTGTAGACCTTATCATTGACCACTACCACAAAATACACTGCCACCCTGGCGCTGACACTTTACACGCTATCCTACGCCAACAATTTTGGATATTGTCCGCGCACCGTATTATTAGACACGGAGTCTTAAAATGCATTAGATGCTTTCGATGCCGGGCCCAGCCGCAAGCGCCCTTCATGGCCGACCTGCCAGCCGATAGAGTTACGCCTCAGCCAGTATTTAGTCAAGTCACGACCGATTTTGCCGGACCATTCCTCGTTAAATCTAGTCCCCACGTAATGTTAAACTCTTAAAAGCGTACTTTTGTATATTCGTGTGCCTCTCGACTAAGGCGGTTCATTTGGAACCGGTCTCGGACCTCAGCACGGAAGCGTTCCTCGCGGCATTACAGCGTTTTATAGCACGCCGCGGTGCCCCGGTTCTCATCCGCTCGGACTGCGGTACAAATTATGTAGGCGCTAGAAATCAGCTCATCGAAGTACAAAACTTTCTTGCCTTGAATAATGACACGATTGCGCACAAGCTCGCTGGTCAGCACATTACTTGGTTGTTGAACGTCCCTAAGGGACCATGGTTCGGTGCGTTACAGGAGATCAACGTGAAATCAACAAAGCAACTTTTATATCGCGTAATTGGCAAACAACACCTCACATTCGAGGAATTCTCCACACTTTTAGCTCGAATTGAAGCGGTCCTTAACTCCTCTCCTAAGACCTCTCTGCCCACTTTCGTCTGATCCTTCAGACTTTGAGCCGCTTACAGCCGGACATTTCCTTATAGGCCGCTCACTAACGGCCCTTCCCGAACTATCCGTGGAAGATAGGCCGATCTCCACATGTAGGCGATTCCAGATGGTACAGGCCCTTTCCCAGCGCTTCTGGACGCTGTGGACCCAGTCCTACCTTCATACCCTCCAAACCCGCTCCAAATGGTTGTCCCCATCCTCCCCTCCCCGAGTTGGCGAGCTCGTCCTCATCAAGGAGGACAACCTGCCTGCCCTCCATTGGAGACTGGGGCGCATTGCTCGCACCCTGCCTGGGAAGGATGGACATCTTCGGAGGCCTGTATTCCGGATCGCCAGGCTCCCATTGGATGAGCCCACCCTGGCCCCCGGAGGATGTTCCCGCCAAAGCCGGGACGGCCATTCAACGGCGCCACCGCTGCGCGACCCGCAGCCGCTGGCTTCGTGAGATATACCGCGCCGACCAGTCTGTCTGTTAACTACCGCGAGACGCCCACAAAATACGCGCGCTGGTATCTGCCCTTATTTATAGTGACTCCTGAACCTAATGTGAAGAGACCGCCTAAATGCCTATTGTGTAGTGTAGTGACTGTGCGCCAGGAAACCAACCTACATCGCCGCCCGTGGTCAGCTCGTCCCCCGGTTCCTGTGACTCATCATCCCTGTAAGTACTTCACTATCCATACCAACCCAGCCCACAACCTTTAGTTCGTCGCTGTTACTGCGAACGCCTTTCGCCGTAACAGGTTGCTTGTTGCTTGAGCGGGGTCACCAGTGTTCTAGCGGGCGAAGTATGATAGGTTGTGATGATGGATGGCTCCATGGCGATGGTAAATAACGACTACGTCTCTTTATGTGATGTTGTATATTTACAGTGACTACATTGTGACTAACTTATTATCTAAACCTTAAATGACTATTTATACAATAATAACTACGTAGATGTTGGAGGGATGATGCCGTGTCATATCTTTATCGGACCTGCACGCGTTTAGGAATGCGCTTACAATAGTAGGTACATTATGATATAAGTGCGGTAAGATGAAAATTACAGCCAAGGCGATATTGCTAGCCTGAGCCGTAGGCGAGGGCTAGCAATATCGCGGGAAAGCAGAGGCAGTAATTATCAACGCGCACGTATGCCATACGACGTTTTATAACATATTTGTGAGGAAAAAAAAAAATCCGAAATTGACTGCGTTTTTTTTTGTTTTTCTAGTGCATGAATCTTTGGTAAGCCAACATATATTTTTCTTTGTCCAACAGCATAGATCGTAGATGGGCTCATCAAAATAATACCACCAACCTCTCTCTTCCCTTGGGTGTCGTAAAAGGCGACTAACGGACTAAAGACTGCACATACATCCAACAGCATAGAACGGCGATGGGCTCATCAAAATAATACTACCAACCCCTTTCTTCCCTTGGTTGTCGTAAAAGGCGACTAACGGACTAAAGACTGCATATACATCCAACAGCATAGATCGGCGATAAGCTCATCAAAATAATACTACAAACTTCTCTCTTCCCTTCGGTGTCGTAAAAGGCGACTAACGGACTAAAGACTGCACATACATCCAACAGCATAGAGCGGCGATGGGCTCATCAAAATAATACTACCAACCCCTCTCTTTCCTTTGTCGTAAAAGGCGACTAACGGACAAAAGACTGCATATACATCCAACAGCATAGATCGGCGATAAGCTCATCAAAATAATACTACAAACTTCTCTCTTCCCTTCGGTGTCGTAAAAGGCGACTAACGGACTAAAGACTGCACATACATCCAACAGCATAGAGCGGCGATGGGCTCATCAAAATAATACTACCAACCCCTCTCTTCCCTTGGGTGTCGTAAAAGCTACTAACGGGCTAAAGGCCTATGTTGTCCATAGATTCAAATGATTACTAATTTTTAAATTACATTACCGCACTAGTACGAAACTTATTACATTACGATACTGAAATCGGTGTAATAAGAGCTTCTTTACGAGCAAATGTGTTACAAACTCTTTAACCAATACGTGAGGATAATAAATTATGTGGCGATGCAGGCCGCCACAGGTACCAACCCCTCTCTTCTCTTGGGTGTCGTAAAAGCGACTAACGGGTTAAAGGCTCACCATCAAAGCACTTGTGCAGACTGTGCAGTTGTTTCTTGCTGAAGCGTGGTCTGTGTTGTCCATAGATTCAAATTATTACTAATTTTACATTACCGCACTAGTGTGTAATAAGCAACATTACGGTGCTGAAATCGGTGTAATAAGAGCCACTTGAGTTTTAGAAAACATTAGTACCTAACCAATAAGGTTGACATTTTTAATCATTCAAATATCTTTTTTTTATAAAAACTTAAGCATAGAAAACGTCAAAAATTAATAAGCATAAATTTGTGTATTTTAAAATTGTTTCGTTTTTCGTCTTGGTACAAGCACAGAATAACTAATATTACTTCCGTACAGAAGGTTCACTCTCCAACGACCCCCACGCGAAACCGAAACCCATCGCGTGACCCGAGCGTTCATATTCCGTTAAGCAAAGCCGACTCGATATCGATTTGACGTCCGTCAGGAGCGCAGGGTTTACGCGCGCGCGTAGGGTTTACGAGTTAAGGCTAGATAGGTCGCGCTTTGAGTTTTTCAAACCATCTAAGACATAGAAAATAATGGTTTAAATTCTGGAAAAAAAAGTATGTATTATAGTCTGTCTGATAGGGGGGCGAAACAGTTGCTCCATTTAGTTATTCTGCCGTCATCGCTCACGGCGGCAACTAGTGTGTCAGACGCACATGAGATAAAATATCCAAAATGGGTCGTGCATTATCACGAGATAATCAAGACAGTCATTTTTAAAGTGGCCGAATATTTTAAGAAAAGAAAAGCAAACAAAGTGTTCCCGCCAAAGCCGGGACGGCCATTCAAACCATACCGCCATCTGTAAGGCGGTTGACTCAGCGGTTGTTGACGACCGCGTCCGCCTATCTGCCGCGGCGCCACCGCTGCGCGACTCGCGGCCGCGCGCTTCGTGAGCATACCGCGCCGACGAGTCTGCCTGCTAGCTACCGCGAGACGCCCACAAAATACGCGCGCTGGTATCTGCTCTTATTTATAGTGACTCCTGAACCTAATGTGAAGAGAACGCCTAAATGCCTATTGTGTAGTGTAGTGACTGTGCGCCAGGAAACCAACCTACATCGCCGCCCGTGGTCAGCTCGTCCCCCGGTTCCTGTGACTCATCATCCCTGTAAGTACTTCACTATCCATACCTACCCAGCCCACAACCTTTATTTCGTCGCTGTTACTGCTAACGCCTTCCGCCGTAACATTTTGGTCATCTTCGAGCCGGTAATATTAAATACCGGCGACCTTCCCGTAACCAGAACCTAACTTTCGTTTAATTTTCAATTTTAATACAGTCCGCTAAAGATAATTATTTCCGCCCATATTCTTATTCTATGTCTAAATCTTAAATCTAATTCCTACCATCATTTCTAAATTCATTTGTTTCCGTAACTTTACCTTTATCTCGTGGCGAAACGGCCTGCCCCAATAAAAGTTTTTGTCGGTACTCGTAAAACAATTGTGTTAGTATAGCTGGCCAACGTACACTTATATTATTTTATTTTTATTGTTGATTTTGTGTATGCATCCGATTGTCTGATCAAAAATCGAAAGTGTGATGCAATGTTGTAATGTTGTTGTAATCTGAGCGGGCTTGTGTGTGTACCCAAATGATTTTTGCCTAATACGTTGTTCATACTCCTAACGGTAAATTAGTAGTTAAATTATTACGTTACGTATGGTATTATGACGAGAGATTGCATTGTTATTTTTCCCGTTTTATTTTTTAAGGAATTTTTTATATTCTTGTCGTGTTAAATCGGCTCAGATCTCGTGCTTGCTCACCACGCGTGCCAAGTAGCGTGCTTTATTTTTTCGCTCGTGTTAATTTTATATCTATTTTTTTTATTTTTTATTTTTGCCTTTGCGATCGGCTCATTCTTTGTGCGTGCTCACCACATGAGCTTAGTGTGTTTCATTTAGTTTCATCAGTTTTTTTTTATATCGCTTACGGCTATTTGCGTGCGTCGCCTTCGCTTCTACACACGTTTGCCCACTTGTGGGACACAGACAGAGTGCCCCAATTTTATTTTTTAATTAAGTTTTTATTATTTGTTTATTTTTAAATTTTTTTGCGACCGACTCATTATTTGCGCTAGTTTCCGCTACAGGTCTGCCCGACTGTGAGCGCCTTGCCCAATAGTGGGCTACGGATGACGTGATTTTTTTGTTGTTTTGTTTGTTTTTTGTTTTGCGGTCGGCTAATGTTACGTTGTTCAATAAACACAGACATACATTTACACATGCGTTTGCCCACCCGTGGGCCATATACAAGGCGTCCCAACTTAGTTTTGCTTTCTTTATTGTTGCGTTAATTTTAGCTCATTTGCCATTACCTTAGTAAACAAATACGTCCAGCCCAACTATAGAATATATACAGGGTGTTGTTCTTTTTACTGCCTTTAAATTAGTTAATTCTTTTTATTTTTTATTATTTTTTTTGTCTCCTTTTATTCATCGCGATGCCGACCAAGTCACAAGCCGCGATATTTAGGGAGGCCGCCAAAGCTATACACCAGCTCCTAGAGGTGGGATCAAGGATCATTGCTGGCGACACCAAACATTCCAGAAAGGAATTCAACGTGCGTTTCGCACAGATACAGGGCGTGAAGGACAGGCTGGACTCAGTGTACTACAGCATTCTCGACGAGGAGAACTTGGACGAGGGGGTTGAGAGGACATACACTGAGAACCACACAAAGGCCTCCGGGGCGTACCTGGGGATACTTATGGCTAGGGAGGAAATCTCCCCTTCCACGTCGTCCCCAACCCATAACGCTCAGCCCAGTCTCGGCGTCAATACGCCTACAGCCGTCCTCCCCAAGATAGCGCTGCCCAGGTTCAGCTCAAAGGTGGAGGACTGGCCCTCCTTTATTGCACTGTTCAGGAGTTTGACTGACGACATGGCGACTTTGTCGGAAGCAGTCAAGCTCCACTATCTCTTCTCAAGTCTCAGCGGTGAGGCATTAAGCATGGTGTCCCACCTAAAGGTCACCAATGAAAATTTTGCCGTGGCCATGGACATCCTTACCAAGCGGTACGAGAACCGCCGGGTTCTCATCGATAGTTTCGTCGACATAATCCTGGGGCTGCCGAGCATCCACACGCGCTCTAACATACGCACACTTTTCCTCACTCCGCTGGTGTCCGCCCAGTGTGCCCTTAGTAATTTGGATCTGCCCATAGGAGACGACTACGTGTTTGTGTCGATAGTGGTGCGAAAGCTTAAGGGTGAGCTCCGCACGTTATTTGAACGCAGACACGGGTCTAGCAGCACCCTGCCCACGTTGAGTGACCTCATCTCCTACCTCGAGGAGCACGCGCGCTGTGTGGAGACAGAGTTCTCCAACATAGCCCAGCCGCAGCCCATTCACGCCCTGCCCGGCCCTTCTCGTAGCCGCGCGCCTCCACAGTTGCCCCATCGCACTTATGCTCAGATGGCTCAGCAACAACCCGACCATTACCGTGGCCGCTCCTCAGCTCCATCGCCTCACCGCGCTTACGATCAGCCTACTCACCAACCATTCCGCCCAGCGCAGCAAATGCGTCACCGCCCATCCACCTCCCCGGCTCGCAGTCAGCCCTTCCCCGTCTACTCGGCCTTCCAGCAAAGCTGCTCCTCATCATCGTCCTCGTCCTCTTCCTCACACTCGACGCCCTACTGTCCCTATTGTGCCACTAGGGGACATAGGCTCATGACGTGCAAATGGTACAATTCCCAGCCAACACAGGGCCGTTGGGACTTTGTACAGGCACGTGAGCGCTGCCAGCGTTGTCTCGGCCGTCACTACGAGAGCGAGTGCAGGTCAAGGGGGGCATGCAAGGACTGTGGGAGCACGAACCACCACATGTCCCTCCATCGACCAGACGGCCCAACGCACTCAGCTCATTCGTCGTCTGTACATGTACCCCCACCACAGCTGACAGAGCACTCGAGGGAGCGTCCCAGACACAGCAGGCGGCACGAACCCGCACAGGCTAAACAGGTGCAACCCAGCTCTGCTCACAGAGCCAGCCCGCCCAGGTCCGGTTCGCCAGGTAGGCCCCGCGAACGCCGCCAGCAATTATGACTCCCAACTATCACGGAGCACCCTAGCGAAAAGGTAGATTTAGCCCATGCCCACTCAACCCATGCCCACACAGCTGATACATACTCAGCTCATACAATTTCAGCTGATACTCAATCAGCTCACTCACCTTCTGTGCCCACTGGCACACCCATTTTGTTGCCAACCGTCTCACTAAGAGTCGCGGACGTACGTGGCCATCTTCACACAGCCAGAGCTTTATTGGGCTGTGGCAGTATGCTGACATTAATACCGTCACGCATGGCACGACTTTTGAACCTGCCATCAAAACCCACTTCTTTAAAAATTACAGGAGTTGGGAATCAGCACAAACATGAGTCAAAGGCGGCAATAACAATAGTATGCCGACCCACTCACAATGATACTCCTACAATCACTGCCACAGCTCACATTTTAAAAAACGTCACTGGCTACCTTCCCTTAGAGAAGGTACCAAACATTTCCCACGTACTAGGCCAGCCACCCGTGCCATTGGCTGACCAGCTTTACCACACACCAGCCCCGATCGACCTCTTATTGGGGTCGGACGTTCTTGGCCAGGTGTTGGACGGGACTAAGGTCTCGTTGGGCCCGGGCAAGCCCATAGCCTTCGGCACGATTTTCGACTTCGCGTTGATAGGACCCATTGAGGACTTGTATGCGCAGCCGGCGCAGCAGGTTAACTCAGCTCACGTCGTCAGCTCACAACCAGACTCAGCTGAATCAGCCCAGGACATACGTCAGAGTCTGGAAAGGTTCTGGGAGTCTGAGGAGCCCCTCCCTCAATCTCACACTCATAATGATCCCATGGAGGAACAATGCGAGGAAATCTTCCGCTCTACCACTTCACGCGATCCCTCAGGCAGATATACGGTCGCTCTGCCCTTTCTAAAGGACGCCCCTCAAATAGGTAAAACTCACCCTATCGCATTACGCAGATTCCTCAATATTGAGAAGAAGCTAATGGCGAACTCGTCTCTGCGTTCTAAATACGTCGACTTCATGGCCGAATACATCGACTTAGGGCACATGGCTCCCTGTCACCCAAATACATTCGCCCATAAACCTCACTTCTACATCCCTCACCATGGCGTATTTAAGTCAGGGTCGGACAAGCTGCGCATTGTTTTTGATGGTAGCTGCAAAAGCTCCAATGGTGTCAGCATAAATGAATGCCTACACACAGGCCCCGCCCTTCAACAGGACATTGTGGACATCATCATGTCCTTCAGAACGCATCCAGTCGTTTTCAGCACTGACATCCAGAGGATGTTCAGAAATGTGCTGGTTGCCCCAGACCAGAGACGGTATCAGCTGATACTATGGCGGTCCTCACCAGATCACCCTCTGCTCACCTACGCCCTCAATACAGTCACCTACGGCTTAAGATCAAGCCCATACCATGCAATCCGCACTCTGCTTCAGCTGGCTGATGATGAAGGCCATCGCTACCCTGGAGCCGCTCAGGTTCTTCGCAAGTCTATCTTCGTTGATGACATCTTGTGTGGTCATGACACAGTTGAATCCGCCCAAGCACTTCAGGACGAGTTGATAAGTCTGCTAGACCTAGGCGGCTTTCAGCTCAGTAAGTGGACATCTAACTCGCCTAAGCTGCTCGAGAGATTTCCCGACAACCAATGCGACATGCCCAAGGACTTCGACATGAACCCAGAAACCACGTCCATTAAGGTCTTGGGTATACAGTGGAGTCCTCAGTCAGACGAGTTCACCTACCGCATCTCTCTGCCCCCCATCACACATGTCACAAAGCGGTCTATTTTAAGCACCGTAGCCTCACTTTATGACCCAAACGGCTGGGTTTCTCCCGTTATCTTCCGCGCAAAGCTGCTGCTTCAGCAATTGTGGCTACTAAAGCTGGAATGGGATGAGCCCACTCCCTCTGAAGTACAAACGGAGTGGCACCACATCTCAGAGGATCTGCCGCTGTTGTCTAGCATTCGCTTCCCTCGGCACATTTGTGCAAACAAAGGCTCAGCTGCATACTCGCTTCACGGGTTTGCAGATGCCTCTGAAGCCGGGTTTGCCGCCGTTGTTTACCTCCATGAGCTCGATGCCTCCGGAGATACTTTGGTACACTTGATTGTCGCCAAGTCGCGAGTCGCACCAATCAAGAATCGCCTCACAATCCCCAAGTTAGAGTTGTCGGCCGCCACTCTACTCTCCCAGCTCATGATCCGTGTGTCGGTTCAGTTATCGGCCCATATCAGTATACAACAACACATATGTTGGTCAGACAGTACGATAGTCCTGGCCTGGCTCAATACACCGCCTCACCGTCTTCAACCCTTTGAAGCCAACAGGGTAGTCAAAATCAGCTCAGGCTCACCAGAATGTACCTGGCGACACGTACCTTCCGAGCTCAACCCGGCAGATTGCGCAAGCAGAGGGATGTCTGCGCAATCCCTGTCAGCCCACGACCTATGGTGGTCTCCCACGTGGCTTGGACAGCCTTGTGAGTCTTGGCCTGCGATGCCCTTAGCTCTGGGCCATCACGCCCGGCCTTAAGCCCAAACACGTCCCGTCACTGGTCACAGTGCCCGGTCTTGACTTTGACCTGCTCACTCGGTTCAGTTCACTAGACAAGCTCGTCGGAGTGACAGCTTGTCTAAAACGCTTTCTGCACAACTGCAGACACCACCCAGATTCGCGACGCTCAGGCCCCTTGTACGTCAGTGAACGAAGAGAGGCCCTACTTTACTGGGTGCGCAGTGTTCAGCACAATGAATTTGCAGATACCGCCTTCAAACTGGCAAAATTTGCTCCGTCAGACTCCAGCGGTTGTCACCTCTCATTAAAGATGAGCTCCTTAGAGTTGGTGGACGACTGTCCCATGCGTCTATCCGATATGACGCGCAGCATCCGCTCATACTTCCCAGCTCTAGCCCACTTGTAGACCTGATCATTGACCACTACCACAAAATACACTGCCACCCTGGCGCTGACACCTTACACGCAATCCTACGCCAACAATTTTGGATATTGTCCGCGCGCCGTATTATTAGACACCGAGTCTTAAAATGCATTAGATGCTTTCGATGCCGGGCCCAGCCGCAAGCGCCCTTCATGGCCGACCTGCCAGCCGATAGAGTTACGCCTCAGCCAGTATTTAGTCAAGTCACGACCGATTTTGCCGGCCCATTCCTCGTTAAATCTAGTACCCTACGTAATGTTAAACTCTTAAAAGCGTACTTTTGTATATTCGTGTGCCTCTCGACTAAGGCGGTTCATTTGGAACCGGTCTCGGACCTCAGCACGGAAGCGTTCCTCGCGGCATTACAGCGTTTTATAGCACGCCGCGGTGCCCCGGTTCTCATCCGCTCGGACTGCGGTACAAATTATGTAGGCGCTAGAAATCAGCTCATCGTAGTACAAAACTTTCTTGCCTTGAATAATGACACGATTGCGCACAAGCTCGTTGGTCAGCACATTACTTGGTTGTTGAACGTCCCTAAGGGACCAACCATGGTTCGGTGTGTTACATGAGATCAACATAAAATCAACAAAGCAACTTTTATATCGCGTAATTGGCGAACAACACCTCACATTCGAGGAATTCTCCACACTTTTAGCTCGGATCGAAGCGGTCCTTAACTCAAGACCTCTCTGCCCACTTTCGTCTGATCCCTTAGACTTTGAGCCGCTTACAGCCGGACATTTCCTCATAGGCCGCCCACTAACGGCCCTTCCCGAACTATCCGTGGAAGATAGGCCGATCTCCACACGTAGGCGATTCCAGATGGTACAGGTCCTTTCCCAGCGCTTCTGGACGCTGTGGACCCAGTCCTACCTTCATATATCCCCTCCCCGAGTTGGCGAGCTCGTCCTCATCAAGGAGGACAACCTGCCTGCCCTCCAATGGAGACTGGGGCGCATTGCTCGCACCCTGCCTGGGAAGGATGGCGTCGTGCGGGTGGTAGACCTGGACACCGCGAATGGACATCTTCGGAGGCCTGTATTCCGGATCGCCAGGCTCCCATTGGATGAGCCCACCCTGGCCCCCGGAGGATGTTCCCGCCAAAGCCGGGACGGCCATTCAAACCATACCGCCATCTGTAAGGCGGTTGACTCAGCGGTTGTTGACGACCGCGTCCGCCTATCTGCCGCGGCGCCACCGCTGCGCGACTCGCGGCCGCGCGCTTCGTGAGCATACCGCGCCGACGAGTCTGCCTGCTAGCTACCGCGAGACGCCCACAAAATACGCGCGCTGGTATCTGCCCTTATTTATAGTGACTCCTGAACCTAATGTGAAGAGAACGCCTAAATGCCTATTGTGTAGTGTAGTGACTGTGCGCCAGAAAACCAACCTACATCGCCGCCCGTGGTCAACTCGTCCCCCGGTTCCTGTGAGTCATCATCCCTGTAAGTACTTCACTATCCATACCAGCCCACAACCTTTATTTCGTCGCTGTTACTGCGAACGCCTTTCGCCGTAACACAAAGTTTATATTATATAAGGTGACTGCCAGAAACCGCAAGAAACTTCAAGGGCCGATCAGGTCAAGCGTCTTAAACATGACAAAAATGGTATCATTGCAGATTAACGTAGGTACTTATCGCCCAGCTGGCGCGAACGGGTCAACAGACGGTCGACCGGCCGGCCGTTGCCCGCGCGTTGTAAATAATTGTTTTCCATTTAGTTTTCTTATGTTATTGCTTTAAAATAAATAAGATACTCAAATAAATACAAAGACAATCCAATTAAAATTCACAAATAGAATTATTTAATTAAAAATGAAAAAAAACACGAATTCCTTTTTTGTCATCTCTGTCATGTTCAAAACACCCGACCCGACCAGCCCCCGAAGCCCCCCGCGGCCCCTAGCAGTCACCCCATATATTTCCAAGAATTAAAGATTTATTTCATTTATATTGGTTCTTTAATTCAAAAACGGATTGGATGTAATTATACTCGTAAATATAAAGCTTCAAAAAACTGTGCTTCGATATCGTAAGAACTGTCTGACACTACGAATCTCATGTGAGTTCATGCTCTTTACTTCCCACTCCCCCCACCACCCGCGCATACCCAAGGCGCGGCACAGCAGCTGCGGCCACGCCATAGTTAAGGATCTAATCTATTCAAAGTCTCATTCAGTTACAAGATCCAATGAACTTCACTCGATAGAAAAAAAAAAAACCTAAAATTACCTCTTTTTGTAATGTTTTTCAATATTATGACTAAACTACTGATACTTAACATTTAATTTTTGTACTCAACGAAAGACAAACAATTCGCAGATAAATTAGCAGAGAATCCTATAAAGTCTATACCTAAAGGCAATAAAACCTATAAAACGCGCCGCTTCGCTGTTATACCCGTCCCGTACCATCGAGAGAGCGAGAGAAGCCGCGAGAGAGAAATACCTGGGGCCCAAGTCTGCCAATCCACGAATGGCACAATTGAATCGCAGCTGGATCGCACTGCAAACGCCTGACACATTTGGCATTCTCTTACTCATTTAAGAATACCAAATGTGCCAAACAACCACAACGCGACACAACCGCGACTCAACCACGCCACCCGCAAACTAGCAGACCTGGGCCCCTGGCCATAAGCGACGACGCGCGATGTGGAGCGTGCGAGCCGAGCGGCAACCTTTACTGTCATACGCCTAGGCGGCCTTCCTGGGAGACACGCCGGCCGAATGTACAGTCGAACCAACTGAATCATGACCCACTTCGCCGATCATTCCTTTAAAATCATAAATGTAGTTAGGTTTCTTCGCTTTTATTCATGTTGCACTTAGTACGTTTTAAATATGAATAGAAATGCGTCATTACGGGTCAGAGATGTATGCAATTTTAACCTTTGTTATCACTGCACTAGATATGCTTTAGACAAAGCAGTCTTAATTTGAATTTCTATTAAGATGTCATTCATACATAATCCAAACTCTTTTCACTACGGAGAAAAGGTATTTTAGTTTTAAAAATAAAGTGACGTTGCGTCTGATGTCAAGTTGTAGTCTGTCTGAAAAAATTGAAAAAGCTCGAATAGTAGTGCTCAGTGAACAAGGCTCCAGCATTCGGGATATATCACGAGAGTTAAATATAAGTCGGCACACAGTCAGAACCTGGATCAGAAGGCACGCTGAAGATGGTACCCTTGAAGACAGACGACGATATAATCATAGCGTTCGTCGGATCACGAACCAACAGAGAACGGAAATGCAACACCATTACGAAGAACATCCTTTTACTGATACCCGGTATTTTGCGGCACGTTACGACCACGGACCTGAAAAAAAGACGGACGTAACCTCGTCTAATCATGAGTGAAGCATGATAATGGCCGCCCGTTTATGGTGTGTGCGTAATTTGAGGGTTACCATCATAAACCATCAATATCCCTAATTTTTCAATCTCGCAAACTAAAACATTGTTAACAATATGTAATCATATACATATTATTAAAACGTGACATTGCATAAACCATGTTTTTATTCGTTGTGAGCTCCCGATATTTCAGCAATTTAAACGGTTGCACTTCAGAATCTTAATGTTGATGACTTAACATCATGTTTAAGACCACAGTGATAGAAAAGAAAACACATGTTACTTGTACGTATAAATAAATGTATTATTTACTTAACATAATTTTTGATGATTATGTATTAAGTAATGAATAATAATAAAATAATCATTTTTAATGATGAAATAATCAGTGCCATTAGAGCAAACATACACAGCTTTGCCTTCTCCATCATAGCAAGGAACTTACCATCACAAACATAATATATTATAATAAAAAACGGGGTGTACCTATTTAAATAGAGATGTTTGTAAGAGAAATACTGACATATAATTTATATATTACTTAGATAACTAAAATAATTTGTACTTTATTTCCGTTAACACAATTTAGTTTCAAAAGCTTATTTTATAGTAGTTCTGTTAAATTTTTATTCAAATCATTTAAATCTATAGTAATCATGTTAGGCATAAAAGGATATTAGCGAACTCCCATATAAACTTATTGTCAACTCTTTTTTTAAGCGTCTATAAATTAAAAAAATATGTTGGTCGTGGTGCTGCTTCAATTTTCGGTGATAGCTGAAAGAGAAAAATAATGTCAAAATTTTAAAGACCCAAAACAAAAACAAAGCATTATATAAAAAAAAAATCATACTTGTTGTGAAGAAGTAGTTTCGCTTGATACATGTAACCAAGGCTGATCTAAATCACATGCTTCTGATCCGTTGTTTGTCTTAAAGAAAAAAACATCATTATGATAAATTATTCAACAAAGACTGATAATTTTAGATATCTCTGTGTTTGGTCATATACCTGCTGTAAAGATGTATTCGACAAATCTATATTGTTGTAGGGATTCTTTACTGGCATCTGATATTTCTGCATCGATATTTTATTAAGTCATCAGGTCTAGGTCTATACCAACAACGAAATCATAAGCCGTATACAATGACTTGACACAAACAGAGCAAATGGTTGTTGGCAGATGTAAAAAAAAACAAACAAACATACAAACATTCACATTCTTAATATCATATTATTCTACTATTCTATAGTCTACTAAAATTAGTAGGTTTGTTATCACTTTATTACGTAGATTTTTAAAAAGGCACAATACCTGCAACGAAGACGATATCGTGCGTGATGATGACGTCGCCTGTTGATCGTTTGCTATTCCTCTGACATTTGATGACATCTTAAAAAACGTTTTACAAAATTAAATGTTACATAGCATCAAACATTAAATTAATCATTGTGCAAAAAAAACAATAACTACCTGCAGTATAGGTAACGAAGTGCTTTGTATTTGTGTTTCCGGAGAGTTCGAAAGTAACTGCAAGTAATAAAATAATTAAGAAGCAGCCAAAGAAATAATAAATTAATAACAAATATTACAAACACAATAATATTAACCCTTTTTGGAACGGCATACGGAACCAAACACCGTAGCCCCTTAGCCGTAGTTACAAAATCTACGTCATCAAAATGTGCACTGCACACGGTACTAGCAGATGATGGGTTCCAATTGTTTTCTCCTCTGCAGTTTCAAATAATTAAGACCCAGTCATCTCTACGATTTTTATTTCTAGAAAACCAATTAAAAAGGATGCAAGAGTTATATCATAAAAATATATAATATAGGTTCTATTATTTTCTTTTGCGATATATATACGGAACCCTAAAAAGTTACGAAATCTGATCGTACCGAGTCACATGCAACAAATACAATTTTCCCCACTTTAAGGGTAATTTTCCCGTAAAAAAGTGGCCACATTGTTGTACTTTTGTTTACAATTTTCATCACATTCAATAAAACATAAATAACAAAAAAATATCACGAATAGCATAACTTACGCGTGGTAGGTGATTCCTTGTGATTTTTTAAGTTTACTCATGTAGTTCTTTGATGATTTCACCACACAAGACGGCATTTTTTTCATATTTTCGTCGATACAAAAAGACGTCACTGTCGCTGTCACGTGGGGTAAATGGTGGCGGGTTGTCGGATCTACTGTATTTGTGTGAGTGTAGTGTCATGTACAACAAACGAAATTGTAGGACCTTGCACGCTTCACATCTTTATAGTGTGACATTCCGTCCGTCTTTTTTTCAGGTCCGTGGTTACGACGTATGTCTACAAACAATAAGAAATAATTTGCGCCGCACTGGGCTGCATTACAGGCATTATGTATTATGCTAAGAAAGCTCACTTAACGGATGCACACAAAATTGAGAGATTAAATTTTGCACGTAATAACTTAGACTTCGACTGGACAAACACCATCTTTACAGACGAAAAATCGTTTTTCTCTTCTCAATATGGTCGCTTAACTTTGTGGCGTTACGATAACACTTGATACACAGTGGATCACATAGTGCCCAACCAATTATCTGGCCGAATTTCAGCTAACATGTAGGCCTGGATGGATGCTGGAAGTGTAGGCAAACTTGTTCAAATTTATCCTCGTCAAAATGCTAAGAACTATGTCGATTTATTGGAAGAATCAATGTTACCGACTTTGCGAACAGTTTACCCGCGTGCAGTGCCAGTATTCTCCTACGTTCATGATAACTGTCCAGTGCATACTGCCAGAATTGTCTCCAATTGGTTTACCCAACATGAAGCTCAAACCCACAATTTATTTATAAAGTTATTTTCTAGTTTTTCAGTTTACCAAGTGAATGCCATTTTTTTAAACTTAATAAAACCTATTGATGATATTAATAAAATAAAGTTTATAATTCTTCAACTTTACTATTTTATTATATAGTGACCACGACATGTTCCAAATGTGATTTTATAAAGTAACTGGGCCCGTTACAGACTGGGGTTGTAAAGCGGTAAAATTACCCCGCTAAAATACGGTAATATTCGGTAAAAAACGTTTTAAACGTATTCATACCCACTAGGCCACTAACTACTATTACGATTACACTATTATTACGAAAGTGAGTATGTTTGTGTAAATGTCTTTACTCTTTAACAAATAAATGTATTGAATGAGATTTGACAGATATATGGATGAATTCAAGTCAACTGATCGCCGTTTGTTCAGTCCTCAGAACAATAACTAAATATTGTTCTTAGGTTCAGTCGCTCACCGTAACCGACAGCGGAACGGCAAGAACGCTTATCGCCGCACAACACAACACAATATGGTCAATTGCACTAATCGGCAACGTCGCATGATGGTTTTCATATTTGCCTTGTCAGCTGTCAGTGTCTTATAAAATGATAACAGGTTCGTTACATGCGTTACATGTAATGTATGTTCAAGCTAATTTCAACCTACTCGTATTAGAATGACTGTAGGAAAATGACCTTAAGGTGGGTCATGATTCAATTTGGTCGACTGTACCTAAACAGCAGCACCCCACTGGTACAAGTGGGGTAAAGGACCCTTCATGCACATCTAGCTGGCACAGACCATAATCTACTCTACCTACCTAATCTACCTACCTAACCAATCTACCACCAGTTCGGATTTTGGGAGAGCCTTCGACCGAGAAGAGCTGGCAAGAAACTCAGAAGGCCTTACTTTTTTCTCCCTCTAAGTAACAATGTTACTTTACAATGTCATAGATCTAATTAAGTAGGTACAATTTATTAAACATAATTAAGTACAATTTGTACGCATCAATAAAATGAATAATAACTAAACTAAATAATAACAACAATTCATAATAATTGAATGAAAGAATAGTTAATAATAGACTAAAAATACTAATAATAAACACTAGTACAGAGTAGACTTATTTCCATGCATTTTTGTCTACAACATAGTCATTGATCTTCTAATAAGCTTATAATAAGTCAATATTCATTAAACAATTATATAATAAAATAAAAGATAAAACAAAAGTGGATCTTAAAGTTTTACTCGGGCACTATGAACGCATTAGAACAATGTGTGCGGAACTAGAGGAATGTTAATTCCATGCATTTTTGTCATTGATGTAATCGCTTACAGTGTAATAGCCCTTTTCTAAAAGTCTATCCTTAACATGTGTCTTAAATTTGTCTAAGGGCAAAATTATAACATCGTTCGGGATTTTATTGTAAAATAAGACACTTTGTCCCATAAATGATCCATAAACTTTCTGAAGTCGAAATTTAGGAATTACAAGTTTATACTTATTTCTAGTATTTAGTTTGTGTATATCGCAATTTTTTTTGTAATGAGAATTGTTTTGACGCACGTAAACAATACAGTTATAAATAAATTGTGATGCAACTGTAAGAATATTTATTTCTTTAAACAGCTCCTTAAGGGAGTCACGCGATCCTAGATTATATATGGACCTTACTGCTCTTTTCTGCAAAATGAAAATGGTTTCTATATCTGCTGCTTTACCCCAAAGTAGAATACCATAGGACATAACACTGTGAAAGTAACTAAAATAGACTAATCGAGCAGTTTCCACGTCTGTGATATGCCTAATTTTTCTAACAGCGTAAGCAGCTGAACTAAGTCTCCCCGCAAGGGTGCTAATATGAGGGTACCACTGTATTTTTGAATCTAAGGTAATACCTAAGAAAACTGTTGAATCAACAAGGTCCAACAGTTCACCATTCAATTTAATTTTATTTACAATAATATTCTTTACGTTAGGTAGAGTAAAATTTATACATTTGGTTTTCTTCGCGTTTAATTGAAGATTATTAGTAGTAAACCAATTCAACACATCTGTTAGGGCACTGTTGATATCATCAAAACCTTTTTTATTTCGATCAGTCTTAAAAAGTTTAAAATTGCAATAACTCAGTTAAATAAACGTTTTTTAGAAATGTTTTCAAAAAACTATTTAGATCTCTATATTTCACTTCAGCATGACGAGTTTCATTAAAATTGGCTAACTAGTTTTTAAAAATTTCAACTTGGAAATTTGTATGGGAAACCGAAATGCATAAACCCTCTTATGGCAAGAAAAGCTATTTTATCCTTGCTCTGGAACGCTACACTGACGGTCTTTTTGAGCAAGAGGAGTGAAAAATACATTTTAAATAACCTGTTTCCTGACAATTTCATAATTTGGCTGATTTCCATGACGTTGTGTTCATACACAACGTCATGGAAATCAGCCAAATCGGTCGAGTCGTTCTCAAGTGATGCTCCGACGTATAATTGATTTTTATTTATTTAGATACATAATAAAAATAAAATAAAAATAAAAAGCCTTTTTATTTCCTCCTATGAACTAAGTAACATTTTGTTTAGTGGATTAGTACTTATAATGAAATAAAGTATTTTTGTTAGTATTTATTAGTTAAGGTAATTAATATATATTGATTTATTCCATAGGAACCCCCGTGCGGGTGAAGGCCTCCTCCAGGTTGTGCCATTTATCCCTATCTTGTGCCAATCCGAGCCAGTGTTTGCCTGCGGTCTCGCGTATGTCATCTGACCAACGTTTCAGCGGACGACCTTGTTTGCGCTTTCCACTTCCTGGTCCTTTCCACTCTGTGACCACTTTCGTCCAACACCCATCCTCAAGTCTCGCTACATGACCGGCCTACTTCCATTTTAGTCTCCTGATATGTTGTATAGCATCTCTAGCTTTGGTACGTTTCCGAATTTCTACATTTCTGACCCTGTCTTTAAGTTTTATCCCTAGGAGACTTCTCTCCATCGCTCTTTGGCATACCGACAGTCTATTTGCATTAGCTTCTGTTAAAGACCAGGTCTGGCTGCCGTAAGTTAGTGTTGGTAGAATGATAGAGTCCATGAGTCTCCGTTTGTGAACAATAGGTAGCTTAGATTTAAGAAGATTTTTCAGAGACCAGTATCGTTTCCATGCCAGCGCCATTCGTCTGTCTATTTCCTCCGAGTCAATCTCTCTAAAGTCCAGGGATGCACAGACTACGGCCCGCGGGCCGCATGCGGCCCGCCGGTCGAATACTGGTGGCCCGCCGACAGCAAAAATAATACTCTCGTACATTCGAAAATATTGAGTTCTATTCCAGAATAAAACCAATAACAAATGTTCGAAAAGTAGTACTTCTGGTGGCCTACCATCAGTTCATAATTTGCCCGAGTGGCCCCTAGTCTTAATAAGTCTGTGCATCCATGCTCTAAACGAAACCAGTTTGCCTAAATATATATACTCTTCAACGTACTCTATTACTTCGCCTTCGACGCTGAGAGTAGGTTTAGTATGGTTTGTAATGATTTTGGTCTTGTCAAAATTTATTTCGAGACCGACATTCTCGCTGTGCTGATGTAGTGCTGTCAGCATGTCCTGTAGGTCTCTAGCGGTATTACTTAGAAGAACCAGGTCGTCTGCGAATCTTAAATGGGTTAGCCTTTTATTTCTGATATTGATGCCTCCCCTATTCCAGTTTATATCGTGTAGTATAAGCTCAAGTACTGCAATGAATATTTTTGGCGACAGTGGGTCTCCTTGTCTGGTTCCTCTTTGAATTGCGAACAGTGGGCCCTTTCTGTCTAACCTTATTCTACTTCTGCATTTACTATAAATATTCATTATTATATTAATGTATGTATCGTCGATTTCATGATACCTAAGTGCCTTTACTATAGCGCTGTGGGAGATAGAGTCGAAAGCTTTTTTATAATCAATGAAGGCCAGGTATAGAGGCATATTGAATTCTTTGTATTTCTCTACTACCTGGCATAGCACATGGATGTGATCAATGGTGGAGAATGCTGGTCTGAAGCCAGCCTGCTCTATTGGTTGTTTGACGTCAATTTGTGGACCGATCCTTTTCAGGAGACATTGCGAAAATAGTTTGTAGAGATTCGACATTAAGCTTATTGGTCTATAGTTTGATACACAAGAAGGGTCTCCTTTCTTGTAGAGTAGAATTATTTCTGATTCACTCCATTGAGCTGGAACCGTCTCCTCTCTTAGTATTTCATTAAATAATCTATTTATTAGTCCTAATATTTGTTCTTCTCCTAATTTTAACGCTTCGTTTGTAATAAAGTCGGGTCCGGGGCTTTTGTTGTTTTTTAGATTTCTAATAGATAACAGTAGTGTATTATTGGGCTTTCTGGCCAACCGCAGTGAGCGAAGCGAACGATCGGTAGCGAAGCGGACGAGTGGTGGTGAATAATACACTACGAATCAGAATTCTAACTCAGCGTCGGTTGAGAGACCCGTGGTAAGTATCTCTTGCGAGCCCGTGGTAAGATCACGCACCGAGCACTGCCTAGCTGTTCGATTGAGAGACCCGTGGTAAGTATCTCTCTGCGAGCCCGTGGTAAGATCACGCATCGAACAGACTCCTAACTCAGTATCGGTTGAGAGACCCATGGTAAGTATCTCTCTGCGAGCCCGTGGTAAGATCACGCACCGAGCACTGCCTAGCTGTTCGATTGAGAGACCCGTGGTAAGTATCTCTCTGCGAGCCCGTGGTAAGATCACGCATCGAACAGACTCCTAACTCAGTATCGGTTGAGAGACCCATGGTAAGTATCTCTCTGCGAGCCCGTGGTAAGATCACGCACCGAGCACTGCCTAGCTGTTCGATTGAGAGACCCGTGGTAAGTATCTCTCTGCGAGCCCGTGGTAAGATCACGCATCGAACAGACTCCTAACTCAGTATCGGTTGAGAGACCCATGGTAAGTATCTCTCTGCGAGCCCGTGGTAAGATCACGCACCGACCAACCTATTCAAACCTCGTTTAGCTAATTACTAAAATAATTACTACAAAAATTACCTTTTGCATAACCGTTTGTTGTTTTGTTTGCCTTAGCTTGTTTACCTTACCTTGTTTACCTTAGCTATCACTAACTTATATCCTTGTCGTGGTCTTAAATAAATTTCTGCAGAGCTCGTCAGTGAAAAAATCTGAAAATAAAAATAATGATTGTATTGAAACATTGAAAATTAAGTATTACGAAATAGTGGAGCCGTCTCACAACTTCTATGTGATTCCTTATAGGTACTTCTTTTTCATTATTTTAAAATAAAAATTGTATTGTGAATGCTTAAAAGTTAAAATTTAAATAATTATTGAATTAAAATTAGAATGTAAATCTCAAAAAGATAAATAAAAAGATAATAAAATATAAGTTATCAGCAAATAACAGAATAAAGATTGTATTTTTAACGATCACATAAAAAAATGCTTAAAATTTGTTTTTAAAAATGTTTTTTTATAAATGTTTACTCACATTTTATGTTCACGGTCAAATATCTTCTTCAGACACATGAAAGCGTTTTTTGAGAACCTGGAAATAAAAATTACTTTATGATTTCTTTTTCTTTTATCATTGACAAGAAAAACAAGCTCTTTTTATTTTTTTATTTTTTATTTATTGCAAAAAATAGTAACTTAAGTGGCTGACTAGAGCCAACTAGCTCAACAAATCGATTTAATTTTATTTCTTCTAAATATATCCAATTTCTAAAAAAGGGCTCAGTCAAAGTCTTACTTTTAAAACTTTTAAACACATTTTACAATTGTGTAAAGTTATTCAATCAATAATAGACGTTATTCATACGACCTTGTTTGAGCCCTTTTTTAGAAAAAAGGTTTTACATAGAGAAAATTATTTTGAGACTAAACTAATGTATAAAGGTTTACTTACACAATTTTCTGGTCTTCTTGTTTGAATTCATATTTTTTTATTCAAATTTAGAACTTTCACTTCATCATCACCATCATCAACTCATTTATGTCCCCACTGCTGGGGCACGAGCCTTCCCCATGGTTGGATAGGGGAACGGGCCATAAACCACCAACTTTCACTTACACCAACAATATATTTTAAACAGTTCACAAGTGCAGTGACTTTTGAAGAAGAAGAAGTATTCCAACTGATGCTTGCATGCACAATGACGCGGTCGTGGGAATGTGCACTGCAGCGATTAGACCAAGAGCTAGACCTATATGAACATTACAATTGCGGACCAATAATAACATGTATTTCCACTAATACTGTTATAAAATATATCAATGGTTAATTTAATGTACTTACAAATGCCTAGACAAACTAAATACCAAGTACATTTAGCAGTATTTGAGTCTCATCGGAACTGCTTTAAGAGACAAGAGTATTACTTAGGTACTATTTATTTATTTCTTCAAAAGTCGGCTTGATCATTCTGCTCGTTATAACACAATTATTATAAATATCCATCGTTTGTATATACAATAGATTTTAGTTGTGGTAAATTTATTTATTAAATAATATAATATAAATAATAATTAATAATTATATAATACATATCTTTTTTTTTTTTATCACTGATATAATACGATGAAATGATAATAATAGTAATGATAACATTACGAAAGCTTTAATTCAGTTACGATGACTCTTGGTCTAACATTGTATTATAGCAGATTCAGCGTTAATTGAACGTTTGTGTGTGTAAGGATTGTAATTTTAGAGTTTTGTTATTTACATCGTGTTGTAATGGATATTATAAATCCGACAATATAAAAAATGCCTAAATGTAAGCATTTTAAGCGATGAAAATAATTATCAGGGTCTTATATGATTTTGAATTTGGTAAAATAACTTCAACTAATTAAGGTGAATTATTAGTTCGTGGAGTCCGATAGTGCACTTGCACATCCATCTCCACCACTTGGTGGAGATGGTTTTCGTTGCTGTGTGGTTAAAAACATGATGCAAGAGAGACAGAGTTTTTAGTAATATTATCTTTGCTATATAAATCTAGAATAATTCTTTCAAAGTTGATAATTGAAGTTGATAATAATAATAAGTTTTTATCCAAGTAACCTGCAGGTTAAGTTATGTTGACCGAGTAGTAAATGCTAATTCATCATCATCATCAACATCATCAGCTCATTTAATATCCCCACTGCTGGGGCACAAGTCTTCCGAAGCACGGAGGAGCTCGAGGTGATAAATTTTTGGTCACCCATCCGATGACCGACCTTTGCGAAAGTTGCTTAACCTCAGTACTCGCAGACCGAGCGCGTTAACCAATGCGCCATCGAGCTCCTCTCTTTAGTGTTTGGAAAAAATTAGTTGTGCTGTGTAATGCTAATTCACTACTCAACAAAACCTAATAACACCACAGGATTTGTTTAGACATTTAAGAAATTGTCATACACGTGGGAGTTTTGTTTTTTACTCAAACTGCAACATGGTGTAATACAAAACGTTTCCTCGGAAGGTAGCATCAAAGGAACGACAATATTCTGATTCAAAAGGTATTAAGTGCTTTACTAATTTGTTTTTTAATTTTATATTATGTAGAAATTAATAAGTAACAAATTTGTACGAAATTACATAGTAATTAGGTTTTAAAAAACTGATTTAAATTTTTGCTAACGATTTATTTATTGATCACATAAATTACGGATTTTGTCCCAATAATTTCATTAATTTCTGTGATTTTCTTGTGAATAGTCGAGAAGCTTCCCAATTAAAATGTTAGTAAGTATATATTTTAATTTTATATAACTTTTTTCTTTTAATTATTTTTATTCTACTATAATATTGACGTGTTTTTTCCATACATAGGTCGGACTCAGAGTACACTTCTAGTGCTGAAGAGGTAGCGCCAGTTGAGGTGCCATCACCAAGGCCGAGCAAGAAAAAAACAAGTCCGCCCAGTCCAGTCGTCCCTGTGGCTGTGCCCAAGCCGAGAAAACGCAAGACAACCATTGCTCCAGTCGCCAATGCCCAAGCTCTGTCAACGTCTCCTGCTCCTAGGTAATTTTTTATATGAATATTTAAAAATGATTTTTATCTTTACTTTTAAGTACTAATATAATAAATTTCTTACAATCCCACCAACTACTGCCTAGCTAATTTATCTTAACCCAAGTTTCTTTAGAACTTGTGTTATGGATACTACGTATAAATATTTAAACTTGTTAAAAATTATTAACATTATAAAGCAATGTGGTCTAATTTTATAATTCTAAAATCATTAATGTACCTACATAGGTAATTAGAATGCTACAAAACCTAATCCTAAACAAATATTTTTACGAAGTAATATTAATAAAACGAAGTAATATTAATAAAACTTTTTTGTTCACAGAGCGAAAAAAACGAAAAACTTATTTTCGATAATAAGTAAGGACGAGCAGGCGTCGAGCATCAAGGACACCAGTCGCGGGCTGGCATCGAGTTTTACATCCCGGGTTTCTTCGGGCCAATGTCGCCGCGTCGCGTCCACTTCCGGGAAGTTTTACGTGGACTTGAAGATCTACCATACTGACGACGCGAGAAGCAGTCCTGCAGAAGAGCGTTACAAGAAGGCGCTAGCATCTGTGAAGCTACAGTGCGGTGAGCAATCGCGTGAGTGGGAAGTCCTGCAAGACTTTCTGGGTCTGGCTTACACGATTTTTGAAGGCAGCGAGCCTACTTATTACAGCAACGCTATCAAATTTAAATAAATTATCAATTTTTCTTTTTACTATTTTCTTTAATAAATTTTTTAACATTTTTGTAATGATTAAAGTATGTAACTATTTACGATAGGTAAAATTAGGTACGTACTCTTTTGTAATTTGTTATTCTAGTTCAGGCATACTTGATATTTGAAGACAGCGAGCCTACTTATTTTAGCAACGCTATTAAATTTATATAAGCTATCAAAATATTTTATTTACTTAGTATCTACTTTGATCAATTTTTTACTTTTAAATTTTTTGTATTGATATTCGTAACTATTTCCGAAAGGAAAAATTAGAATTATTTTTTAAATTGTTATTCTAGTAACTAGATTATGGTTCTGTAACATACCATTTTACCACTTTAATAAATTTAATACTTTTGAATTATTTTTTTTGTATGTCAATATTTACTAAATAGGTAAAATTAGGTAGGTACTCTTTTTAATTTGTTATTCTAGTAATTAATTTTTGGTTCTGCAACATGCCATTTTGCGCTATTTGTAACACATCTGTCTGTTCGAAGTCATGGATAGGACATTTACGGAGTCGTGTACATAAACAAAATAATTCTAGCCAGCTGATTAGCGATGGTGTGGAAATTGTAGGTTCAGCATTTCGCTCTCGTATCATTTCGTACCGAATCACCGCCTGCGAGTCTGAAAATCAAGTCTCTTTAGATACTTTTTTAAATTCTATTTCTATTAAAATAAAGCACCTTTTAGACGAAACTTTAAACAAACATACGTGCTTAAAAGTAAATTTTGAACTCTTTGCCATTTTCGTACTATTTAAAAATGGTTTACAGGAAATGAAATCCTTTAACACAAAAAATTTTATAATTTACACTTATAATGATTTTAGTAGTATATTTTCAACAGTAGTTAATTCATTGAAAAAGAAAATAGAAGAGTTTCAAGAGCGTGATAGCGGTTGGGCATTTTTGAGTAATTCACATTTGGAAATTAATATAAACAAATACCAGCCATTAGGAGGATCGTCTTACATAGAACTACCTAAATGTATACAAAATAAGAAAGCTTGTGTAAATGTCAAAAACAAGGATCAGTTTTGTTTTTTATGGAGCGTAACAGCGGCTTTGTATCCAACTCAAAAACACTCTGAGCGGATATCGTCTTATCCTCACTTCCGAGATGTTTTAAATATCAAGCACATAACTTTTCCTGTTACGTTTGCAGACATTAATGTTTTTGAAAAAAACAATCCAAACTTATGTTTCGTTATTTTTGGTTTAAAGAAAAATAAAACTATTATAGGACCTTTGTATAAATCTGAAAGCAATAAAAATAAAAAGACTATTTATTTGTTACTGTTAGAAAACGGACAGACCTCTCATTACTGTCTTATCAAAGATTTATCTCGGCTTATTAGAAATCAAATTACTGCTCATCACGGTAAACTATATTTTTGTGATACGTGTTTAGTTTTTTTACTACATGTGAAGAAATTGAAAATCATGTATGTAGCGGAATCGTTACCGTTTTGCCAGAAAAAGGGTCAGTAATTAAATTTCAAAATTATGACCGAAAACAAAACGTTCCTTTCGTAATATATGCTGATTTTGAGACTATTTTAGTAGAACATAAAGACAATAATACAATTTCAGATACGGAAAACACAAAAACACTGCAACGGCATATTCCAGCCGCGTTTGCATATAACATAGTATGTTCTACGGACGCAAGTTATAATCGCTATGTTACGTATCGAGGTCAAGACTGTGATAGTAAATTTATAGAGTGTATTTACCGCGATGTTCAAGAGCTTTATTTAATTTTGTGCAAAAATTCTCCCATGATTTTTACAGAAAAAGATGCCGCAGATTATAAGCAAGCCACTCGGTGTCATATTTGTCAGCATTTCTTGTTTTCTGATAAAGTGCGTGATCATTGTCATATAACCGGTTTATATCGGGGTGCAGCACATAAATATTGTAATCTGCAATACAAAACACCGAAGTTTATTCCTATCTTTTTTCATAATTTGGGTGGTTATGATTGCCATTTGTTTATTAAAGAACTAGGTAAATTGCGAGGAAATATTAAGATTATACCTAAAACGAAAGAAAATTATGTGTCTTTTACGAAATTTATTCCTGTTTTGGATGGGGAATTTATACAGGTACGGTTTGTAGACTCGTTCAAATTCTTAGGGGCTAGTTTAGAAAAGTTAAGCAAAACTATAAAAAAAGAAGAGTTTGAACATTTACGAACGCATTTTCCTATTCAAACACAATTCAATTTACTTACACGAAAAGGTATCTACCCTTATGGCTACGTTAATTGTTGGGAGCGTTTTGAAGAACGATCTCTTCCAGAAAAGGACATGTTTTTTAATTCTCTTGTAAATGAGCACATTACTGATGAAGATTTTCAACATGCACAATCAGTATGGACCCAATTTAACATAAAAAACTTAGGTGAATACACCGACTTGTATTTAAAAACTGATGTTCTCCTATTAACAGATATTTTTGAAAAGTTTAGACAAACTTGTAAGCTTAATTATCAATTAGATCCGGCTTTCTATATAACTGCACCTAGTTTGTCTTTTGATGCGATGCTTTTCAAAACAGGGGTTGAATTAGAACTCATCGATAACCTTGCTATAGTGCGTATGATCCAATCTGGTATAAGAGGAGGGGTATGTATGTGCTCACACAGACACGCTAAAGCCAATAACAAATACATGCCTGAATATGACCCCCTCAAACCAGATACCTATGTAGTTTACATAGATTGTAATAATTTGTATGGATTCAGCATGTGCCAGTCTTTGCCATTATCAAATTTTAGATTTTTAAAAAGTGAAGAAATTGATAAGCTTGATTTCGTTAATATTCCCGACGACGCGGAATACGGTTACATTTTGGAAGTTGACTTGAGCTATCCGAAAGAATTACACGATAGACATAATGACTTACCATTTTGTCCTGAAAAATGCATCCCTCCCGGAGGAAAAGCTCCTAAACTTGTACCTAATCTTTATGATAAATATTTTTACGTCATTCATTATGTTCATTTGAAGACATGTTTAAAACATGGTTTGACATTAAAAAAAATTCACCGGGTTATAGTATTCCGACAAAGTCCTTATTTAAAACAATACATCGATCTTAATACCAGTTTGAGACAAAAAGCTCAGTCTGCGTTTGAACAAGACTTTTTTAAATTGCTTAATAATAGTATTTTTGGCAAAACATTGGAAAACAATGAGAAAAGGGTTAATGTGCATTTAGTTAATGAATGGAGTGATCAGAATAACAAAACGAAAAAAAGAAATAGTGCTGCTAAGTTAATCGCGAACTCCAGTTTCCATAGCGTTACAGTTTTTTCAGAAAATTTAGCTGCAATACAAACAAAACCGGAACGTGTAATTTTAGATAAGCCAATATACATCGGATTTACAGTATTAGAATTGTCTAAAAGCCACATGTACGATTTCCATTATTCAATTTTTGAACCGTCATATAGAAATCGCTTACGTATGTGCTATACGGATACAGATAGCTTTGTTTACCAAATCGAAACCAGAGACTTTTATGAAGATTTGAAACAATATTTTCTAAATTATTTTGATACAAGTAACTTTCCTACACAAAATTCATATAATTTACCGCTTTTAAATAAAAAGGTCCCCGGTCTCTTTAAGGACGAAATGGGTGGGAATATCATTACTGAATTTGTGGGACTACGTTCAAAATTATATTGTATAAAAACGATTGAAAACACTATTAAAAAAGCAAAGGGTGTAAAAACATCTGTCGTTCGTGAAATTACATTATCGGATTATAAAAGGACTTTATATCACGGGGATATAATACGAAAGACAAACGTTTTATTTAAATCAATCAAACACGATATTTTTACGCGTAGTCTAAATAAAATAGCGTTATCTTGCAACGATGATAAGCGACTTGTTACGCTCGATAAGGTGTCCACAAAAGCTTGGGGGCATGCATCTATACTTAACATTTAATGGTGTGAGTGAACGTCACATCAAAGTGGAACCAATTATTAGTTACACAATAAATAATTTGTAGTACCTATTTTGTATTTGTAGTATACATAATTAATCGCTATTTGGTATTTGTATAGTCGAGCATAAAATAGCTTTACCACTTTTGAAAAAACTTAAATTCAAATAAAATATCACTAAGATTCAAAATTAATGTTCAATGTGCTATTAACGTCACCTGTTCCGTAAACGTTATCTGTTATATGTGACTTGGTCTTGTAAGCAAAAATTGACTTTGTTGTTTTGTGATAATTATGCAAATGGCTTTCAGCCTAAGGGTGATAAAGCTATTTTATGGTCGACTACACATATTAAAAATATTTTAAAATTATGTAATGTAATGTGTTCGATACGTGTGGGTAAACATAAATAAATATAGATAATTAAATATATAACAAATTTTGTTTTATTTCTTCAAACATTACTAAGTCATAAATATATATTTTAAATATTTATATAAAATACAGTGGAAAAATTCAGTACTTACGTCAGCCTTCCCTGTAGCATAGCGGCCAGTGCAGCCGCCCGGATTGCGGAAGACCCAGGTTCGATTCCTGGCTGGGTCAGGTAGGCATTTAATTTTTTCACTGTATTTTATATAAATATTTAATTCAGCTTAAGTGTAGCAATTAGCACTTAAAATAAAAAAAGTAAAAAAGTAAAATTAGTAAGAACTAATATTATAAAAAATAAAAATTCTAAGTTTAGTTGTTTGTTGCTCTCTCACGGCAAAACGGCCGAATTAATTTGGCTGAAGTTGAAATGGTGATAGCTAGGACCTTGAATTAGTACATAGGCTACATTTTATCTCGATATTTCCACGGGAACTGTTACCGCGCGGATGAAACCGTGGGTAGCCGCTAATATCATCATCATCATCATCAGCTCGAGAACGAACCATAAACCACCACGCGGGCCCAGTGCGTTGGTGGTTGTTAACATCTGCTAATGCAGCCGGGACCAACGGCTTTACGTGCCATCCGAAGCATGGAGGATCTCGAGAATACATTTTTGGTCACCCATCCGATGACCACCCTTTGCGAATGTTGCTTAACCTCAGCACTCACAGACCGGGCGCGTTAACCACTGCGCCATCGAACTCCTCTGCGTCATCGAGCTCCTCTAGCCGCTAGTATATTATACAGCATTATGATTCATGTTCAAGTCTTAACTTGTCTGAGTTTCAACTTGTCAATGCAGGCATTATGCTGTATAAGCTATGTGATGTGTTTACATACTACACACACACGAACAAGTTCCTAAGGTATAAATATTGTATTTTTGCTAAAATACAATTTTATTTTCCCACGAACGTTGAATATGGTAAGTTATTTTTTTATTGGCGCTATATTTTGCATACGCAGTTTTTGATTTTAAATGTATAATTTTATTATTATTTTCAGAATATGTCAAATAGCACCGTCCTATCACGCGAAGAACAACGTTCACCATCTCCTGAACTACAAGATGCGCAAGATCCTCTAGCAGGATGGTCGGAGATGTTTCCACCCTGGGTTGTGGAGCCGCAAGAGTCCCCGTTGCAGCTCAAAATTCGGAATGCGCAAAATAGTCGCAAGAGAAAAATAAAGAAAAAATCCTTCCTCAAACATTTCCACAACCCACAGCAATCATTTGTGGTGAAAAGTGCGCCGGCCAAAGGACGCCGCCTAATAAAAATAAAAATTATAGACCTCGAACAAGAAGCCGCAGCATCCGATGATGATGACTCAACTCTTTTGTCTGCACAGTATGTGGTGGTTGAACACGTGGACCAAATTATGGACCAGACTGAAAGTCTCGTCAATAATATATCAAAAAAAATATGTGGATATAGCTATAGTCTGTAAAGCTATTAATATATATTTTTTGGAAAATTAAACATCTCGAGTAGGTTTTTTTACGTAACATCTCTAGTCACGTATAAAACCTACAGAGAGAAACATTTATTTAAAAAAAAAAAAAAGTGTCTAATATAATCTTAATTTGATTAATGTATTTTAGTTTAGTTTTTTATAAATAATACTCTGTTATATTATGTTGTATTATTTTACTTTTAATTACTGAGAATATTTAAAAATAAAACACATTTTACAGGCAGGTACACTAATTTATTTATTTAAAAAAAAAAATCTGACAATGATACATTATTTTCTATTAACCATTTTCTTATACAAATAACATTTTTCAATGCACAATATTTTATGTGGTTAAAACAATTGTATGCAAACATATCTTTACAGTAAAGTTTACTTAGGGTTTCGAGATTAGGTATACCTTTATCACTTATATCTAAAACATTTTCATGCCCACATAATTCTCGCACCCATTTAACTTTTTCTTGTCCTTTCACTATAATTTTACGTTCTCTTAAGTAAGGTTTAATGAGTCTTTTAAATTCTCTGTAGTCAATATATCCCTCACTCCATCGGTATCCTCGGTTTCTTTCTATCCACCAAACATGTTTCCTTTCTTCGAGAGTCAATGTTGAGAATGGATATGGAGGTTTGATTAAAAAGATTTGAGTGTGTTCGGATGTGCATATAACTAATTCTTTTAATATAAATTCATTTTTCTCACTTTTAAAACCTTGCACGTCCACTATTATCGTATCGTTATTCATGATAGTTTTTTAACGATGTTACTAAGAGGCTTATATTCAAATATGCAGTCGTTCAGTATAAGACAATATGCAGCCGTCTGATCAGGTATTTCTTGATCTGCTTCTATTTCAACACGTACGTCAATCGATCCTTTTAACGTTTCATGTTGGCGAGAACAGTCAACAACAAATAAAGGAGCGACTTCTTTAAACTCTTTCAAACTCAACAACGGCTCGGGTCTGCGGCCGTGATAAGACTGCTGAAATCTTGCATACTGTTCGTATATTAATGAAAATTTGTTGTCAGCAAAATTAATATTCAGTCCTTCATAAGGGTAATAAGATGAATTTAAAAATACTCTTACATCACGAATAAAGCAATGATCGAACTCTGCCATAGACTCTGTCGCATTATGTTTACGGTTAGTTTGTAAAGCAATAACTACAAATCGTGGTTTTTCAATCTGTGATGAAGTTTTAATAGACCAAGCGTGCTTACGTGTTTTAGGCAATAATGGATACTCGTACAAATCCCAATTACGAAATGCCACTGTAATGGGACGATCTTTCTCTAAATGCTTTAATAAATTAATTCTTTCACGGTCTGATACTTTAACATGAGGAACTCGCCAAACAATTTTACTTATTATTATATCCTCCACGATTTCATCTGTAGATAGTTTCAAAGAATTGAGATTTGTGTTGCTCCTCAACAGTACTAACTCATGCTTACAGTTAATTATGATTTTTTCATAATCTTCTGCAAAACCCAATATTTTATTCAGAGGTATTGATGCGGAGAATACTCCATTGTTGCCGGTGGTCGTACCTGTAGGTGACCAGCCCCAAACTTTTGCACATTTCGATTCGTTTTCATTCAACGAAAGATAAGATTTTATAGTTGTGGAAATCCCCGCATTTTTTACCTTATCTATTTCTACACCATTCAACTCATATCGAATGTCTTGGAAAATAAATAATGCAGGGTTATTAACAAAATGCACACTTGTTATTCTTTCTTTTTGTTTCGTAGTATTGTCATATTTATACACATTGACGTTGCCCTCAATGTACAAACTGCTGAGTGCAGGCAACACATACAAATCTTGTTGATTAATAGGTATTCGAATTTCATCGTTCTTGTTAAAACTTGTTACATATGGTTTATACGAATGATATTCGAAACTTTCGATGCTGTTATCATACGATGCCGGTTGAGTAATATTTAAAATATTCATTTTAACAAACCCAGTAGTTTTAAAAATTCCTTATTGCTTTTAGTTAGCTTCTTCTTTAACCGAAGCGGTGTTCTTTTCTGAGAGGATCTTTTGGAAATGACTTGAACAGTAGATGTAGATGGGGTTTTATTAAAACTTAACATTTTTTTCTAAAGTGTAAATACAGCTGTACTTCTTCACCGCGTAAGTTGATCTGCTTATTTTCAGCGTCTAGCAACTTTATATTAATAGAGTTGATTGAACTTTAATTTACGGGAAAATAAATTAGGTTTTTAGGTATTTCAATGATTCTATAGCCTGGTGGTACGTTAGGAACAAATTCGTAAATTATATGACTTGCTTTCCCATTCACAAATGACCCGCTGATTACATCACATTCGATGCGCACTACAGTTGTTGATAAAATGCTGACGGGATACCGAGACTCGGTGCTTATATTAGCTGTTATTGTATCCATACCAAAACCCAAAATTTTACCAAGAGAATAATTTTTATTGAAATACACATTTTCAGAACAGTAAATGCATGTTTTTAATGTATTATTATTGCAAGTTAATTTTAGTGTAGCATTCATAATATTACTTTTCAAAAAATCACAAATATCTTGAAGTTCATAGGACCCTTCAGGTATTTCGATTACTTTGTCTTTGCCATAATAAAATTTATTATTTCTTTCATCTATGTTCGGGATAGAATTGAAAGTTGAAAAATATAAGAGTCCACACTCATATTCTCCACGTAATTGTAAGGTTGGCGAGTAATTTGTTATCAACGATTCTCCTCTGCCAGTTATTGACACAGTGAAAGACATATTTGTACTGATGAGTTTTTTTATTTCATTATCATTTTAAATGTTTTTTCCAATAGTCTTTTAAAAATTTCAAACAAAGATGACCACAGTTTATAGTTCCAAACTTTTGATACTGTACATAATTATAGTTTACAGTTATGTACCTTAAATAATTAATCAATTCTAACGGTGGCTTTAGATTGCCAAAACTATCGAAATATTCACAGTAGTCATTATGTTTAACGTAGGCTACCCAATGGGTTCCAGGATTATCAGAACTATCTAAATTTATAATAGCACACTGGATCTTTCTTGGTTTTGAAGGAAGTGCATCTCTCATGAAAACTCCTCGAAAGTGTGGAATATCAGTAGCATGCTCCAATATATCGAAATTAGTGAGAGGGCGTCTGGGTAGCCGTTTCATTAGTTTTTTGAAGGATTCAGATATAAACCAGTTCCTTTTTTATGGGGCTTGATATACAATCCTTTTCCTAGAGCCACAGCTTCCATCATCTTGTTATGTCGTTCAGATTCTTGAAGATTTTTCTGAGCTGCCTTGTAATCATTGACAGCTTTTGCTATACCGGCTGCACCTCCAGCAAGTGAACCAAGAGCTGATAATCCAGCGAAAATTGGAATCAGAGGTAAGAAACCACCACTTTTCGGAATAGGAATACACCGGGGCAACCGTATTCCTTTTTTATTTATAAACAATTTTTTTGCAGCTGCATGAGCCAATTTTATAACAGTATGATTGTCTTTAGATTTTAGTTTTTTTAATTGTGACTGTATTTTTTTTACAACTGACATAAATGACCGAACTCCGGCTCCAGCCTTAAGTTTTGCTTGCATTGCTTTTTTTACAATCCATGAAGCTACTTTTTCTCGTTTTCCACCATCCTTTGATTTCAACCTTTTCTTAGCCATATTCAAAAGTTGTAAATCGGCTTTATGTCGAACACTCAAATCACTGTTATTATAAGCAATGTCGTGATACATACAAGCTTCGTCTAATTTATTTATACCTCGATCACCTCTTTGTAACCGTTTTTGAAGTTTTGTCCCGGGACCACAAAACTGATAACCAGGGAGATGTAACTCAAACGGTAATTTATTTATTAAGTTGTTAATAATACCACTTCCTTCCTTCATTGAGGTCTTTCGAGTGAGTTATATCTAATAGCAATGCCTTATTTATACTATAAAACAAGCGCATTTTTGTCCACCCAACTATTTTTTTCATTGCTGAGACCTAACCATTTAACAAAAAGTTTTCTACCTTTTCTTTTTAAAACCTTTTCAATGAGATAAAGATCAGGAAAGTTAGTTCTTTGTAATTCATATTCGTAGAAAGATCCTAAAATCCTCTGTTTGTGTTTATCTTCTAAATGGTAAGTAGGTGGATGCGTATTATTTACCTTAACTATATCAAATATCTCCGTTGACCAGTTAGGAGTATAACCTTTGTAAAAATCTCCTTTATATTTGCTAATACGAACATGATCACCAAGTTGAAACTTAGGTTTACGAACTATTTTAGGTTTTTGTGTTTTAATTATGTTAGATTTTACAACCATCTGGTTTTCTTTGTTAACTTCAATAGGTTTAAATTTTGTTATACGGTGAGTAGTATTATTATAGTTTTTAACAACCGAATCTAAATTTTGACCCAGCCATTGGTAATGACCGTGCAAACTGAAAAGTTTGTAAAGGTTTTGTTTTAACGTTCGTATTACTCGTTCTACAATAGAAGCTTTTTTTACAGAGTAGGTAGAATAATGGACTATATTATATTTTACTAATAATTTTTTGAAAGTATCATTATAAAACTCCTTGCCTTGATCAGTTTGTAAATATTTAGGTATTCGTAAAGAATTGGTTAGTATTTTTTGCAACGCATGTGTAACACATTGTTTCTCTTTTGATTTTAGAGGATTCACCCACACATATTTTGACAAAGTATCTATAACTATCAAAATGTATTTGAATCCTTTATTAAAATGTGAATATTTCTGAAAATCCATAAGATCAGCTTGCCATAAATCATCTATTCCTTTTATGATTGTACATCGACGCGGGAAATTTCTTCTTGCTGCTTTGTGTAGTTCATTGACGATGTCTTTTTTACTCATTTTTATTTTTTTTGGTTAATCAAAAAATCAATCTCTGTTTTAGTATAATATAAATTACTAAAACGATTTGAAGTCGCTTTTTCCAAGCTATTTAGGTATTTCTTAACATCAAGGAATACTTTTTTTATTTCGTCTCTTAATTCTTGAATTGTTTTGTCTAAATAAGCTTTATTTACTGCTTCGTCGTCTTCTTCCGGAGCCGTTAAACCTTTCAGTTTTGATGATTTCAAATCGTAGTGTCCTGTATCTGACTTCACCAATGTATCGCTGAAGGTATCAATATATTCCGCTAAGCGTAGACGCTTATGAACATGATGACCAAATTTGTCAATGTTCATTGCTGCACTGATGCGTTCTTCAAAGTGAACTATTTGCCTGTCAAACGTTCTTTATATTTCATATTCTTGATTATTCCTGCTTCCCACAGTTCTTCCATAATTGCGATAATTTCATTATCTAAGCCAGTGTTACCCGCATCTCGTGAGGCGAATAGTATTTTCAAACGTTCTACTAACTCATTCGGATCATCCCAATAAACCAAGTCCGTATTTTTTTTAACTTTTTTTAGTACGTTAATACCTTCTCCATGTGAAAGACTTTCCACACTTGTAGTTGCATTTCTAGCAAACTTAAATAAAGGTTTTATAATATTCATGTACTTAAATCCTTTATTGCTTTTTATTGGTTTAGATGAATCATAATTGCGTCTGTGTGCATTAGTTTCTGATAAAAGTAATTTATAATTATTTAAATCTTCCTCTGTAGTAATTTTTAAATTTGGTTTCATTTTAAACAAGAGCTCTTTCAATCCATCTGTTTTATTCAATCTGTACGTTCCTATTTTTAGGATTTTCCCATCATCATAAACGCGGGTTTTACCAAGCATCAATTTCCCTCGTTCATTTCTAATTCCAAAAGGTATATTACCCATTACACTCGATGATGTTGACCATGATAGTGTATGATCTTTAACGTTTGGTGATGACTGAAAGGACTTGAATGACCCCTCGCTGACATTGTGGTCTACGGATGGTGATACTGAAATTGTTTTGTTTTTGTGTAAGTCATTGTCAGATTCTATTTCTTCTTCTTCACTATATATATCATTGAAGTCTTCACTAGAAGAGGACAAGGTCTCGCTTTGATCTTTCTTAATTTTTTTCACAGAAGGCATAGATTGATTTTTATGCTCTTGATGTTTTTCTTCATTTTTATTAACTAACAAGGTAAGAGGGTTGACTATAGGCTTAAATATGGTTTCCAGAGCCATATTATTCGAATTTCTTGCTTCCTTTATCATCTCAACTTTTCTTTTTACAGCTGCAGCAGATTTTATAATTTTTCTCCATTTTAGATAGGGTACTGCTTGATCCTGAATCACGAATGAGAGTAATTCATTCACAGTGTAACAACCTATTATGTACATTAGTCTAGTATTATAAATGTATCAAATGTCAACCTGTAGCATCCGTTATTTCTTTCACAATCTTTATTTATCACAAGATAATTGTAAGGCTTATTCCAAACAGCTGAGCACATTTCTCGGAATTGAGACCAGGAAATATCAGAACCAACATGCTCATCATAAACGTGTTTTAAATTAATGTCATCTTGTTTAAATAATATAATGAGATTTGCATTGTCCCTTACAAGCTGTTTGGGTATTTTCGTATAAGTCTGATTGATATAAAAAGAATCAATGTTCTTATGACGTCCCATAGCAAAATAATCCCTTATGTTATTTTGATTTTCACATGCAACGTCGTCAAAAATGATAATAGAATCAGGCAAAGCCTCATGTGGACTCAATATTTCACTGTTATGGTTGTATTTATTATATGAAATTCCTGGCACCATATCTAAAACTTTTTCTAGAAATACGTATTTTGCCTGGTACAAGGATTTTGAATAAACATACAGGTTACGAAAATGTAAACCCTCTTTATGCAGTAATAAACTTATGACTAAGTTGGTTTTCCCACAATTTGACGGACCGCAAACGACACAACGAATTGTATTGGGTAGTAATCTACCATGTCGATTTGACTCAGTCGGTAAAGGAGAACAAAGGCACTCTAATTTTAGAGATTGTTTTTGTTTCACGAACTTCATCATCAGTTGATAGCTGCACAAGACTATAGAGCTATGAGGTTTTCAATTGAATGGGTTAAAATCATGATACATAGATATTATATAAACAGACAGGCGAAGCTCGGTGCGTGATCTTACCACGGGCTCGCAAGAGATACTTACCACGGGTCTCTCAACCGACGCTGAGTTAGAATTCTGATTCGTAGTGTATTATTGGGCTTTCTGGCCAACCGCAGTGAGCGAAGCGAACGATCGGTAGCGAAGCGGACGAGTGGTGGGCCAGAATGCCCAATAATACACTACTGATAACTGTATTTCTTTTCCAGTAAAGTATTGTGGTTTCTCATTTTCAGTTTGATGTTTTTTATATCCTGTAATAATTATTCTTTCGTTTGTTTCTTGTTTTTGTCTATATAGGTGTTTGTAGAAATCAGTGGCCATTTGTACTAAATCTATTCTATCTTCTGTAGTTGCTTGTAATGTTTTCAATTTCGGTATCCATGATTTATTATTATGCAATTTTTTATGAATTCTTTTTATTCCGCTAGTTTGCTCTATACATTTCTCATATCCTGTATTGTTCTTGGTATTAATCCATATAATTTTTTTAACTCTGTTTTTTCTTCTGTTGTTCTATCTGATTTTTGTTGTAGAGTGTGCCTTCTCGATATGAGTGACTTGATGTTATCGGATAATGTAAAGGTTTCTTTCGGTTTTGATACTTGTGATTCAGTTATGCTTTCTGTTAATGATTTTTCTAAAATATCATAGAGTTGTTGTATTGTTAATTTTTCTATGTCGGTTGATTCACGCTTGTAAAGTTTCTCTTGCAAAATATTCTTATATCTTTTTTGTTCTCTTATTGACTGTAAATTTGATCTTGGTTGTGTATATTACTTTCTGTTTTTTTGTTTCTCATTTATTATTATTGTTCCTCTTAGTAATCTATGGTCGGAAGGGAACGTTAATTTCCTTATCACCTCTATATTTGTGAAGTAGTGTTTTTTATTTGACAGGATGTAGTCAATTTCATTCTTAGTGTATCCATCTGGCGAAAGCCAGGTCCATCTTTGGTTTTCTTTCTTTTTGTACATTGTATTTAGTATTGTCAACTCTTGGTCTATAGCGAATTGTTTCAGTTTTTCACCACGTTCATTTGAGGCGCCTGATCCATATCTTCCTATTACTGAACCTATTTGTACGGGTGAAATACCTATCTTCGCATTGAAATCTCCTAATATAATTATATTTTCCGTTGACTTTTCTTTCGCTCTACCTAAATCTTCATAAAATTGATCTATTTCTATTTCACTGGACTTCTCCATCGGGGCATAGCTTTGTATGATTGAAATTTGGGTACATCCAAATTTTATGTTTAAAACTGCGACTCTTTCAGATATTCCATAGAAACCAATTATATTTAATTTGTGTTCTTTTTTAACTAAGAAGCCCACACCTCTGTGTCCTTCGGACTCTCCATAGTGATAAAATATGCACCAATTTAGTTCTTCAATTTTTAAACATTTTCTCTTCACTTCGGACAGTCCTATGACGTCCCATTTGACCCTTTCAAGGGCATATTCTAGTTGTAACATTCTTTTTTCTTTTTTAAGTGATCTCACATTATAGGTACGTGGTTTGTTGTAACTAATTTTTTTAGAGGGTTTATTCCTGGAGGGTTGTTGTCATACTCTTCCTCGGTGACAAGCCGTTTTGGAAGACGTGCCGGGGGGGCAGCTGATTGCTACTTTTTTGTGTGAGTAACGTAATCTTTCATGTTTAGTTTCTTTTTTGGGTTGTTCTTGTTGTATTCTCCGTTATCATTTTTTGAAATTTCAGGTGAGGTGGACATGTTGCGTTTCTGGTTTATGGTATTTCCACTGTCTTGCAGGCTTCTAGATGAACTTGGGTTATTTACAGGTGTCGGAACAGAAGTCTCACCTATTTTTCCGTCTAGGTATATCAGTTTGTCATATCTGATAGCTACTTTCCTTCCCTTCTCTCTTTCTGATTTAGCAATTTTTGAAGTTCTTTTCTTTTCGAAAGTATGTTTGGAGGGTAGTCTTCCTTAACATAATGTGTAGTTTTGTTAATTCTTGACTCTCTCAGTACTCTCAGTCTCTCAGTCTCTGACTACTTCTTGCCAAATGTAGTCAGAGTAACCACCACAGGACGTGGGTTTTCGTTTATTTTTTTTCCAATTCTGTATATATCCTGTATCTCCATATCTTCACACCTGACCTGAAATTCATCATTTATAATATCTAGTACTTTTTTCTGTAATTCAAAGCTTTCACCTTCTTCTATTCCGAAAAATACTAAGTTTCTCTTTCTTAAGCCTTTTTCCATGTAATCTATAGTTCTTTCTTGTTTTTGTATTTTTTCTTCTAATTCTATTTGTTTTTCAGACATTTCCTGAAGCTTTGCATTGACTGTAGAGTCTATTTTCTGTAAAATTTCTTCTCTTAATTCTTGGACAGCTATTTTTTGTGTTTTTTGTTCTTCCCTTATTTCTAATAGCAGTGCTCTCATATCTTCCATTTTTTTTTTCCTTTTTCTTTATAGTTTAAATAAAAATAACAAACTGCTAGCGCCCTCTATTTTTATGTTCTGGAACTATTGCTTTGGTTAGATGGCGTCCTCTAGCGGTAGTTAGTTGAAATTGAATTATTAGTGCCCTCTGTGGTCGAGTAGCGAAATTTCCTCCACTTGTTTATCGATTTATGCTTCTTATTTTTGGTGTCATAAAGGTTCTCGTATAATCCGTTAGATGTCGCTGAATTTTGATTGGAAAGAACTTTGGACTCGTAATGATAATGCAATTTGAATGATTTGAGGTTATTTAGATGATATTTTTCTTCTCAAAGTTCGCACAATGTTCTCAAAATTAATTTAATTATTTTCACTTTAATTGCACTGTTTGTTTTTTGGGCGCACAAATCGATTTTTATCGTAATTAAGGAGTTCTCAACACTTTTAGTCGGTAATGTTACTAGTCACTTTTTCACTGTTTTCACGCAATGTTTCTTTTGTCCTTCACTTACACAGGTTCATTACAGTGTTTAGCACTCGATTTTAACGACTAATCACTATTTCAACACTTAATTATATATTTAAACTCGATTTATAACCACAGTCGATGTAAACAACAGGACACCAGCGCCCCCCTTTAGATACATAGCTTTTTATAACATTTTTAGTTGAATTCTTATTTCTAAATACGATAAAATATCATATTATACTTTTAGTGCCTTACAAATAAACAAAGAATAGTTATTATGTGTTTTGTTCCTGTCATGTAAACGTAATTTCAAATAAGAGTAAAAAAGACAAAACACGGAATAACTATTCCGATCTTATTCTCTGTTTATTTGTAAAGCACTTAAACTTTCGCATTCCAATAAAAAACATTGATAAATATACCTACCTTTTTATACCCGACATTTAGACCGCGTTACACAGGTCGTGGTTACGGGCGGACTGATCATCATAAATGGCAAGTATTACACAAAAGACCTTATGTGTAAAAGCTAGCACCATAATAAATATTTTCCTTATCCCATTTCTAACTATATCCATTTGAACCGATGCCAACACTTATCTGGCAACTTTGTATCAGTGACATTAAAATTTATCATTATTCGGAAATAGAAAAGGATAAATAAAAATGATGAAGGATGTAAGTGGCAATCTATCATTGAAACGTCCTACTTAAGTAATGAATCCTTCCTATTTTTATATTATTATCTGTAGTGTCGAATTGATAACTTCCGAAAGTACTAACACCTTAGACTCTATTGTGTCATGGCCATTATTTATCAAACTAGCGTAGGCGAAACTAGTGAATTACTGACAGGTACGAACTAGGCTTTGAAAGGTATTGCAATAGGGGTTGAAGTTAGAAAATTAGCCCCTTGGCCTCCTCATAATAATAATAATAATAATAATCTTTATTCATTTCTCTACAGAGCATAGTATCTTAATTATCTTAATTATTTAATGTGACATTTTATTGGAATAAACATAGCAAGATATGGTTGAACGAAAACGCCTGTGCTAGTTTATTAAAAAACTGTATGACAGACGCTAACACCTTCCCTCAGGCTTAAAGGACACTGATATAAAAATGCCAAACAACTGTTTCCAAGATTATGCATGACAAGTAAAGGAAGAGGCAGCAAGTCATGTACTTAAAAATAACCAATAAAATTAATTAAATTAAATTAACCAAAAAGATTAAAATAAAGTAATTACAATTTTAAAAATAATATAATATCCTACTATGTAAACTTAAAAATTAAAAATATAAAGGTGTGTGTGCGTGTGTGAGTGTGTGTGTGTGTTGTGATGTGTGTGTGTTAGGGTGAGTGTGTGTGTGGGTGTGTGTCAGTATATGTGCGTGCGTGCGTGTGTGTGTGTGTCAGTATATATGTGCGCGTGAGCGTGTGTGTGTAGCTAGGTCACATTAGACAGGGATAATATTAGTGTTTCATTAAAAATTCCTCAGTTTCATCATAAGTCAGTTTTGGCAACCAATCTTTTATTTTTAGTTTGCATTCTCGTAAAGAACTACTATAGACATCCAATATTTTGTTAATTTTGTTGTACAGAACATAAATTGTCCATGTTGAAAAGGATGCAATGATAATACGAGTGTTTTCCTGTCGCACTCAGAGACCTCAATTCACATTAATGACAACCTAGTATCTACCCATCATTTTTCATTACAAATCAGTGCATTGGACCTTTTAATTAAGCACTTTTTACATTGAAAAATCCTAGATGCTAAGGGATCATTTACTTTAATTGACGTGAATGAGCGATGGAAATTTTTATTTAATCACATTGTAATTTTAATGTTATAAGTACTTTATTAATAACAGAAACAGTAAACTGCACGGCTACAGGACAATTAAAGTAAAAGCAAAGTACAGTGGGCCAACCTGAGCACGTAATATGCAGCTTGTTGATGAATGCGAGATGTTTTCAGACATTTTTTCCATTGAAAAGAGCACAGTTTCCCATTTCTTGCAAGTGTGTCAGCTACTCCTACAGAATTCACATCTAAACAGAACGGGAACGTTAATAGACTATTCATGCAAGTATAGCATTCCACTTTTGAGTTTAGTAACTACAACTGCTCGCTCTTTTGATTCTAACATCTCAAACAGTTTATGAAAACGAGAGAGATGAGAGATTTCGCATCGCCAACCATAGCGCGTCAAGTTCCTATAAAGCAGTAAATGGATATCTACTAGCGTTTAACGCATTCAAAGGGAAGTAATTAGAAACCTATGCTAAAGTTTTTCCATTAAAGCCACTCCGGAGGGTTCCTGTCGACCGGTTTAAACTTTATTGCTGTCTCAAGTCGAACGCCCGAAATCTTATTGTTGTATCTGGGGCAGAGACAAATTACTCAAAATCCGCTGTAACGCAACGTCACGCGCCGCTAACTCAACCGTAAGGTTTTAAACTAAGTTTTTCTAAGTTTAAATGACAAATATTTTCAAAATTGACCTGAAACAGTACCGTTTGTTAGTTCCTTAGCATATAGGCATGGTAGCCAAGGTCTGCCGGTAATCTATAATCGATGTTTTATTGATTTATTATTTGTTTTAATAAAGCTTTTCCACTCTAACACCAATTATCTAGTCCAAGTTAAGCTTCTTTTGTAACTTGTGTTTATTTGTAAAATAACGGTTAATCATACTTATTATACATATAAAACACCCAGACCCGAAATCAATTTAAAAAATCAGTTATTTCTAAATTGACGCTACGGGAAATCGAGCTCGGGACCTCAGAGACGACGCCAGAACAGACGTGCTAACCACTCGACCACGGAAGTCACCAATCCACTATCCATGTGTTATTTCTATGGTATTCTCCAGGATTAGTAATTATAATGGGAAAACATATCGTGGAACATCGAATCGGCTTTGGACAAACAACTATCACTCAGCTAAACTTTCATAAATGTTACTTTTATTTATTGCTCCCGCTGACGTGACCAGCATCAAATCGACCGCATTCAATAGTTTCCGAAGGGAATACTTGAAAATTCGTTTGTTTCACTTCGTTAGATTACGATGTTTATTTTCGATTTCTATCGTCCGTAAATATTGATTATTGTGTTTATTGCTCAATTGAAAAAAATAAGACGTTATAAGTAGTAAAATCATCTTATATTATACTCCCCAAAGGTAGGTGCCCAGTTCAACTTAACACTACATACACGATACGCACGTGTGTAAACTACTTCGATCTACCTTAATTCTCATATTTGAATAAATACTGGAATGACATACTTATAGCAATCATCAGCTCATATTTGCGTGGCGTGCCTATCTATACGAGTGTGATTGATATATCTGATATATAGACCTTGTTCCAACCAGACCATGGACCAGCAGGTCACTGATCATGGCCTGCTTGGAATTAGCTGCGATTCGCAGCGTTAATGTTTTAACTAACTTCTTAATAACTAAACTCACCGAATGATGAAGGTTGACCCGCCTTGCAACCTGAGGAGAGGGCAGAGGTAAGGAAGGAAATAGGACAGTTGCAGATCAGCTGCTGTGATGGCTCCTGATCTCTGGCGGCGTTGCCACGCCGGCCGACTCCTAGAGGCTGTCCAGATGGCCCCGTCCCACTCGCCGAGCAGCCGCCTCCTCCACGATATCGCCGGGAACCGGTTCCCACCAGCTCACCACGCGAGGCTAACCGTGCCTGCTAACGCGAGGTAATGTTTGCAATATACGCGCTGGCGTCGCGTTTGTTCGTACGATTAATCACACACAGCAGCCTCCGATGGCTGTTTAGAAGGAGATTATTGAGATATTATCCGATTAACTGTTCATTCACAACGAATGCACGTGGGCATCTACCGACACACCGAAACTGAAGTCACAACAACGCGACGCGAATTCTGCCGTCAGAAATATAAACGCGTACAACCCGCAGTTGTTTTTACACCATATAATGAGGTCTGAGCTGTCCCGTACCGTGGGAAAATCAAAACCAGCACCGAAACTTAACAGACCTCCGCCATTACGTGTTATTCCGAAAACCGAACCGATACCGAACTGAAGTGACATACGAATGTTAATGTCAACCACCATGACACTTTTATTATCCTACCCTGTTCATTGCTGGTTTTAAACAGACCTACTGTTAGATATTAGATTTCATAATCAGCCCATATCAATCCATTGCTAAATAATAATACCTTATCAACATGTAAACTACTATCGAAGCACCCAATAGGGTCTGCAAATCAGTAATGTACGTAATGGCGCGCCCAGGGGTAAGAGTTACGCGTTCGCTGCATAATGGATGGAACCTGGCGAGCTGGCCGTCCTTCGCGTGTCCTCTATCCATGAACATGACAAAAAAATAAGAGAACTCCTTTTTCTCACCACATGTAAAATCCTGATCCATGAGCTGTGTGGTGAGTTCTTAAGACTTTAAGCGCGATGGCAGACACTGGTGACCGACAAATAATGAAAATTCAATTGGCTATTTGACAGTTGTAACAATACAATACGAAATATGTCGGAAATGGTAGTAAGATTTGATGATACTCGTAATTATACAATAGTTTTTTTTTACAAAATAAATTTGCGATTTCTTATCTGTGGATTACAAGACCCGAAACACGCGCGGCTATGATTCAGCTTCGTGTGACGTCACATTTCACAAATAAACAAAAACTATCTATTAATATTTTATATTTTAGCGTTTTATTAACGCTTAAATATACTTAAGAAAAATTTTTTAAACACTGAAAAAAGACGACAACCTCAGGCGGGAATCGAACCACGCACCTTCCGCATTCCGGGCGGCTGCCTTAACCACTTAGCTACCGAGGTCTGGCTTTCAACCGTCGAAATTTGTCAGTGCTTGATGCTATGTTTTTAGTCAACATTGCTTCATCAAATCTTAGAAGTTTTCACCTCTGAGATTCGAAGGAAATATTTTTACAAATATTTGAACATTCGGTTAAGATGAAGCTGCGTTTATAGATTAATGTTTTATATTTTAGCTTTTTTTAAACGCTTAAATATACTTAAGAAAAATTTTAAACACTGTAAAAAGACGACAACCTCAGGCGGGAATCGAACCACGCACCTTCCGCATTCCGGGCGGCTGCCTTAACCACTTGGCTACCGAGGTCTGGCTTTCAACCGTCGAAATTTGTCAGTGCTTGATGCATATGTTTTTAGTCAACATTGCTTCATCAAATCTCAGAAGTTTTCACCTCTGAGATTATTAACGCTTAAATATGAAACAAATTTTACCTAAGTATATTTAAGCGTTAATAAAACGCTAAAATATAAAACATTAATCTATAAACGCAGCTTCATCTTAACCGAATGTTCAAATATTTGTAAAAATATTTCTTTCGGATCTCAGAGGTGAAAACTGCTCACTTACTCAGGCTCACCACCCTATCGTTTTAATTTAACACAGGATTTTTTTTTATCCGCTCACATTATTTTTTAAATATAGATTATCTTAATCTAGAGCTACAGTTTTAATTTTTTTTAAGTGAATAGTAACTGAAATTGATCAAACATATCCACAAAAATACCGTTAATCATGGTCAATCGACCAGGACCGCGCAATTGAACTCTCACACATTACGATACCACAGGATACTTAGGTTAGGTTACCTTTACGTTACACTTGACCTTTCGTTCGCCCGGTATCCACAAATTATTTGTTATTGTGCCGGACAAATTAAATAAATAATAAATTAATTTAGAAAAAATGATGTCTATTAACGTTAAGTACTGAATTATATAAAAAATATGGGCACATTAAAAAAAAATCCTGTAGATACATACTAGGGTATAGACCCTATCGTAACCGAAAAGTTAGTCAGAGACTAATGAGGACCGCAAAAGCAGTCCACCGCCATAGTCCACCTTTAACCAAATAACAACTGCACTGAACTCAGCGTGATATGTGGTGAGCCTATCGCCGCTCAGTCCGTTAGTCGCCTTTTACGACACTCAAGGTAAGAAATGGTTTGGTAGTATTCTTTTAATAATGTACCACCGCTACACAGCTCACTGTCGTAATATAACGCACTATAACAAACACCGCGAGACGCTTGCGCTGCGCTCGTGACCGAGGCCTTACGCGTTCGCTGAATAATGGATGGAACCTAGGCGGGAGTTTTTGCGTCCTCTCTCCATAGAAAGTAAATCTTGGGGGTGTCACTCTGCAGTTTAGGTACGTTTGCCTCCCAGGCAGGCCGCCTAGGCCTAGGATTTTTTTGATTTTTAAACTCTACGCTCTGTGATGTCATGACGTCAAATCGATATCGAGTCAGCGTTGCTTAACGGAATATGAACGGTCGGGTCACACGATAAGTTTCAATTTCGAGTGAAAGTCGTTAGAGAGTGAACCTTCTGTTCGTAGTACTATTAGTTATTCTGTGGTATATCTTCAAAACTGTCCCCCAGTAGGGCAAATGCCTCCATCATTGAAGTTTTCGCTACAATTGATGGGTATTGGCTTAACCAAAATGCTTGCTATATGTGAGTTGATGATCACAAGCCAGGGATCATCATCTATGCATCGAAACATCCGAAACATAGTTTACTCGACCTGGAAATGGAACCCTGAACGTCTGGTTTTCGGGACACCGAGGTCTCCCCATAAATACGATAAAAATGAAAAGAGAAACCCTCAATTTTTCCACTAAGTGTTCCATTTAAGCACCAACCCTGATTGATTACGGATCATTTAGAAAATGTAGACAGTTCCCGGAATATTGATCGCCCTGAATCATTGATGAGCGTGCTCCTTTTTCTCAGTCACGATTTAAACTAAGTGCTTTACATTTATTATAAGGCTAAAAAGGTTTAAAGCATCTTGACATTTCGGAGTCGTAATATTTAATCTCTATTGTTGAGCAGCTGGCCTACTGGCTCATTTTGTATGTTAGGTATATGCTTAAAACTTCAGTAGGAAATATCAAAAAATGCTCGTATGAAATTGTAGTTTCTCTTATCTGTATGTCTGTAAGTCTATACGAATATGTGTAGTAAAACAATAGCAAATCAAAAGAGATCCGGTATTCAATTCCCAGCTGACCTTAATTGCAATTGATGGAAAACGAGAATGCTCTGAAGAAGTTGCATGCTTAGCAAGAAGAGTGAACAAATGTTCACAATGAAAGTCAACGACTTTCAGATTCACTCGTGGCACAAATCATCAGTAAGAGGTGCGTGCGAAGCGATCGGTTGACGAAGCAAAGCTTTCACAATATAGAGCATGTCCCCAAAAGGGTTTTTTTTAATGAATAAACCACTTTTATATATCCTAAATGTCGCACTCAAATAAACGATCATGCTAGTCAATGACTTTTACACTTCATTGATGCTAGTACTCGTCTATTTCTAGGGAAATCTTAGCAATTTCGAAACGTTTTGGATCGACGTCTTCCCTCCAACGTTTTAGGCTATAAGTGGGTTTACGTTCAGGGATATTTAGTTACGGGTTTACGCTTTGGGTGTCGGGCGGAACCCGTGAGAAATAGGTCGACGGACATTGTTTGCGATGTATCAGTGCCTTATGAATTTATGGGGACAAAATTAGGTATCCGTTAACCGTTTAATCGTTTTCATAGTGACTAAGATATAGTTTATATTCCAATTCTTCAATTCCAATTTCAAAAATATATTAATTTGTGTTATAGGTACAAATACAGTTTACAACTGATATAAATAACTACAATAGTTTCGAGCTATGTTGTTGTTAACTATTACGAATAAAAAACCTCGGACCAAATTACAAACAAAAACGAAAACAAACAAAAACTAGCTTTATTGATTTAAACCTATTTTGTTCAGAATTTTACTGCTGAAACGAGTCGAACAAATATAGAGGCCGCTAGCCGCCCGCTAGCGTTTGGAGCGTAAATTATTTGCGCCGTTCGCTCATTAAAAATGCGTGGGTGTTGCCTGACTATCTCTTGTAATTTTAATCTCAAACCCAAGAGTAAAATTTTGTTTACACACCTTTTCATAGAAATCTATGAATTTCGATTTATATTAAACAATTACGGATCAAGTGAGCTGCTTTGTCTTTTTTATTTTAAATTAAACAATGAAAATGGTTGTAGTCACGCCCCCCTTGTAAAACAAATATTTGTATAGAAAATGGTATTTTACTTATGTAGGCTTTACTTATGTAGGCTTTATGCAAGTTATAAATACTTGGAACAATCCAAAACAGCTGTAGAAATTTCAACGGTCTTTAAACAAATGGGTCTCTCCTATCAGAATGAAATCGTAAATGATATTATAAATCAAAAGTTGGTTGTTACTTGCTTTAATTACATTTTCGTATTGGACAAACGCCTTCGGGAGTTCATAAAATATGTCAAATGCTTATCGGGAAAATATAGAGTGAATGTTATTGCCATATTGTATTAAATTCTAAAATATACTACAGATATTTAGGGTACTTAGTGTTTTTTGTGTATATGCAACCACTAAGACGGTATTATATTTTATTTTATGTAAAACGCTTTCGCGGTATTATTGCCTAGTCTCTGACTAACCCTTCGGGGATAATTGTAGTGATTATATGTTTATGTATGTAAAATTATTTGTACTTTAATCAATAATAAAAAGTTATTTCATTTTTCACTTCTGACATCATGAGTCATATCTTTGTTAAACTTACTACGATTTTTTTTAATAACTAAATACAAATATTATATTTTTTCCACTTGTGCCTACTCAGTCAGCCAATATTGTAGTTTACCACTTTAATGTTTTGTTTCAGTCTAACTGCATACATTTTCTAAGGTCTATCTCACTTGCTTCCATGCATTAAAAATCCCGAGTGTCCCCAAAATATTATTTTATAGCTGATACACCAGTTTCTTCGCAACACTACTCAGTTATTACTACTGAGTAAAATTGTGTATTACACATATAAAACTTTGCTGCGTTATAAAACGTTGCTGCGTAGTTTAATGAAAAGTTTCCTCAGTCGATAAAACTGTGTGCCAGAGAATCGTGTGGGCTATTTCGCTTATAATACCCCTAAGCTCAACATTGCTGTACGTTTCTATCAAAGGAAATCCAGGGAATCCTCTGAATAAGTAACGAGTGAGCATTGTTGGAGCCGGTCAAAGGTGAGAAGGTGTTTTGAATAATATTTAGTTATTTTAGTTTAATTAATGTTTGTTTGGTGTGGGACTTTTGGGAACAACTCCCCCTATGTAATTAGCTTCAACTTTTGTACATATTAAGTATGTGTTTTAAACATAACGATTCACCTCTTACCTCTGTTTTTTTTACTTTGTACTTCGACCAAGTATTGTTGATCGAAGACTTTGTAGGTATATAAATTCCCAAATGCAAATGAGTATATTGCACCTCTTATAATTTTTCTTAGCACTTCGTTCGCTTAACGGCATCCAAAGCGTTTGCTCTCAAATATTAGTAAAGAGCTTTTTTTTGCATAACAATCAGGCAACATAAAAAAAAAATAGTAAAAAATATGACCTCTTATAAGATGTTATTGTAAATTTTATTCTAAATTAAGCAATCTATACGGGTCAGGACATTAAAAGTGGACTATGGTAGACTGCTTTTGCTGTCCTCATTGCCTAGTCTCTGACTAACCCTTGGGGGATAATAGTCGTGATTAAATGGGTAAATGAAGGAAATTAAAAATATATTACCTAAAGGTGACATATTATTTCTATGTGGTGTTGCTTGTGGGAACAGTATGTAACAATATATAAATATAAAAAGACTAGAACAGAAGAAGCGTGGCATTCGTGATTGAATCCTAAAAATTAAGAACATTACATTTTGCAAACGACACACATCACGCCCGTGTTATGTACAGGAAAGCTATGACGTCACAAGAAGAAAAGCTGACGCCGCACTATCGTAGAGCTGTACGGCGTCACTTAATGCAAACATCAAGAGCTCAAGACAGATAGGAACAAGCACTCACAAATCTTTGTCGCATTTCAATTATTTGTTTAAATGGACTTAACTACTTACCTTTTTAAGGTTCCGTAGCCAAATGGCAAAAAACGGAACCCTTATGAATTCGTCATGTCTGTCTGTCCGTCCGTATTTCACAGCCACTTTTTTCCGAAACTATACGAACTATACTGTTGATACTTGGTAAGTAGATGTATTCTGTGAAACGCATTAAGATTTACACACATATATAAAAAAAACAATAAATTTTGGGGGTTGAACTTAGAACTGAAACTCAAATTTTTTTTTCATCGAACCCATACGTGTGGGGTATCTATGGATAGGTCTTCAAAAATGATGTTGAGGTTTTACATATCATTTTTTTCTAAACTGAATAGTTTGCGCGAGAGACACTTCAAACACACTTCATGCAAACTTCCATTTCCGAGATCTAGTAAGTAGTTCTTTTTAATACGTCATAAATTAATTGATTTAAATAAAATGTTACTTGCTGCTACGGAACCATTCATGGGCGAGTCCGACTCGCACTTGGCCGGCTTTTTACATGTACTTTAAAATTGTAAAATTAAATATTCTTTTTAAAAGAGCTTTATTCATTTAAAACGTGTAATTCACGTTTCCCGGAGGGGTAGGCAGGGACCACAGCTTTGTATTGGCTACGATAACTTTAGAATTACAGAAAAAAAGAAGCTCATTCATGTCTATGATAAAATATACATACATACATACATTTACAAATTATCACGGCTATTTTCCCCGAAGGGTTAGTCAGAGACTGGGTACTGAGGACAGCAAAAGCAGTCCTCTGCTTTTCACTTTTCACCTTTCACCAAATAGCGACTGCACATGTGCTCAGCGTGACAGGTGGTGAGCCCATCGCCGCTCTATGCTGTTGGAAGTATGTGCAATCGTTAGTCCGTTAGTCGCCTTTTACGACACCCAATGGAAGAGAGGGGATGGTTCTTTCACCGCTACGCGGCACGGTTACTTTATACTTTTATTCAAATACTGATCTTCTATGTATTCATATATTTCATTAAATCCGTCGTATAATTTTCTACTTGCATATCAATTAACGCTTGACCTACAGCTTAATGCTTAGTGACTTATAAAAGGGTTCAGGAAAGGCTATATAAAGTGCAAGCTTAATAATATCTTCGTCCGCTATTTAATATTAGCATTTACTAACAAAATTTATATTCAGTGTAGTATAGCTCTAGCTTTTCCAGATACGGTACTAGTTTTGACATTTTTTTACTCTTTTCATAAGAGTGAAATACAAAATGGCGCATGAGATGTTAAAATATGTAGGTAATTCACTTACTTGTTCTTTTAATTTGTATTTTTTTTTATTTGTACTTCTCACGAGCAGAAACGCTATGCATAATTATTGTAACCATTTCTAAATAAAACAATAATATCCGTAACTATTTTATTATGGACAAAGGTTTGGCATAATAATTAATTTGCGCATTAGCCTGATCGGTTGTGCACCCGACCCAATAAATGTCAACAAGTGCGAGTTTGAATCGCGCTCGTGGATTTTTTAACACATTTCCGAATTCACATTGTATGGTACAGAATTCGTAATGGGCCTGCTGTGCCGGGTTTTTTTTCGCTAATGAATCGTGAATGGCCATCCTTTTTTAGTTAAAGAATAAAGTAAGTCGTTTAGGCGGGCGGCAGCTTGCGCTGTGTTTGTTTGACAACTCTCACTCGTCGCCAGTGCAATCGACTTGAGGGCCCGGCGCTCTTCATTTGAAAGCTGACGACACACAAAAATAAAAATATTGCTGTAACCAAAGGGACTTTTACACGGTGACGAGTTTATCAAGAGCTGGTTTTGTGACCTTTTCATTATACTTAGGTAAAGAAAGTTTCTACATAATTTAGTAATGTTTCGTAACCAATGAATCGATATTGGCCAACTTTTTAGGTAAAGAAAAAATTGAGACTAAACGACTTTTGCGCTGTGTATTGTTTTACAACTCTCACTCGTTGCCAATGCGATAGACTTAAAGGGGCCGGCGCTCCTAATTTCAAAGCTACGTAACACAAAAATTAAAATATTTCTGTAACAAAAGGGACTTATATACGGTGACGAGTTTATTAAGAGTAGGTTTTGTGACCTTTCAATAAGCTTATGTAAAGAAAATTTCTAACCGAATAGTGTCCACTATTTCGTAACTAATAAACACTCTAGTTTTGTTATTGCCTTTTTTCTGTATAACATAACAGTTTTACTCGTCAAATTCGTAGTATTTTTTCGCTATTATTAAATAATATAATAGGAACCTAACTATATGTCATAAATTAATATTGTATGAAGTAATTAATGCACCTACATTCAAGTAAAATGGGGTGATAAATATATTTAAAAAAAATTAGAGGTTCAATATAAATAACTTTAAACTTTGAGACGACCAACACCTCAGTCTCCCTGTGGACTAAAATAAAATCCATAAACGCGAGTTAGCTATCCGAAAAAAGTGATTAATTTCAACTATAAAACTTATTAATCAAATGAGACATAATTAGCCACATGCTACCTACACCTATTAGAAGAGATTGTACATACTAATACTCACCAATGTTCCATAAAGCTAAAGATATTTCAATATCTAGGCTGTAGTAACAGAACCGAGCAAAATTAAAATTGCATTCCCTCCAAAAGGCGCGCTCGTTTTAAGCTACCACCATTATGAGGACAGAGTCTACTTTACGCCTTATTACAAAGAAAAATTTGACGTTAAAGCTTAATAGCTACTGCATAATCAGCTTAGTAAATATTTTTTTACGAAGTAGGTACCTTACGATTTGGAATTGTCAAAACATCCCTTTTGTTGTGACCCGGAGTCGACTGTCCGACTGTTTTTGTGTATTCCAACGGCAAACGTGTTCACAACAGTTCAGCTGATCCGGAACTTTCATAAATCTACAATAAATTTGCTTGCACATATTTCACATTGGCAACATGTGGATGATACATCAGCGTGCCGCGACACCCGGTGATGGATGGCCCGATAAATAAAAGTACGCTCAAGATCGAACATTTGCAAGTCGGATTGTCCGAGCAACGTTCCAAAAGATGACGTCAAACCTTCACGTATATTTTATGTAAGTAGACTTATTTGTTTATTTTCTTCTTTTTATTTTCTTGTTTTTCATTATTTGTCGTTATTTATGTTGCCGGTTTCGTGAGTTTGATTTTCTATCGTTCTACTTTTATGGGTACACTGACATTTTGTTGGTTTGCCCCTTGGGAAATTTCACATATGGGCACCGATGTGAATGAGTGTTTTCGCGAATGATTGACTTACATATTTAGTTAAAACAAACATTATGAACATCGCTCTATTGGATAAAGTCAAGAGTAGTTATGTATTAATAGTTATGATGTAGAATTATTGGTTATTCAAGAAATGTTTTGCTAGCAGACTACCAGTAACGGATCGAGGATAAGAGTTAGGCATCGGTGACCTGTGGAAAGTGGCTGGGTTAGACGGGGACGGGATGCGGAAGGCCGGGGACCGAGGGCTATTATGCGGGACTCGAGATAAGCCTATCTCTGTACGACAGATAACTAATTGATTGCAACTTATAACTTAACAATTAGTTTTCTCTAGCTTTTCTATCTAGTTAATGTTAAAAAGTCGGTGCGTAATGTAAAATCTAAGTATTGTGTAGTTCTTAACCTCCTAACCCCTGGGGTATTAAATGTTTCTTTCTAAATTTTGTAGAACTTGGTAGCTTTATAAATAAACTACAATGACAAAAAAATAAGGATAATAAATATATAAGTAAGGTTATGCAGTTTAGGTGAAAAACAGGTATGATAAAAATAAGTATAGTGATAGTAATCTTAGCAACAATTACTTAGTTTGCTTAGTTCAATTTTTGATGCCCTATACATAACCCACCAGGGCTCTGATTCTGTATCACAATCTATAGATTCCACACCTAAACCTTACCGCGCACAAACGTCAAACGCATACGTTTTTGGGAAGATATCGTAACTTTTTAAGGAATTAACGTGGTTTTGAAACAAGGAATCGTTACAGAATAATGGCCCAGGGGTTAGGAGGTGATTCTAAGAATATCGTAAATGCTCTGTTTAGATATTTCTTTGGGACTGATTAATTTCTTCTGAGAAATCACGTTTGTTGGCGTAGGAGATTGATTGTTGATTCGACAGTTTGTATTTTGTGGTTTCGTTACAAGCTTATATTGTATGCTTGTATCTAAGCCAAGCCGGATGGCGCCCAATAAATAATAACAATAGTAAATATCATCTCTACATCAACAATTTATTAGCATTTCTTTTGATAAATGTACAAAAAAGACAGAATCATTATATATTACCCGCATACAATAAGCAAAATAGTTACATAGAATCCGAACTGATAGGAAATGCCTTTCGACCGCATTCTATCACAACCTATAACCTTTAGTTATAAATAAAGCATTGGATAGAATGAGGCGCCACCTCATTATAAGAATACTACCAACTCATCTCTTCTCTTAAACGTCGTAAAAAGCGACTAAGTGACTAAAGACTGCACATCCAACAGCATAAAGAAGCCATGGTCTCTCCAGATATCACGCTGAGTTATATATACGTATGCAGTTGTTACTTGGTGAACCGTGGAGTGTAGCTGCACTGCTTATGTGCTCAATGTGACAGGTGGTGAGCCCATCGCCGCTCTATGCTGTAAGATGTTTGTGCAGTCTTTAGTCCGTTAGTCGCCTTCTACGACACCCAAGAGAAGATAAGGGTGGTAGTATTCTTTCACCGCTACGCGACACGGTTAATAATAATAATAGATTTCTTTTTATGTGCTTACGTGTAGTCCAGTCCTTTTGAGAATCTGTCCATAAGAGAATAACCCTTTTTGCTGTCCTCATTGCCTTGTTTCTTACTAACCCTGAGTATAACAGTCGTGTGTGTTTGTTATGTATGTAATGTAATAAAGCAGATTATAATATTTTGATTATTAGCGTTAATAACGCTCAAATAACTAAACTTTGCAAAAAATGTCTACTTCAGATACGTGCGTTGACCACTCTGCCACCAAGGTATTGGTTACACCTGATGATATTTTTCAACGTTTTCACTTTCTTTTTATAGCAACAGTGTCTTATCAAACCTCTTAGAATTTACATCCTAAAAGATCTGAATGAAAATATTTTGCAATATTTGAAACATTCAGTAAAGGAAACTGCTTTATAAATCGTTGCGTGCTTCATACTGCGCTTCGTTATCTTCGTGTGGCCTTAGATCAAGTTCAATTAGTTGCATTTGGTATGCCGCCTGTTTGAGACGGCGCACCGGGATATGCTGCGATAGTTCGACCATCTGCATATGTAATAAGCAATAAGCAAATTGTTTGCACTCGCTTCTCCACACGGCTTCTGTGGCACGACGAAAATGTTATATCCGATGTTTATTTTGAAGAAAACATGTATTGTGTACAGTGAGTCTGTTTTCTTAATGTCTTTCGGCAATCTTCGTGGTTTTGTGAAGTTTTAAACTGACGAGAATGTATAAATAATGTTATGAGAAGAAATGCAGCAAAAAATGTGTCGGTGTCGTAGCAAATGAAAAGTTGTGTTATCTGCCTTCCCTCTTGGAAATGGACGTTAAAGGGTTTGGAGCAAAAAGAAAGACTCTAAAACAGATTACTTCGGATTTATTCCAGAGCAGTATATGTACGTCGTAGCATCCGTAGACCAAAAGAGAGAATGTTGCTACCTATGACATTTGTAAGGGGGTGCCGCGCGATCGCAAAAACTGACATAAGTCTTTTAGTGAACTTCAAAGCAAAATCAATCATAATATTGGTATTAATAACTTGAACATTTTCTGCTTTGAAAAATCAGACCTATTTATTTAATTAGAGCAATTTTTTTTTCTGCGAAATTAATGTGCAAAACCATCACGCGCTTGTTTTAAAAATTAAATTTACTTTTTAAAGAAGGGGTGCCCTGTGGGATATTAATACGAATATTTTCATGTTAGAATTAATGTCTGTTTAAAATTAGAAAGTTGTCGGAAAAATATGTTTTTAGGAGTCATTAGATTTATGTAAGTATTGTTTGTTATTATATTCTTTATTACACAGAAACACAGTAACAAAAGTAACAAGAGACATTGTGTGCAAAGGTGGACTTATCTCTAAAAGAGATCTCTTCCAGTCAACCCAGAGAGTGTGCGGGATAAATGTAATAGGGGTGACACAAAGTGCAACAAAAAAAAGACAATTACCTAGACCTAAAACTAATACAAATAAGTATATCTACAAAGTAAGCAATCATACAAATAAAATAACAATTAAATACATATACTTAAATACATTAAAAAAAATATAAAAAAATAAATATACAATTATAATTTTTATGTTATTGTTTAAAGAATTTGTTTTAAATTTTAAAAAAGCCATGACCTTGTGCTATGATCAGGCTAACTTACATGAGTTCTTTTAATGTATGAACTAGTTCAGCGCATAGTACAAGTGACTTAAAAATACGTAAATTTTCACAATTTCGTGCAGGACCCCCCTAAGTTTATAAGAGATTCACTCCAACAGACGTGGTGTAGGTATATATTAATTATTATGTATGTGCGTTTGTATGTAAGTATACATTTGTTTATTGTAAAATAAAAAAACGCGGAGGCCATTTTCTGATGTTTCGACTCCGTTACAGAAAGGGCGAAAAAAAGCTCTTACTAAGTTTCATCTCAGTACAAAGCTTTCTGCCGACGCCGTTGATTTCCTAATGGATAGGATAGTGACATTCAAAAACATTGGTGCATTGTGACTAAGAAATTATTTTGATTTTACTTATAAATGACTCAACTCAAAAACGTAATGTGAACACGGTTTCGGAAAGTTAATTCTACTTAGGAGGCACCAGCAATTAACGTAGTAGAAAACTCTTAGCTAGTCATGACTTGTTTAGAAAAGTGTATTCAAGAATTATATAATACAACATGTGCTGGCGAGTAGTTCTTGGCAATGAGATAATAAAAAAGCCTTTCTACATTAATTTTTTTTAACTTTAGTCTTGTACTGGCTATTTTAGCAAAAATTTAAAAGAAAAACACATTTTCCTTTTATTGACTTAGATTTCCATACATTTTATTTAAGGTTTAGATTAAGTTTTATTTAGTTCTCAGCAAGGAGCTGCTGTGCTTATTTTAAGCCCGCATAGCTAGCTATCGGCATCTCAATTTAATCTATCACAATAACAACAATACCTATAGCTTTACTGTTTCAACAGTTAGAGATAAGAAAGCAGTGCCTCAGTAGTTCAGGGTTCCTGGTAAGGTAAGCTACTACTTTCAGCACTTACCATCGAGACGAAGAATAATCGTTTTATTATTTTAATTATTGGCCTCTTTTGTCCCATTGCAGTGCAAAGAACTCCCTACCTTTTTTCCATTTTTTTCTGTCTGCCGCATCTTCGCCTCGGTCTGCCGCGTAAAATCATATTCTTATAATTTTTCTTTCCTTAGTTAGTCTTTATTTCAACAACATGCTCGTTATACCTACTACAGTTTGTTGTTTAGATGTATGTTTGATAATCTAAATTAAAATATTATAAATGTTAAAGTGAGTTTGTCTGTTTGTAATGCTTTACGCCTAAACCGCTAACCAATTATGATGAATTTTATTAAAGAGACAGATGGTTCCATCTAACTGTAAAATCCTGAAGACGTTTAAAGGCTACTTTTTCCTGCGAAAAATTTATCTAATCGAAGACGCGAGCAAAAGCTAATAACTTACCTAAAATTTGACCTAAATGTATGGAACAGCTGATATTTTTTTCGCATTTTTAGTGATGCTCCTAAACAAACACCTATGTTGTTCTTTGCACTTTATTTATTTTTATTATTTATTATTTTTATTTATTTATTTTAATAATTATACAGGATTATTCCCAATTACATAATTATGACAAAACATCTAAATTATTAAATTAAAATTCACAAAATAGTTACAATAATAAAATCATTCAGTAATTATTATAATGAGACATTACTTAAAATACAACAAATATAAACAAAATAACAAGATTTTATAAAAATAGTACTTATATAAATTACATATTTTCACTGAACTCCAAACATGTAGACATAAATGATTTTATATTATCAGCAAACACATCCAAATCAGGGAAAGCAACCAAGAGAGCGTTAAGGGCGGTATGCATACGGCAGAGTGGGGACTGAGCGCGCGTCTCCGTGCGACACGGAAGCCGTGAGAATAGACGGTGCCGACGACTTGCTCGTACACGCAAATAATTATTGGGCACATACAGCCTCGACAGCACTTCAACAGATTCAGGAGAATCGACAAGTCCACGCAATATTTTAACGGCAATAGATAACTCATCACATGTTCTCCTGACCTCCAACGAGTTCATTCCTAGGCCGATAGTAGCCGTAAAGACGTTTATAAAAATACCTAAGAAATGCCTTCTGAACTTTTTCTAACATTAGCTTGTACTTAGCCTCATGTGGGTTCCACACACATGCGCTAGACTCCAATCTGTTCCTAACAAGGCTAGTAAATAGGAGTTTTATTACCTTGGAGTCATGAAAATCACGCAGATTACGCAACACGAAACCTAATCGACTAAAGCAGCTCTTCGAAAGTACCGATATATGCTGATTGAAGGTCAGAGTACCGTCAAAAGTCACCCCCAGGTCCTTCACGGAGTCTGTACGGCTGATAACTTTACTCCCTAACATGTAGTCGTGAATGACTGGAGAACGGTGACGACCGAATGTCATAACAAAGCATTTTTCAAAGTTAAACTGCAGTTCATTGACAACACTCCACCCGTGCAAAGCATTGATATCTTGCTGTATAAGTGCACAATCCTGTTCACAAGTTACTTCTGCGAAGATCTTCAGATCGTCTGCATAAAGCAAACATTTTGCATACCTGAGAACCTTGACTATATCATTGATCATTATCAAAAATAACAGTGGGCCAAGAATCGAACCCTGAGTCACACCACAGGGAGTCGGGTAAGGATCCGAGACATAGCAACCATACCGCACAAATTGGCGCCGATCACTGAGATAGTTTGCGAACATTTTGGTAAGCTGAGGAGAGAAACCCATCGCATCAAGTTTCAACAGAAGGATGTCACAATGAACCCTATCGAATGCTTTGCGAAAATCAAAATAAATGACATCGAACTGCTTGCCACGGTCCAAGCCGCTAGAGATACACTCAACCAAAGTCAATAAATTTGTATTAACGGACCTCCCGGGCCTAAATCCATGCTGCTCGTTACAGATATACGGCTCGATTCCTTTTAGAAGAGCGCCATGTACTGCTATCTCAAATACTTTAGCCGGCGCCGGAAGAATAGCTATGGGTCGGTGTTCCTCTACATTCAATTTATTAGTGCCCTTGGGTATTGGTGTCACTCGAGATAATTTCCAAATAAAAGGATAAATACCTGACTTAATTATTAAATTAAATATGTGGCAAAGTGGGACAGAAAAAGAGGATCCGCAAGCCTTCATGAGATTGGCTGGTAACCCATCAGGACCAGCGGCTCGGCCAGGCTTCAACCGACCAAGTGCACACTTAACTTCCCTGTTACAGACGTTTGATAAATGTATGTGACCATTTGTTGATAGTTTGTTTGTATTAAAGGAGAGCGGATCAGGAGGAGAAAATGATCCGGCGTATACACTGGAGAAGTAGTCAGCAAAAGCCTCAGCCGCATCAACCCCCGTTCGCCATCGCCCCGAATCCCATCAAATGCAATACATGGCTCAAAACCACCGTTGGAGCGCAAATTATTGATGTGTCGCCAAAAGCCACGAGGATTCATGTGTAAATCATTTTCCAGCTGCCCAATGTAAGACTTATAGGCTAATCCAATTTGTATTTTAAGACTAGCACGAACCATTGAGAACTGAGCGTACGCTGAGGAACATTTCGAAGACTTCCATTTTTTGTGTAATTTAGATTTTAGTTTAATATTCTTGATCGTTTCCGAAGTAAACCACGTGGGATAGCGTCTCGATGAAGTCTTTGGTCTGTGCTTTTTAGGGACATATTTATCAAAAATTTCGTATAAGACCTGGTAAAACTTATGAGTTGCCGAATCCACGTCATTGGATTCAAGGATGGGTTCCCAGTCCACGTCTTCAATAACCCGAGACAAAACATTATAGTCAACCTTAGCAAAGTTCCAATCCCTAAAACTGTCTATATTACTAGGCTGTATAGGTGTATTTCGAGGACCAGAGCTTATGCACACTTCAACATCGAGCGGCGGGTGAAGAGGGTCAATACGCACTAAGCGCCCACTCTCCGAATCAGTCACTTGAACAATATCAACATTATCTCGGGCTAGGACCACATCAAGCATGCCACCAAGAGAGTTACAAATAACATTTCTGTCACTCAAGTTACAATAAGACTTAAAATAGCAATAATAGTTTGATACATTGAGTGATGCACTATTCATGTTAAGGTCCCCAACAATAGTAACAGTTCCCCTTAAATTGTTTATAAAACTTTCTACCTTCGTAAACCATTCGAGGTATACACTATCTGCGGCACTGGGAGGAATATACACAACACCAATAAATATAAGATGACAATTCAGCGTGAATGAGGCCCATAGATCCTCCCCCGCGGCAGTCTCAAAGTCAGCACAGCGACACAGAGAAAGACAGGGCCTAACTGCTAGTAGTACGCCTCCACCCCACGTTCCACGGTCCCTTCGAAGAACGCTCCAACCACCACTAACAACTTCAGCCTCCAGCACAGAGTCGTCTAAAAAGGTTTCTGTCGCGGCAATGACATCGTGATGCAATAGTAACATATTTGTATTCCAGCTTTGGAGCTTAGTTTTTATTCCACGTACATTCTGATATATTATATTTAGGGTACATCGTTTGGTATCGCTAGACCTGCCTTCGACACCGTCAACTGCTCCACCATAGCGTACATAGCTCGCAGCGTCGCTAGTTTGCTTCGTCTGCTCCTCTACTGGTACGAAAGGAACGTCTCCACGGCTTTACACAAACATCCTCAGGCCAACTATCAGGGGCAAGAATACTTTCTGCGGCAGCTGATGGAACACTTAATTTAAAAGAAGCGTATGGACCGCGTGCTTTAAGAGTTTGAACTGAACAAGTCTCGAATCCTGTAATGCTTTTCAGATGTTTGATTATTTGATCTTCAGAGGTACCTATTTTGACATAATAAAGATGGAAATAACGCTGTCTCTCCGAAGCTTGAAATTCTATTGAGCCAGGAGCAGCAGTGCCTCGCAGCAGACCCTGAGGTGGACTCTTCGTTTGTCGAGGCCGCTTTACGACATCGTTCCAACCCTCTTCTCTCTTAGCACTCGGTATGGAGGTACCTGTACTTGGTATGTATTCTGCAGCAGTGCTAATTTCCAACTGATTAGTGCAGTTTAATTTTGGCTTCTGATTCGACACTGTACCCGTATGCAGAGTTCTCTCCAAACTGTCTTTTGGAATTGGCCCGTGGTCGTGTTTTTTACCGTTGCCGGTTCGGGAGATCTGTTTTGGTTCAGTATGAATTTTATCAATATTTTTGTCCCCAGCAAGATCACCTCGTACCAGTTTATCTTCTAATGCGGCAATCCTATCTGAAATCTGTGATATGGCATCTGCAAATGAGGCAGTATCTTTTTGAGAGACAGCACTGGCAATCCAATTGCTCATATGTTCCGACATAATACAGTGCAGCTCCTCTCGGATGATTACTCGTATGTGGTCAAGATGAGGCGGACTATAATCCACATCTGCAGGGATTGTAATAATATGAATACGCTGACCTGTACCATGCAACCCCAGATTTTGGATATCACCTGATGCGTCGCGTTGTTTGTCGCCGGATACAGTGGTAGCGGGCACACAGCAACGCAGAGTACGAAGCACGACACGACGCACGACTGATGAGTCACGCACGCCGCCTCCTGCGCTCACGAACAACGTTCAAACTTGCAGCGCGATATGTCCGCCGCGCGTAGCTACTGATCGCTAATTTCGACCGCAACGCGCCCACCGTGCGTGGTCTAGCGGATAAGGCGCCGGCACTCACCCAACGAGAACGAGTTCGAATCACGCAGCGGCGCAAAATTAAACAAATGTCCTTTTCCAACTTTTCACAGATGGGGCTTCGGAGTTAAGTCACCGTAGTCACAATTCATGACGGGGGCAAAGCCCTGGGACACTTCACAATTTATTTAATAAAATTTAAAATATGGATACGTCCGTTCGCGGTTAGGACAGCGAGGCGAAATGTTGAAAAATGAAAAAAATTGTAGGTACACAAACAGATTTCAGTCAATGCCCGAGTATAGTAACATATTTGGTATCTTATTTTAGACGGAAATGCAGAACGGAACTATAGGATGGACCAGAGGGCCTGCTCTCTAAGCGCATTCGAAACTTCGGTGGCCCGAAATTCGTCGTACAATGTGCAATGTTAGGTCAGCGCAACGTAATTAATAAGACTGACTGCGATCTTAATGCTCTTTATTATGAGTACATAGCGTATGTATAGTGGTAGGAGATGTGTGCGTACAACACCTCCCCCGTAAATAATAAAAAAACATAACTAGAAGTACATGTTTTTTCAAATAAAATGAGTTTATTAAAAATTCTTAAAAAATAAAACTTTCAAAACATTACATTGTTAACTAAATGTCTCCCTAAAATGTAAGCGAGTTGTTGACGACATTCACTTTTGGGGAATTTAAACACACACTTTATAGTTCATCAATAAAATATAACAATTAACTTCGTACTCTTATTCCTTATTTTATTTCAAATAAAAACGCCATAATATAGTAACCTATTTGTCTCTCATTTAACATTCTTTATTTGTTTTTAGTAATTATTCAAGTACAACTTTGTATAGAAATAAATAACTAAGTAAGTATATTGTTAAGTGAATGTATTGTTATAATTGTAAGATAAGCAAAATAATAGTATATTACTTAGAATTAAGAAATAGCAAATAGGGCATCAAAGATGCGATGAAAATGTATAGTTATATATAGGCAATCAATAGCATAAGTAAGAACATAAGAGTAGATAGGGCACAAACGTGCAAGAAAAATGGAAAGATGGAATTATTATATAGCTGTAGAATAGGAAAAGAGAAATGAGGAGGGTAGGGCACATGAACGTGCCAAGGAATGTGTACGTCGTACACTTCTGTATTATATATATTACGGACAGACGAAGTCTCGGATGCGCTTAGAGAGTAGGGCCTCAGTTTACCTATTACCGTACACCCTGTATATGCATGGGAGGCGACGCTGCAAGTTCCGTCCGCATGTGTAAAGAGCGAGTTTGACGGCGGGCGAGCGCTGGCTCAACTTAAATGCACGACTATGGCTTCGGCAAACTTTGGCGGTTAAACACCAATCCATTGTTGACGAACTTTGTGCTTAACATTTGGATTTTCGTACTAAATAGAAATATACTCACTGTGTGGTGTAGGGCCACCATACAGCACATAGAGAGTATATAGAGGATCGTAATTAAAAGAATACTACCAACCTATTTCTTCTATTGGGTGTCGCAAAAGGTATCTAACGGAATGAAGACTGCTCATACGTCCAACAGCATGAAGCGGCGATGGGATCACAAGCCTATCACGCGAACTTATCACATGTGCAGTTATTTTTGTCTATTCTATTCTATGTATTTAATTAAGATTTTAATTTTACATTAACCTTGTTTCTTGTAAGTAAATTTTATAGGCACCGTTGCTAAAGTAATGTATAATAGAGAATTACGAGTGTGGAAAACGACAACAGGTAACCACAGAACACAATAAAGAGATTTATGTTCTGTACAAGTAACAATAAGGAAGTGTTCCGACAGCTCTATTAACAAGTCGATTGTTCTAGGGAATACAGACAGCGAGAGTTCTTTTAATAAAGTAGATGAGTAGTATAGACTTTGTATAGAAGTATAGACGTAGGACGAGCGAGAAAGCCTTTTTGTGTCGGGCTAGCAGAGCGCGCGGCGTGCCCTATATTTTCTATGGAAACAGTTTGCTCGCTAAAACACCCTTTTGCGGTGGCGGTCCCTTATTACCTACTTTCTTAGCTTCTTTTCATATTGTTCTAAATCTGTTTTGGTTGTTTGTGAAGTTGCGGCACAGTGATTAGGTTGCCCAATTTCGTCTCCTTGTTGAGCTGTGATCTTTGTTGTATCAAATAACACTAATTTGTTTTTATTAGCTTTGCATGTGTAATTTTACAGTCACGTTGGATTACTTTGTTTTTAAGATAAATATATACTTTACTTTTATACTGTCCCACTGCTGAGAACACATTACTCATTTTAATTAAGTCAACGATACAGTAAATTTGTATGGGCTTATTTACACGCTCGCCAAATACAGGTTATTGTTCACAATGCAGAGACAAATTAAGTCCCACCTGTGAAGAGTTCTCAGAACCTCCAGATATCGTCCCGAGCGCTGTGGCATCTTTGAATAATTTGAATTAAGAGTGATGTCGTTAAATATATTAGTATGTAGACTATCAATCAATCAATCAATCAATCAAATATTTATTTGCTCAAATATGGTACAAAAATTGTTCTTAAAATAATGTTAACCAGCATATTCTATCGTATAATACAATGTGCAAATATTCAAAATTACATTAGACATTACACAAATAATTAACAAATTATAATAAAATCATAGTCAACGTTAATACAATTAAAATAAAGCATGTCAAATATTATCATTTAAGTAGTCGTTAATGGTATAGTACATTTTGTTCATCAAAAATTGAAATAGTTTGGATTTAAATTTATAAAATGTCAGTATTTTTATATCACCAGGCAATTTATTGAAAATTCGAATACACATGCAATGAACGTTCTTTGAATATAATATTAATCTTTGGTCAGGTATACATAGATTTTCTCTTTTTCTGCCTCTATATTCAGATATATTCTTAGTTTCAAAGAGATTGCTATATTTTTTACAAAGATTCCTATGTCAAAAATGTAGAGACAGGGTAGGGGTAAAACATTTAATGCCTTGAACAATGGCTTACAGCTATCTAAGAAGTCTGCACCAGAGATTGACCTAATACATTTCTTTTGTACCCTAAACGCTCTGAGCAAGTCAACAGAGTTTCCCCATAGAATAAGCCCATACCTCAGCAATGACGACACGTAGCCGTGATATGCCATTAGAGCAGCTTCTTTAGATGCTACATTCGTGATTCTATTAAGAACGTAAACATATCTTTCTAATTTAGATACTAATTTGTCAATATGAGCTTTCCAATTACACATTTTATCAATTGTTACACCTAAAAATTTTGTTTCATTTATGATGAATATTATCATATTTAATGTTTATATTTATATTTGTCTTGTTATGAGTTTTAAAATGAATGCACTTTGTCTTATTTATATTTATTTTGAGGTTATTAATTTTAAGCCATGTTACAATTTTGTTAAAGCTATCATTAGCAATAGTTTCTAATTCTCTTTCATTTTTACTTTTTACTATAAGTGTTGTATCATCCGCAAACAATATGCATTTTTGGTCTGTAACATTTGGCAGATCATTAATGAAGAGCAAAAACAATAAAGGTCCCAGGACACTCCCTTGTGGAACACCGCATCGGTTATAATCATATGTAGATGAAGTTAACTTTCTAGTGTTACCGGAAGTTCTACAGATTTCTACACATTGTTGCCTATCAGACAAGTAGCTGTCTATCCAAGATAAAGCCGTTCCTCTAATGCCATATTTTTCCAGCTTGGCTAATAATAAATTATGAGGCACAAAATCGAACGCTTTGCTCATATCTAAGAATATAGCTATAATACTCATTCCACTGCTCATATTTTGTGTCACTTCTTTAATTAAGTGATAGCACGCTAGAGTGGTCGAGCAACGTTTCCTAAAACCAAACTGATCACTTTTTACTAGATTTTGCGAGGACACAAATGAATATATTTTCTCATGCATAACCTTTTCTAGTATTTTTGAAAATATAGATATAAGGGTAATAGGTCTATAATTTGAAATTTCTAAAGGCGAGCCATTCTTATGTATTGGTTTCACTATAGACCATTTAAGTTTAGAGGGAAAGTATCCTTTTGATAATGAAAGATTGATTATATGAGTCAAAGGCAAAGTAATAAAAGAAGCAATTTTTTTAATTAAATCAGTTGTAATATTATCGTAGCCAGTGGAATAAGAATTCTTAAGTCTCATAATTATTTTGTAAATGTCATTTTCATTCATAGGCGTTAGGTATATACTATTTATATGTTGTTTTATGTCATTCAATATATTTCGGTTTAATTTATTACCCAAATTATTTTTGATCGTTAAGTTAATAAAATATTTATTAAATTCATTACATATTTCAACAGGATTATTAATAAGTTTATTATTTAATTTTATTTCATTTATGTCATTTTTTGTTTCAGCACTTTGTACATATTTTTTTAGTATATCCCACGATGATTTACATACATTTTTTGATTTCGCGATATAATGAGTGTTAGCAATCTTTTGCGCTTGTAAAATACATTTATTTAATATTTTATTATAATGTTGATAACGTCTTTTAATAATTACTTTGTTAGATGACGCCAACCTATATTTAAGATAGAGCTGTCGCTTATGAACACAACATCGTTTGATACCTTTGCTTAGCCACATATTTTTTAACGGTTTGCTAGTTATTTTCACTCTTATAACTGGAAAGCATAAACTAAAGAATAGGGTTATATGATCGTGAAAACAATTGAATGATTTCTCTACATCTTGTTCTTCTAGTACATCATAAAAAGTAAGTGAAGAGATGCAGAGTACAAACTTTTGTATGTTAAGTTTACACATGTCACGTTTAAACTCAAACCATTGCTTAAGTTTTTTTGAATACTTTTGGTCACCGTGTAATTCAAATGTTAAACTCTGACCCTTTTCATGGTCTGATAAACATAAACAATGTATACCTGGTTTGATTGTGCTATCTATGTTACTAGCAATCAGATCTAAACACGCTCTTTTACGCGTAGGTTGATTTATGTGATTAACTATGTTGTAATTACTCAATAGACTGACCAATTCATTACTATTTTTATTTTTTTGTGACATGTCAATGTTCCAATCTCCGCATAGTATAATTTTTTTATTACGTCTTCGTGATAAAATCTGCAATAGTGAATTTAATTTCTCAAAGAATATTGTTATTTTTGAAGATGGTGTTCTGTAGACACAAATGATTATTAAATTAAATTGAGTGATTTCAACCCCACAACACTCAAATACATAAAGAAATGATTGGGGAGTTTCTAGCTTTTTGTAATCTAAATGGCGTTTTAACAAGATGCAGGTGCCACCTCTTCGTTCATTCCTACAATATGAAGCAACTAGATTATAATTATTAATATTAAGATTTTTTTCGGAACCTTTCTTAATAAAAGTTTCCGACAAGCATATTATATCGATTTCACCTAGTTCCCCGTTTAATTCATTTAACGTCACCGCAAGTAAATCCTGTTTACTGAGAGCACTAGCTATATTTTGGTGAAACAGAACCAGTTTTGAGCTTTCAGTTGTTACGAAAAAGAGTATTTGTATCGTTAGTTTGCTGTAATATAGGAGATTGACTTAGATAAATTGGTCTTATTTTAGTAAAGTAATTTAGTATAGTTTTTTGTTTTAATGTATGAGTTTTTATGTTAGTTTTCGTTTTAATTGGAATGTTGGATGCGGTAATTTTTGTAAGAAATGATTTGATTTTCTGTGGTGCTAGATACTCGTTTTTATAATGTATGTAATCTATTTCAACATTTATTCTGAAGCACAATTCCTGCAAATTAATGTCAAAACTATCATTCATTTTTATAAATTTACAATTATTATAATGTTTAATTAATGTCTTTATATTATAATTTAATAAATTCATATTCAAAAAAGAGTTATGTAAGACATTAACAATGAAAACTTTAAAGTTTCTTAATTTATATAAAGCAGTACCAAGTTCTGAAAATAATAGGTAAGGGTTTTTATCATTTTTACCAAAAGCCAAAATAACAATGTCATCTTTCTTCATGTTTGCTTTTATATTGTCACAGCTGCTAAGAATCCGAGAACATGTTGCATTTTGTTTTACCATAGTTGTAATTGTATATGGGTCGTTTATAATGCAGCTACGAGATTTTTGGAGTTTTTTTGATAATCAATTTATTTGTTCATCGCCGAGTATGAATATTTGTGACTTACGCTTCGAATTTGCAACAGTAGCTCCCTCTATTTTTGCTGCTTTTTCATATAACGTGATCTGTTGCACCTCACCGGTATCTGATAGCTCAATGGGTATCGATGATGCATTCCCTAATTCGTAGTTTGTCACGCTTGTGCCGGCAGATGGCGTTGATTGAGGTTCTTGATCTGTTTGGTTTTCGTTAGACAAGAGGCGTTCTCGTCTCAATCTTGCTGATGGTGATGGTGAAGTATCTAGATTCTTTTTCTTTTTCATGGGTGATGAGTAGTTTACAGGTATTATATTTTTGTAATGGCTTATATCTTTTTGACATTTTTCGAGTTCTAATTTAATACTTTTATTTTCCATATTTAAAATTTCTATCTCTTTATTGGCTGATGCTAGTTGCAGTTTTATTTTATCTAATTGTTGTTTCAGTTCCGTCATAGTACTATTGTCTAGAAATGATGCGTTGGATAAACTTTTCATGGTTGAGACAAAAATATAAGATTCATCTTGGCTATTGTTATCTAGGCCTGAGTTGTTGAATCTTGTTCTATCCATGGATTTAGACCTCAGAAAACGGCGTCTTTGTGTAATGTTATCTAGATCTCGTGTTGAATTCATATTTCTCTTGCAATGCAGTTCGCTGTGTTCAGAAGTCGCTGGCCGGTTCCCCAATGCAGAGAAATAGTGAAATAAATATTTTATTTATCACAAAAAGTTTTGCTCCGGCTGGGATCGATCTGGGGTCTGTTGTTCTGAACCCACTAGTATGTGCCCTCAGACCGCGAAATCAGTTATTAGTTTGACGAAATTAGCAATGGTATTATTATGTTCTTCTCATTAGGTTTGAGTCTCGGATGGTGAGATGAAGGTATGTGAAAAAGTAGATTGCACTACTCACGCGTCAGCTGATGTTTGTTTTGAATTCTTTAACGGTTTGACATTTCACTGTATTGATGTTTTGGATTATGAAATACACTTTTAATTCGGAATGTGTATTACTGTTGGATTTTTGTGTACACTATTTATATGATTGATGTACACTTTTAAGAATTAATAATGGATCTTCTGATTAATATCACGATAACTTCTGGTGCACTTTTCTTAGTAGTCTTTTCGTAAATTTCACTGCAAATACTTCTAAACTCGCTTTACATCGCAATAAATATATTTATACAACTCTTAATGCGCAAATCGCGATTTTTATATTTTTAATCAATTGAATTATACGGAGCCAATGTTAACGTGTGGACAGTGGCGCCACCTCCTGATCAGCTATCAGCGCTAGGAAGACATATTACTACTAGATAATTACGTAATGATAATTTGTTTTTCAATACTTAACTTTTTTAATTTTGTTGACGTTGAATCTGTTACTATACTAAGTAACGGATTGTAAAAAAGAATTTTGTGTGTCCTCAAATGAGTTTTTCAGAACATTGTAAATGCGCCAAGTCTTTTATTAGGGTACCAGCTTCGTTTAACATAAAGTTTGGACTGAGCTCATTACATTGTAAGCTATCTATAGTATCCTAAAGGTTTGAACAAAGACAAGGTTTCTTTATTTATTTACGATCTTGCGACGTTCATAAAAGTTTAAATCGTCAAATATAAATCGCCAGTTTATCGGCTGTTAATTGCCACCTTAAAATAGTAGTAAAGTTAATTTTCAATTCCAGTAAGAATCTGAGGCAACCTTTTTATCAATTGTTTGTCATTTCTTTTTCATATAAATAGAGTATTTGCGCCACAAAAACAATATATGAAACGTTTCAAAAATACATTACCATTTTGAGTAATAACAAAATTATACAGTTTTTTTGTAACGCATAATAAGCGATATGTCATAATGCACGCGTCCGTATTTTATTCAATAGACTACGTTTTATTACGATTAGCACTCGACACGGTTGTATAATTTCCAACACCGTAATTTTATTTCCTAGCAGCATCACTTTATCATATCCATTTGATGTCATAATTCGCATCTAAAGTGTGTAGAATCTGTCCCTACATATTTTTGGTCCTTCGAGCCGGATTTAAAAATTGTTTCGTATGTCCATGATGTATTAATTAATAATTCGTAAATAGTTCTGAGTGGTAGAGCTACGCTGCGTTGCAGCACGAATTGGGCCCGGCGTAATACCACCATCATGAGTAAAAGTACCGGAGGCCCATCTCTCCACAATTTTTACTTCTACCTCAAAGGTTCGACTCCTTCCTCGAGGCCGGCAACGCATTTGCGACTTTTGGTTTTACGGGTGGGTGTCCATGAGCGCTGGTGATTCTTCCCATCAGGTGACCCGCCTGCTCGTTTGCGTCTTTTTCACATAAAAAATGGTTTACTAAAAAAAAAACGCTTGCTAAATAAGGTAAGAAACATGCTTTTGAAATTTTTGACAGGCTTAGTAGTGACTCGGTAGCACGGTTAAAGAAACCGTCGCCAAAATTATGACAAATTGTTTTTTTGGAGAGTGTTTGCTGTCGGTCGCAGATGACCTTTACAGCGTAACCGGGCTTGTTTAGGGGCGGCGAGAAACTTACAGGTTCCGAAATTCCGGAATTCCCCCCCCGATTCTTTGAGGGTTTGAGTCGGTTCGAGAGCGGGAAACTCGAGGGCATCTCTAAGAGGTATGGTACCTCGGCTTCGGATTAACCGTGTCGTAGAGGGGTACGCGATAACCAGGTACGTTACGAACGTATCCTATAGAGCGAGTGAGTGTGAACCGGGTGGTCTACGCACTCTTGTTCTACGAGTGCGGTGTCGTGGTCCTAAACTTATGTGCAAGTTTAGTGTGTCTGGGTGAGTAGTGTCGGACTGGGGCGCGTTTGCAATCGTTATTGCATCATCGGGGTCGTCTAAAACGTGACGCGGAAACCGGCGGTGCGAACCTCTTGGAGGGCGAAAGCTGCCAACATCAAGTTGGCAGTTCTCGCCACCAGAGGGTTCGGATGGTGAAGCGCGTTGTCGAAGTACGCCTGAAAGGTGTCCTTCATGAAAGAACGGATAGTCGGAAGATCGAATTCGCAATGGAGATCAACATTGCGTAGGTACCACAAGGACGGCCGTGGCGCCTCCAATGAAACGGTTGACAAATTGTAGGTTCCAATGTAACCTGAGCTAAACGCTTTTGTCTATCCTACCATAATATTATAAATGCGAGAGTGAATTGTTGATTTTTCATAGTAGATATTTATATTTTTCGACTATGAATGAAAAAGCAACAATTGTTGTTAAGTCTGTATTCTTTCACTCAAACGATAATGAACTGGGAAAGAAAGGACAAATTGAAACGTAAAAGATATAAATGAACCAATTGGAACTTCCTACAAAAGCGTAAGGCGGCTGCTCCACCAGAGCGGTGCGACTGCCGCGCAAGGCGATGCGATGTTCGCGAGAATAAAAATGTACCAAAAGGGTTAATTTATTTTAATCGTCCCGCTCGGTGGTATAACTCTATTGGTGTATTTTACATTGTGACGCTCGCTCAGGTGGTGTTTGTTTGTTTATATTGGTGGATTTTTACCATTTGGAATTTATTTATTGTTTATCCCATTTTTTGGTTTTTATAAGTTACGTAGATAACATAATAAATATGGGATTTAGCTTTCTGACACTAATAGTCTGCAAATAAAATTGTATTTCCATACTAGACTAGACAGATTAGACAGATCAACAGACATCAGTGACCCCTATTTTAAGGGTTAAGGCTGGTTAGGCGGTCAGCGAAAATTTGGATGTTGGGTGTTGCGCGGGGCGGGGTCCGCAGCGCCATTCACATTTTATTCAAAAAGTTAATTAAAATGTTTAGTTTTTTGAAAATATTTTGTACAGGAACCAATGTCTTTATGATTATATAGGAATTATTATTGTAAAACACGGTCGAAATGTGCATTTACATGAAATTTTAGAGGTAATTTTAGGATATTTTTCTACCGTGCCAAATTTTTCCAATCGTGTTTTGGCTTCGTTCACCCCCTCACACATACGCTTTGTTATACTCATTGAAAATTTCAGTGCGAAATATCTCATATATTTTGAATAACAGTTAAATAGAAAACAGCCAATTTTTCTGTCACCGCCTAAGGCCCCTTAAGGGGATGGGCTTACCACCTATCATGCTAAGCACATGTGCAGTTTTTATTTGGACGTGGATTATGGCAGTGGGTTGCTTTTGCGGTCCTGATTGCCTAGTCTCTGAACTTACCTTTTGGGGATAATAGTCGTAATAGTCGTGATGGTATATATTGTAAGGGTTGCGTAGTCCCTTCCTCCACTCACTCCTTCTTGGTAGTATTTTTCTTCTGTAACTCTATACCAACTCCAGTGGAACAGCATCTTAAGGCTTAATTACCATTCCGGGCGCGGCGGGGAATGAAAGCACAACACGTTACGTTATTACATTTATTTGAATTTATCCGTGACAAATAATGACATATAATATGTATACCTATGTAATTGCTAACGTATTACTTTTGAGCTTATTAATTCTCTCAATTCCTAATTCAGCCAAGCCAATCACACCCCTCTGAATAAACAATCGCGAGTGATTCGTCAAAAAATACAATACGATGATTATCATACCGTGATTACAACCATAAATAGTGAACAGCCAATATAAGACGTGGACACTTTAATAAAAATACGACGATTGACCTAAGAAGAAGATTTCGATTTACCCAAATGTTTATGTGTATTACTTATTTAACAATTGAAACGTTTGACAAACAGATACAAAAATTTATTATAACAATTTCACTTATACGATTCGATTGCAACTAATGAACAGTGCCAAGTCAACACGTGTAGGAAAAACTATTCATATAAATTCATAAACTTATTCTCTAAGTGGTATACCTATTTGTTACCTAACGTATAGTGACTTTGGTCACTTCACTTATTATTTGGTATCGAAATACATACAACAGTGTACGCTTCCGTAGCGCGCTCTTATCTTACGTGTTCTAAAGACAGTTCTCTGGCTAAGATTATAATTACAAAAGCGGAATACTGTTATGATCGTCGTGTGTTCAAATAATTATTTAACCTGGCACTGTTCATTACCTGCTTTAAAAATAAGTTAAAACAAATGTTGTATGGAATGATTATTAAAATTCTAATAATGTACATAATAATTACACGTGCACGATTAATCAAACATTGGGACACAACAAATAATCACTTAGACTAAGAGCCATATAATTGTAAAATTGTAATAATGGTAATGGAATATCATAAAAAAGGGTGTTACGCACAAAATACATAATGCAGTTACTTAATGTAAGATACATACATACATATAATAACGACTTCTATCCCCGTAGGGTTAGTCAGAGACTAGGCAATGAGGACAGCAAAAGCAGTCCTCTACCATAGTCCACTTTTCACCAAATAGCGACTGCACTTTTGCTCAGAGTGACAGGTGGTGAGCCCATCGCCGCTCTATGCTGTTGGATGTATGTGCAGTCTTTAGTCCGTTAGTCACCTTTTACGACACCCAAGGGAAGAGAGGTGGTGGTAGTATTAAGCCTCGAATTCACTAGGGCACAAGTAGGGCACAAGTTCTGAGACTGTTACAGAACATCTACGGTGCGTGTTCTCAGAACATTTTGGTAACATGTCGTGATACATTTTGCTTGTCCACACGTCAGTCTCCGCCGAGATGTCGCCCGAGGAAGTCGTGGCAGTTAGTGCTGCGTACATTTATATTTTATCGAGTAGTTTACCGAAACGTTATAAAAAGAAAAGGTGGTGGGTGCGAAACTACTTATCACAAAGAGAAAGCAGTGATAATATCTTACGTGATCTTCGAATGTTTGATGGATCATTTGTAAATTTCACTCGAATGACATCGACTGATTTTGAAGTTTTACTAGAAATGATCGGGCCTGCCATAGCTAAACAAGACACAATATTACGGAATGCTGTTGGTCCTGACATCAGACTTGCAATAACATTGAGATACTTGTCGACCGGAGATTCTTATGCTTCCTTGTCGTATACATTTAGAGTATCAAAACAACTGATCAGCAAAATAGTACCAGAAGTTTGTAAGGAACTCATAAAAGCGTTGAAAATATATGTCATGGTGAGTACAAAGACATGGTAAAATCACGAATGTTTTATTAATATTATTTTTAATTATTAGAAAGAAAAATTATTCCCGCAGAAAAGATGGAATTATGTCATGATCAGATGGTTCCTGGCTGTTATCAAATTGAAAATCCAGATTTTCACGTACAGTTGTTTGTGGAATGCTATTCAGATTGTCGTTGGATGCTGTAACACTGTCCTGATGTTCCGATGGTGTGGTTGATGCGGTACTGTAGCCTTGCTTGTATTTGCCCATGCGAGCTTCTATTAATATATTATTAATATAATATTTCGCCATGAGGGCGGAGTGTTCGTCTTTAATGAGACGTAGCTCTGAGGCAACATATCGTCCATACACATCAAACTCATCAGGGGTAGCTTCCATCTTATTTTTGGCGGACCTCATTATTTCAAACGCCTCTCCCAATTTATCCTCTTGTGTTAACATTCTCTTTTTCGACGATTTAGATGAGGTAGGGCGCGGTGATGCTTCCATGGTAGGAGCCTGAGGTTGCGACTGGATGGAATTTTGAGTTTCTTGAGTATTTTCCGAGGAAAGCTTGGAGTATTGGTCATCGGTGTCCTGGCGTTGTGCCTGAAATAATTTTTATGTTATGTTATGTTACATATATTTTTCAGGTCCCAAATACTGAAATAGGATGGAAAGAAAAGGCTCATAATTATGAAATACTATGGAACTTTCCACATTGTGTTGGAGCTATTGACGGCAAGCATGTTTTGATTCAGGCACCTGCAAATTCTGGTAGTGATTATTACAACTATAAAGAACAATTTAGCATTGTCCTCTTGGCTATTGTAGATGCTGATTATAATTTTATATATGCTAACTGTGGTGCCAAAGGAAAGTCATCTGACAGTGGAGTTTTTCAAGAAACTTCTTTTTATGAAGCTATGAATGAAAACCAACTTAGTTGGCCAAAACCGGAGCCACTGAGACATGAACCAAACATGCCATTTGTACTCGTGGGAGACAGTGCATTTGCACTCACCGAAAAAATGATGAAACCATATCCAGGCTACCATGAGGTGGGAAATGTAAAGCGCATTTTTAACTACAGGCTTTCGAGAGCGAGAAGAATTGTAGAAAACGTATTCGGAATCTTATGTGTCGTGTTTCGTATGTTTCGCAATGCAATTGCGCTCCAACCTGCTAATGCTGAAGTTGCCGTAATGGCCTGTGTATACCTACACAATTTTCTAAGGCGTCATAAGCAATCGAGAGCACTCTACACCCCACGTGGAACCTTTGATTCAGAGGATTCGGATCATAACATTGTGGGAGGATCTTGGCGCAGAGAATTTGGACCTAATATTTTGTTGGATTTGCAACCATCTGGAAGACCATCTGCTCAATCTGCTATGGTAACAAGGAACAAGTTCGCTGAATATTTCATCACTGCGGAAGGAAGTGTTCCATGGCAAAACAATGTAGCTTAGAAATAAACAAATATTTAGAATAAGAATTGTAAATTTCATTATGTGTCTACCTACCTATAGCGGTTCATGAGATAAAACCCGTTGACAGACAGACAGACAGCGGAGGCTTAGTAATAGGGTCCCGTTGGTCAACCTTCGAGTAGGGAACCCTAAAAACGACTTTATAATTCTCTTATAATTATTGTTAATGCTTATTTATTAGAAAGGTACTACTCGTATAATAAATTTATTTTAAAATTGTGACTTACTTGTGTCTCCAATGTATCTGTGCCACCAGAAGTTGTCGCCCCACTCAATAAAAACTTCATGGCATCGTAGGCAAACCAAGAACTTGATTCTATAACTTCGTCCCGTGCTTTACCCGTGCCTTTCGAAGAAGCTATTTTCTTTTTCTCACGCATAAATTGTGAGCGGAGGTTGTGGATCTTCGCCTCAACATCTTTCCTTGGTATTTGAAGGTCATTGGCTAACCCCTCCCAAGCATCATTTTTCTTTATTTTATTTTTGTATTCACGGTTATTCGTGTCCCACAAACATCCTTTGCTTTCGTAAAGCTCAATAAGTTTTAGAACTAATTGATTTCCCCACTCTACGGGCATGTTGATGCTAGAATTCGCGCACGCGTCCACACTCTGCAACAGCGGTCGCAGGACTGATGTCGCAGGAAGTTCTGTCTCGCGAGCTAAAACACGGAACCTGTTCTGCGACACGTAGATGTCGCTGTATAGTCGCGTGCGACGTCGCAGAACAGAGCGCGACGTCGCGGCGACACGTAGACGACATGTGCCTAGACAGGTTCTGCGACGATTTGTCGCCTAGTGAATACGAGGCTTTACTTCACAGTTACGCGACACGCAAAAGATCGCACGAACGGTATGTTTATGATACTGGCGCGTAAAACCCCGTTTATATAATATAATTGTAGTAATGCAATACATATTTATGGTATGTATCATGATGTGTGTACATGAGGACTGGCCCTTAGCCTATTCCATGCTCCAGACAGTCCGAGTAAAATGTTTACCTACGATCGACTACGATCTACAGACGATTTATACAATGCTTAAAAATATTTGACTATTCAGTCGGGTTCCTTATCGCTATCACAAATATACGGGTTTTACATTACTGCAACGCATAGCGTACATTCCTATCAAAGTGCAATACATGTATACCTATGTCTGTCGACGACTAATACACCTGTTTTGCTTACACCTACATGTGAGTTTGTTGACGATTGTCCTCCTACTTACATTACAATGTTGAGTGTAGGTTTTATACAAGGTTAAAATTACTGATGCTCGTTCGTCATACACAATCCTATTTCATATCTGCTAACACTGCAATTACTAAAGCTTTTTATTTTAATTATTATCTTTGCATAGGTGGACAAACTTGTAACAGTCTGTTCAAAATTTTAGAGGTGAAAAAAACATCTAATTAAATGTGTGAACAATTAATCGATTGCGTGTTTAAATAATGTTTTTTTACAATGCATTTAATGTTTATGTACAATAATAAAATCTTGAGCAGATTGAGACAAGAAGTTTTTTTTATTATATTAACTAATTCTAGTTCACGATTTCGCATATTGCCTATTAAAAAAATCGTATTCGGAACACTTTCTTACAGTTTATTTTTTTTAATTGCCACAAATTACAAGTAGATGGTAAATATTGAGTTCCCTACATGAAATCGAAAGTTGCCACACCGAATATCGCGACAGCGAAAACGGTGCTAGTCTCTGACTAACCCTTCGTGGATAACAGTGTATATGTATGAATGTATTCATTTAAGTGTCGTCATGAGTAATCGATACCACAACCTTTCGGCATTCGCTGTGTTAACCATTCGATTCAGTAATTGTTCGCCTTCGAGACATTCGAATTCACGTCATTCGATTTGGCGTACCATCGGCATCGGTTCGATGACCGTTTGACGCGCCGTTTTCGCTGCCTCGACATTCAGTATGGCAAATTTCGATTTCATGTAGGGAACTAAAAATATTTACCAAAACGTATTTCCGTGCGCTTCTGTAGGCGTACAGGCTACCAACGTAGACTTTTTTAAAGCTTACGATATCTGCGGTGATTTTGAAATGTTAAGCCCATCTATTCTACGTTCGGTTGTTGAAGAATTCTAAACTACACACACCTATATGCGTCTTCCCTAAGATTACAAACTGTACAAAATGAATAAAAAAGACAATCTCTTAACTTAAGGCCTCCTCCAACGGCATACATTTCTTAATTCGAAATAAAAGTAAGTTTAACAAGTATGTTGGGAAAGAATAAGTCAAATGATAAAAGTAGAAATAGCTGGAGCTAGAAGACAGGGCGTAAGAGGAATTCTTCAAGGATAGCTTTTAAAGTGAGGAAATCGTACGTCTATGTTACTCTTTACAGTTTTGGCTTCTTTGGCACAACCTATTGTATGGGATCGTCATTTATCTAACTAACTGGATTTGAATTATGTCTATGATATAAAAGGAATGGACCAAAGTTATCACTTAATAAGCTATGTTACGAAAGCTTATGAGTAGATTAATGGGATGCAATACGTGAATCCATAATTAGGTATGTATTACAAAAATGCCAAAAAAATGTATCGAAATATTACTACGTTTAGTCGAGAAAACGTGTCGTTGTCTTTCAGTTTGACCCTTAACCTATTGCCCATGTTATTTGAATAGATTAAATTGACTAGCTTTCAGTAAAAGACTTCTTGGTCCTGACCTTCTTTCCTCTATAACTATAAACTGCGTCTTAATTATCGCACAACAGAATAAACGAAGCTGGACACTTTACAAAAATACAAAAGTAATCGTTGGTAGGTGATCCTCCTTGAAGGAAAGCGTATTTTAAAACCTATTGTTAATTACGTCCCTCTCAAAGTCTATAGAACGGTAAAGGCACGGTCATGATGTGTATTGCACTTATGGGATTACTTGTCCTCACAGACAGAGAGAAGAAATTTCTTCTAAATGGATCAAAACACGCTCTAAACTACGAGTCAAGTCGAGGAAAGCGTTTCAAGGCACATACTTTTAGAAATAATAGTAGTGGTACTAAGAGAAAGTATAGCTGCACCACGTTTCAGGTAAGGTTAGATACATCAGATGAATCCAAATAAGACCGCTAAAAGCGTACCCTACGATGAGAGATCCGATAATAGTACAGTGAGTTCTAGTTTTAACCCCGAGCGCCTGCCAGGATACACCACGTACCTTACTACAGCTACCGCGTCCCCGCGTAACATACACAATTACAACGAATACATAAAAAAGGTAAGTCGAAGCTCTTCCGATTCATTAAATCGATTACCTGCACCGTACCACCGTTTCACTATAATTATTTATTCGCACTCACAATTTTGTATAATTTAAACGACTTTCAATTCGTTATCGCACACGTCACCATTGGGGAAAGTGGCGATGTGATTGCCGTTAGTTTTTTCATGCAGTCGACAGGAGGACTGCGACTGCGGCCGTTCCGGTCAAAAAACCGGTTGGTGCGTGCGCTCGCAGGGGAGGCGAAGGCAGGCGCCGCGGCAGAGGTGCAAGATGGCGGGGGCGCGCGGCGGCGGCGGCAGCGGTGGCAGCGCCGGCAGCGTCGGCGACAGCTCGCCCGCGCCCGAGGGGCTGCCCCGCTCGGGCGCGGGGGGCGGGCGCTACACGTGCGTGCACGCGCCCGCCGCTACGGGTCACCCGCCCGCCAGCACGTCCTCCGGCTCCGGCGACCAGCAGTTGTCTGACAGCCAGCACCCCACCACCACGGTCACGAAGCCGATCAGCAGCGCAAGCACTATGTACACTTCCGCGTTGCCTGTGGACAACAAGAAAAAGTTATGCCACAAACTACAGATGCATGAAGGCATTATGGTTTTTGCGGTCGATCGAGGAGAGAAGTTTGGTGTGTTCCGATTTGAAATGTGTTTGGAATTTAATACCTATAATGTTAAACAAAAACCGCCATCCATTCTAAACAAATGAACATACTATTTGCTTTGTTGCCATAATATATTGTAACAAAAGTTTTAATTTCTTATGTAGGTACCTATTTTGTTGATCATAGCAACCATTGAGAAAATTAATTCAGACACAAAAAACCTCGACTGAAAATACCTTAGCAGAGAGGCACAAAATTTTCATTTGCCTAGTATTGACTTTTGCTTAGTCGTATAAAAACTTATTTCTTCGGAACTTGAACCTAAGTGTGAAAGCTTTTTTCTAGACTGCAGCGCAGCGTAGATAAGGATAACTCGAGCTCTACGGTTGAGCTCGTTCAAGTTTATTTTCATGGGGCAGGCCCGCCGCTTTGAGATTTCATTTCGACGTCCAATTTGGCTCGTCTTATAAATAAAGTCAGTCCTGCATCCTTTGTTCATAGTTATTAATTTTTTGGCACTGCTTTAGCCTATAATTTTGAAGTAATATTCTAATCATAACTAAGCTGCTCTTGTAATGATTGTTTGATGCCAAAATAAATAAACAAATAACCTATCTTAACTTGCGGTTTATCTTACAATTTAGTTTAATAATATATGCAAATGCAATCTGGGTTTCATCCTAGACGATAAAGAGATTAAGAGGATTTGGAATTAGTTAACGTTATAGCGAACGTCTAGAATCAGTTTGGGTTTGTGGAGAAGATTTTTACCGTACAATCCTAAGTACAAATACAAAATTACTGGAAATCGCCTGATGAAATGGGAATTAAATTGATCAATGTAACTCTTTTTACAAATGTAACCGCGTTTACTCTAACATTTTAACGGTCTGTGGTATGGGAAAAGGTGTAGTTTCATATCGTAAATTAATGTAAGTTATTATATAATCTTGAATAAATTATTTTAATCTTTATTCTTCTTTATTCATAACATAATTCGTCGCGATAGATCTGTAAAAAGTTTTCACTCTAATGTACTACACATTGTGTGTTAGTAGTTCCTTGTTTCAGTGTAAGCGTAAACTTTACAATAAGGTTCGATAAGAATATCAAAGTATTTTAATTTAATTTTATATCTAACGTAGATTCAACAAATTTATTTACTAACATATTAAGGATTTACTTTATTTTGATCTGAAAGAATTATTTTTTATTATTATAAAACAAAATGGCGGTTACCCAGCTGCTTCCGTATGCCGAGCGGCTGCCGGCTGCGCCAGAGCGAGTTGATGAGGTTGGGATCCCCGCGCGTGCGCCAGTCCCGGTAACCTCGTCCTCTGGAATACTGACTGAATCTGTGTGCAAACACCATTACCTCAACACACACAACAACAACACAGCATGGGCGCATCAAACCAACGTTACATAGCTATGCATGAACCGTCTCACGCTACTAGACTATCGCTACAGTAGAAAAAAATCACACCATCGCCCGTAATAACAGCGAAATTGCCGAAGGTGCTCGCATCACAAACCTGGCGTGAAGCCAACTTCAATGCTAAGCTTACCGTCCATACAAATAGGACTTACATTGTAATGACAGCAAAAAAGCGAAATTGAATTGTTACCAGTTTCCGTTGTTGGGATATTGCTCGTGCACAGTACGGCTAAATAAGTGTTCATGCGAATGCAATTGTAACTACCGTGACAAATATCAAAGCAGATTAAAATGTTCAAAGCTCTCAAACGTTTACAGAATTCGGATTCACAGGTGGTTGTGGCCATTCCAAAGGATCTATATTTTTATAACTTTTGAAAATGTATCAAATATATTTCGAAAACAATTCAATTTCGCGGCTATTATGTGAATGAACTATTAAATTTAAATTAAATAAATCAATGTCTCATTAAAAGTTACGTTTAACAAATGTCAATTAAAATGGTTAAGTACTTCATTAACCGATCCTACAGCAATTCTTTTTAAATAATAATGTCAAGACAAGAAAATCAATGAAGAAAGGAAAAACAATATACATTTCAACGTATTATTGTATTAACCTAAAGGAATTTTCTTATTGTCTTTTCGTACCTATAGATACTTTATTCCGGTCACATAACCTGAAAAATCTTACGTACAAACTACGAGTGATTGGAACGTGCAAATAATTGTAAATAATGTTGTAGTCATGCAGCGGGGCAATTACATATTATTTCGACCACCACAAACGATCGATGGCTGATGGGAGAAGACTTCTTAGGCGCCTATGATTAAGAAAAAAGACTGCAATATTTTGTTTAGTGATAAATTACTTACATTGTCTCGTCGCAGCCATTCGTTGCGGATAATAAAATATTACATGTTTTAAGCGGGTTTGTACATATTTTAAGGTTACATTAGACGTAAGTTAGGAATATTGGGATGAAATAAAAGCTTTGCAGTTGTGAAACAACGGCGTAATGAGTGAGGTGACGCAACCCCTATCTATACATGTGATCAGTATCCGAAGCCGTGCTCTACTTAACATCGCAATCTCTAGTCTCGTGTTCCCATAATTTAAGTCTTTGGGAGTTTTTTGTTCGCTACGACACGATATGAGCGCATATCGGCAGCTCGGAAATCAAGTAATAATAGCTGTGACTGATCGTTTCATTTGTCTTTCCGACGTAATACTTGTATTTTGAATAATTTGATTTTTCGCCTAGATATGTTTATTAACATATCAAAATTACAGTTTTAGTTACTCTTCATTTTTAATGAGAGAAAGAAAGAAATATATATATATAGGTACATACATAAATCAGTTTATAAAAGTTCAACTGCTGGAATCAGGCTTTCCCATATGGACTCTAGCACATTGGAAGATTGTTCCATAACCCATCATACTGTCCTAATAAGTGTTGGTGGTTCTCAGTCGTTTTAAAAATTGCCTGAAATGGTAAGTTTAAAAGAAAATCTTTCAATACTTAAGTATCAACCAGTAAGGTAGGTAAACATTAAACCTCTACCCAGGCAGAAGCAAAATAGTAACAACAATAAATTGAACCTTATTCACTATTAAAATAAGATTAAACCATGTGAAAAATTACATGTTCTGCCCAGCTAAAGGCTAGGCTGGAACTAGCTACTAACACTGGAAATAGCTCGACACCTGCGCTAAATGTGAAGTTCCCGCGGTCGTAGACCCCATTCTGGCTATTTACGTAAAAGGCGCATTCTACCCCATTTGTATAATTTTCAATACGTATTCAAGCGGGAGGTCAAAAATCTTACCAAATCTTGGTTTGATGAAGAGCTACTTAGTTTCTAGGTCGTAATATTTCAGTTCGTTTGAATGAACTAACTCTGTTTTGATTATATTAATACTTCTCTTGTGTCATCGCTCCGTCCTCTATCTTTTGTTTCCTTGGTTACATTATTCTTAATAAAATTATTTAACGTTTTGCTTTGCTCCCTACATAATATATAATTTCTATATTAGTAGAATTACAATGTTATTAACAAGTCTTTTAAATTATTAATAGTCTATGGAAGTAATAGTTAGTATGATAGTTTCTGAACCAATTACAGAGGATTTACAGCATGGGTAAAAGCTTGAGAGAGACAAATGACTTACAATATATTAAAACTTGTTGATAAAATAATTTTCAATACGAATTTAAGGGAAGGCTAAGATTAAAACAAGGTTTTAAGGATGACCCGCTTGCTTACAAGGTGGTAATTTAAATGTTTTTTTTTTATTTAACACCCACATCCTATTTCTCCTTTTATCCAAAGTATCCCCCAGCCAATTTCTTTTGTAACCGCTCCAACAGGAAGCATAATAATTATAATAAACAACATTTAACTTTGTGATTCTAAGCTTAATGTTCTCCTTTCTTATCTACCTGAGTTCAAATAAGAAAGGAAATAGATCAATATCAAGCTATTAAAATCAGGAATAAAGATACTCAGAGTAGAATGGAACGTTGTGATCGCGAAAACTTTTGCAAACAATGTCTGCCCTACAAGCAGTATCGATTTTACATCCCAAATTGAACAACTTCTGTTCTTCACTCCATAATAAATGTAATTTCTCCACATATTCATTTTTGTGTGAGTACTTGCGAAAAGATGTTCCTTTTCTCTTAGCACAGTGATCTAAGTCAAGATAAAATTGAAATGAAAATTAGGATCAAAATATCGTAAAATAAGATTATCACGTTAACTTAAAAAAGTATTTTTTTACATCAATCAACAATTGTCATACGGCTTTTATCTTCGATTTTTCATAATGATAATATATTAAACTAAGAGATAATTTTATTTATGTTGCCTCGACTATTTTTCTTTTGGCTTTTTATTGTATAAACCATAAAATTAGTTTGAAATTATAATAGAGGTATGTTAACAAAGTGTAGACGTCTAGAGCTCAAGGCATGCCCTAATGAAAATCCGGTAGGTACTGCAATATATGTGGTGAAACACTTAGGTATTTAGGTGACAACGCAACTAATACACAACGTGAACCGCATCGCAATAAGTTGATTAAAATACAGTTAAAATTAAATCTTCAAAATGTATTTGCAGTTTGTGCTCACATATTGAATATCTGACTTGGTATTCAAACGTATTTTATGAATATTTGCCATTCATTTTGTTACCTACTGTTGAATATGTAATGAACTGAATATTGTAAATGTTCTTGTTAGAACCTTCTTAAATTAATTTAGTCTTCATTACATTCATTCTGTCATCGATCTGTTCTTTCTCTTACGACATTGATTGCTATTTGCATAATATGTTTTCATTTGTTGTTTAAGTTACTTTACTTTCTACGTTCCTATGTACAATGTATGTATGAGTATTTGTAATCTTTTGTTATTCAAGTATAATCAACCTTGTAACGGTAGGTTACAAGGGTAAATTTAAAAAAAAAAGGATCCCACATATTGTATTATCACCAGCAAAATGTTCACAGTATCAGCAATAAATATATTTATATTTCAATTTGATAATTCACCTGAATGTTTTCACATTATAATAATTAAGACCTAAGTGTCCAGAAAAATCTTTATACCTAGGCTTTATGTGACACCATTTTCTATTTGTAACTAAAGAGTTACAAAATAGTAGATACGTACCTTACTATACGACTTACATACACACATCTTGATGTGTCTGTACTTTTGTACAATAAAAAAAGACAAATAAAAGCTTCCTTACCTAAACCACGTTTTACTTTTTTAGTTTTGTTTTGATTGTAACTATTGCGCTTGTTTGTCGAAAATATATCAAGCAACTACTTTATTGTAGTTTGCAATTATATACTTGTATAAGTCACGTAATATTGGGTTATTTTCTTTAAATCCTTTTCGCACGATTTACATCGTGATTCAGCCCAACTCTTACACAACTTAACATTTAAAATAACCGTAAAATGTAAAAAATTGCTTTTGTACCAGGTTCACATTTTTTTTCAGAAGTACTGTAAAACCTTTGCGCATGTGATAAATTAAACATACGAAATGTGTTATCTTCGTAAACGGAATATATAATGAAAAATACACGTTCCCATGACGAAGCAATCGACACTACGTCCGCAGATCGGAAAACAATAATTGTTTTGCGATATTCAGGAAACAAAGAGTTAAATTCTGTATACTCAATATTTATTGAAAAACCCGAGCTGCATATACTCTCATCGTAGAAAGAATAATGACAAATGTATTAAAATCTATACAAATACACTATGCGGAGTGTCTTCTTTTGTGTTTTTATTATTTTAGTCCACCAATCAGACTAAAGCCGTTGTTTTGGAGTTAATCTAGTTTTTTACCCAATTACGCGCTCGGCTTTATTTAACTGATCAATAGAATATAGTTACTAACTACTACCTAGTACCTAACTACGTGCTTAGTACATTACACAAAGAAAATACTTTGCTTTGATGACGTTATGTTTAAATCTGTTATATGAAACCTATGCTATATAAGTATAAGTCTTAATTCTCAACAAAATTTCAGTCTAACTCTAGTAGGTACAAGGTCATTGCTTAGATTTTGTCATTTAAAAATATTTTGTATGAAGTTCATTTTCTATTTTTTTTTATAGACGCTGTACGCTTGGCCCGCGTACAACACAATCACAACAGATTTGTAAATCTAGGAACGTAGCTATATTAATCCTATAATAATAAAAAGTTACTTTACTTCTGTCAAATTACAGGGCTTTTGCTATTTTAAAACATCCCCAATTGTGTCTGAGGGGTCTGATTCTGACATTTCCTCATAATCCAATGTCAAAACCAGCCCACTATAAAACGCGATGAAAGATTTAAAAAGCAGAATCACCTGATTCGCCATGACGATGTATAAGGTCGGCGACGACTATTGACCACGGTAGCGTACCTACACCAATTCAAATTCGTACACTTTTCGTGGCCGCCGGAAACCTACACCTACTTGCTTACATATTAGACATTATTGAACTCCGTCGACGGAGCGTGAACGTTGGGCGCGCGTCACATTGCCGCTCTCGTTATAAGTTCGCTGAGTTTTCTTATTGGACACTCAGTAACAGTGCCCATAACCTACATAGAAAAATGGACCGTGTGCTCTTGTGAATGCCAAAGAGCGCCGTTCATTATCGCAGGCAAACTTTAACGACATTGCGTGATATTTTGTGCGAAATATGAACTGTGCGCTCCAATGCATACCGTTCATTTGGGCGCATGGAATCTTTGCGCCGTTGTCGTCGCTTTCGTCGCTAATGAGTATCGTAAGAAAAATCTTCGGTAGGGCTGTTAACGAGCGGCGATGCGACGCTTCGCTCTGTCGATAGTTCCATAATAGTAAAGGCTCAGTAGTTAAATGAGTGATATATATCAGTAATTGCATTTCTATTCATTCTTTCAATTAATAGACTTCTTAGTAATATTTTAAATAAGTGTAAAATAGATAGTATTGTCATTTTTCTCAATTATGAATAAGTAAGGTGTTTTTACATATCTGCGATGAGAAGAATCTTCTTCAATACTTTTTTTTTCAAATCTCAAAATGTTATACGCGTCAACTAGCGTTTCTGTGAAGTGATTTTTCCTTGTGATCACGGGACCTGCAAGCAGGCCGTCAGACTCAAATGTAATTTGAAATAAACGCGAGCGAATCTGTAAAAAGTTTCTCATTTCATTCGTGAAGTGTTCACGGAACTTCACACAGCATTTAATGCACACTGCCAGAGAGTTGGAATGCGTTGCTAGTGCAGCGTCTGTATTGCCAAAATAGTACAACACTCCGTCCTTTAAAATAAGATCTTCTGGGCAAACTAATTTAAATTGGATTTTTATCTCATTATAAAAGAACTATTTAAGGTTTGTCTAAGAATATCTTTAAAACTAACTCATTTTGTCATAGTCTTCATCTTGTCCTCTTGGCCCTAATTTGGTAGCTACTAATTACCATCCATCAACATCTTATCTAAATTATGTCATCAATGTAACCAGCATTGTTGTGTTTTGACAGTTAGAGATAAGATACGACGTCCAACGGCGTCCTTATGATCACCTAACATCAGGTGAGATGAACAGTGCAGCTATCCCACAGAAGAACCAAATAAAATAAAGTGAGGAGTAACCTCATTAAAAAAACGTTTCACTCGTTTAACCAATCACTTTTGCAAAGGCCAGTGCAGATGAAGGACATAACTCGGCGTACTTTTGTCCGTAAAAATGTATCACCTGGACTCAGACGCAGTACATGGTATGCGTTATGCGTAGGTAGCTGTTCTTAGGCCCGATTGTTTGATCGGTAGAAAACTAAACTAATCGTTTAAAATAGTAACCAATGATTTAGTTTTATAACTCATGTTTAATAAAACTAAAACTTTTACCATTTTCTTATCTAACAATTGATAAATACAAAACCATTATAAAACTACTCGTATATTACGTAGCGCGATGTAGGGCAAAGACTTTCTTTCTTCTATTCTTACCTATTTAGAATGAGGTTCCTGCAATCCTGAAGGAGAAAGTTTAAGTCGTCCTTTTTTCTTTTTGGTCCACGACCACGTCACTGGTGATTTTGTTTTTAATAATTATATTGTTACAAATGCTCTATAACCCTCTCCTTCCGGATGGGTAAATGTTGCTTAGGTTTCATAGTTTAGTAGTCAACGGAGCTATATGGATTGAATCACATTTCTCGCATTCAAGCTAATTTATATTTAAGGACAAAAAAGTACGCCATCTCGTCAGCACTGGCCTAAGGGTTCTTTTCCAGTAGATCTGTGCGAGGTCTAAGCAGTGCGCAAGAAAAAATCTCTTGCTAAGGCAAAAATAATCTTTTCTGTATTCGGCCGTAAAATGAAGTCATTCCATTGGTTTGATTTTTCCTCGCGCACTGCTTCGTTTCCTCACACAGCTACACTACCTTTAGGGCTATAACTCAATAGGATACCAGTGGTGGCGAAACCAGTTTCCGCCTGCAACAAGATGTTTACTGCTGTATCGAGGGTATCTCACCCGGTGATCGCTAGGTTGCGCTAGAGCTGTATACATTTCGTTGGTGACAGCGACTGGTTGCGTCGCTATGGTGTCCCGGTGAGATATTATAGCCCTTAATGAGCAACACATTTCGACACGTGTACGTATGCCGGCGTGTGCGGGTATCTGCGTGTACGTGTGCTGGCGGCGAGCGGCGTACCTGCGGATACCGCCGACGCCGGCGGGCGGCGCCGTGGAGTGCGGCACCCCCGGCGGCACCTGTGCGCCGCCCTGCACGCCGCCCTGCACGCTGCCCTGCGGCGCGCACACACAACACCCTGCGGGCACACCAACCACGTTTACATTATTTCACATAGTTACACTGTAGAGTATTACCGTCGAACTTAATGCTATGAATTGGATGACGAGACAGTAACAGTGGCCCGTTCCTGTGAAGCCGCTCCTGCCGCCGAGCGCTGCTGCTATAGATAACAGCTCGCAAAACTCAAATTCAAAATATTTATTCGATGTAGCACAATAAGGCTTAGTTCATTACAGAGCTATTTATATAAACCCTACCTACCATGCTGTTGCCGCTATCACTGTCATCCAGTTGGCTTTACACAAAGGTTGGAAAGCATTCTTATGCCCGTGATTGGTCGACGCTAGCCACTAGAAAACGAATTGAACCATAGAAACAACCATATTTGCATCTGAATTAAAATATATTATTTATGTTAACGTTACTACTTAAAAAATAATATATGCTTTAAGTAATAAATTCAGATTCTTCTGTGAAACTTGTTTTAACACTTTACATTTCATTCGTTATCTTAGATTAGCAAATCAAAAGGTCAATAGGTTAAACTTGAACACTCTATCAGAGCCTGCAAAGTTTCCAATACTTTTTATTAAAAAGTTGCACGCAAAAACTAGTTTCAACTAGCCTTAATACCAATTCCAAGTGTGGGATGGTGAAAGTTTTCACTGTATATGGCATAAATAAAATTGGAAAATTCTAGTAGTAAACAGAAAGCAAGGTCATCGCTGTAAAATAATGATACCGTCATTATCTCACATAACGGAGAGTGGCCTACTTAGAGCTGGCCACAATAAGGTCAATTGGAAGTCAATACAGGCTAAAAAAGCGTAAAAATTGTGAGCTAGCTTATTGTGTATTCAATTGGAAGTCAATACGAAGCAAATGTACGGAAGCTGTGGACTGGACTGTGCCGTTTAACGTATTTCAAATGAGCTCGTAGGGATCGATCGTAGTAAACACGCTACGCTATCACGTAGCTGCTACGGAAGTTTAACAGTGCTACGATGCTCCGCGGTGAGCATCTTCGCTTTAATGACTATTGTTAAAAATTTAGGACAAACGCAGTAGCGGAGGCACGTGTTAAAACTTGTTTGTTGTTTTATTGGCAATTCGCAGTAAAGGCTCCTTAGTATCATGCCATTTTGTTTTAAATTCAGCTTAATTTCCGGTAATTGTTTAAATTATCATACATACCTTTATAGAGAATTAAATTTGTTATAAACTTAAACTTTTCAAAATATTAGTATTCTAGACGTTCCGTTTAAATGTTTCGTTTGAGTGGCATCGACATTGTTAAAATATCTATACTAGAATGTTTATTTTAAGAAGTATGAGCCCGTAATGCAATTTATTTAAACATTTTTTTAACTTTACCAATTCATTACAATTTAGTGGCAGTGCACAAAAGCTCAAATTCTAGCAATCTTCCGCCAAATATTTTCAGGGCGCTCTTTGCCGATAAACTGATTTGACTGTCATAGTCGTGTTGTATGGATTGTACAATTGTACATACCTTTAAACATACCTATTCAGAGTTGGTTTTTATTGTAAAATACCACCGTATATACGCGTATTGTCCTTTGAATTTTACAGCGTGTTAGATTTTTTGATTATTCAGTCTTTCTATTGCTGTAATTATAGGCTTTTTAGTGCGATAGTTAATTTATGGATCGAGCTAAAAATCAATTATATTGTTGGCGGGACGCAATAAAGAAAACAAACGAATTCTATTATTTACGGCGGCTGTTTATAACATGGATTAAAAACAAATGAATATCTTAATGTTTTTTATGTATTTTAGCGTTTTATTAACGCTTAAATATACTTAAGTAAAATGTTAAACACTGAAAAAAGACTTGCCTTTGCCTTAACCACTTGGCTACCGACCAAGTGGTTAAGGCAGCCGCCCGGAATGCGGAAGGTGCGTGGTTTGATTCCCGCCTGACGTTGGCGTCTTTTTTCAGTGTTTAAAATTTTACTTAAATGAATATCTGTTATAAGTAATACTTTTTTATACACTTTTTTTTGGAAATTCATCGAGAGGTACGTGAACTTCCGTCACTCGGACAAAGTCGCCGGCGGGCCGATAGATTTTATAAATTAAACCATAATTTATTGATAGTTATGTACTCATTGTTATTCCTTTTTAAATGGGTTTACCAGGTCAAAATATTGAATAAATCAATAAGACAGACGTAAAAAAATGTCACGTAAATAAATATATAGTCAATCAACGGAGAAGTCGTTTTCTGGTTATTTATATAAAATTTTCAAAAAGTGAGTAACGCACACAAATATTTTTAATATCACAGAAATACTTTTAAACGTTAACTGCAATTCGTAAGTAACTCTCTGCTTACAACACTTACTAAACATGTTTTTTTTCGGCCGAGGGTAGTTGCCAAGTAAACACCTAAATTTGTTGCTCTCTTATTTTATTTCTTTAAAAATATTTAATTAAGTTTTTTATCAGATTTTTTATGCAAATCCTGATAGCATAAAGTAGTTCTACTCGCCTGCAGTTTAACTTCTCCTTTTAAAACTCTCCACACATCACTAAACATGGATCACTCAAGACTGGAAGACAACATGAACAACATGGCCAAGATGTTCCAGACCAAAATGGCAGAGTTCCAGGCTGAGCTCAACCAGGCATCTTCACGTAAGAATCCAAATACAATTGCTGGGCTCAATTCCGAATTTCTCGCCTTCAAGGCTTTTGTCTGTAACGGACTGGCTGTACTTCGCTCAGAAATGGATGATTTACGAAGAGGCATGGACAGGATTGAGACGCGTTTCCGAAGTAAGATGTTGCTGGTACACGGTATCGCGGAGCAGAAAGGTGAAGATACTTGCTCTAAAGTTGTCGCCACACTCACATCGAAATGCAAGGTACAAGGTTTCTCGGGTAGCAGCATTACCGCAAGTTATCGCATGGGCAAACTGGCTCCCAATAATAACAAACCGCGGCCCATTGTTGTAAAATTCTCGGATACTGCGGTGCGCGCGGCTTTGTGGAGAGGCAAAGTTGCCCTTAAGGGTTCCAAAGTCACGCTATCCGAATTTCTAACAAAGACGCGTCATGACGTGTTTATGGCTGCAAGAAACAAATTCGGCATTTCTAACTGCTGGACTGCGGAAGGGGTGATCTTTATTAAGACTCCTGACGGAAACAGGCACAGGTTGGAGTCCATGGCCGAGTTTCTCTGTATTGCTGCGGGTACCTCGTCAACACCGAGTAAATGTTAGCAACCGGTTTTCAGCCACTTAAACTTTAACCCACATAATAATCAGTTTTTATGTACTCTAAAATGTTATAGGGTTGGAGTGTAGTTTCACTTGTATTTAACCTTTTTTTTCTCGTCGTGATCTCGTTTGTTTACATTACCTACTGTCAGGTGTCAGACTGACACTGACGGATGAATGTGTCAGTACTATAATTCACTCTTGGACATGACTAAGGGATCTGGTCTATACGGCCTAGGGTTTTCTTTTTCTAATTTTGATTTTTCTAAACCTAATTTTGTTTGTTTTTCCTTTGTTTAACTTCTTTATTTGCTGTATAGTTTAGTAAATCATTTGGTTCATTTATCTTTTTGTGTCATGTTCAAACTTCATTTTAAAGTTGTGTTTTTAGTGAATGAATGTACCTAGTAGGTAGGCGATTCTCTTCCATACTGCTGGCGGGTGGTATACCTATACCTATTTAATTTTTTTATTTAGTTTTTATATTACATTTTTTTTATATATTTTATCTTATATTATATAGTATTTATATACTTACTTATTATGTTACAAGCGATTTTTAATGATGACAATAATATTGATTCGGATGACAGGTCGGACTATCTTTCTGCTTCTTCTTTATCAGACTGTAGTTTCCAAAGTTTGCCTCAACCTCTGGACTCATTACTTGATGCTAACTTTGCACCTTTCTCCAAAAATTTTAATGTCGTGCATATAAATGCCCAAAGCATCCCCGCGCATTACCCAGATTTGCTGACCACCTTCTCTGGTAACCGAAATATTCACGCCATCCTAATATCGGAAACGTTCTTAAAACCTTGTCTCCCTTCCACCTCCTACTCTCTTCCCGGATTTCACCTCATTCGCAATGACAGGACTGGCAAGGGGGGTGGTGGTGTTGCCATTTTCCTCAGAGGCCACCTGCCTTTTAATATCATAAGTAAATCTCCATCTGCCTACTCTGAATCTTCTGAGCACCTTTTTATAGAAGTTCTTCTCGGTCACTCGAAGATTCTCCTAGGCGTGTTCTATAGCCCCAATCTACACATAGACTACTTTGATAAATTTGAAGCCGTATTAGAAACACTGGTACCAACAGCTGACCATACTATTATTATGGGTGACTTCAACACCTGCTTACTCAAGCGGGATTCACGGTCGACACACCTTTGTTCAATTGTGGAATCCACTAGCCTTAACATTCTCCCTTCAACTGCTACACACCATTTTCCTGGCTGCCAGCCCTCCTTGTTGGATCTTGCAATTGTTTCCTCTCCTGATCACGTGAGTTCCCACGGGCAACTTTCTGCTGAAGCCTTTTCCTATCATGATCTCCTTTTCCTATCCTATAAGATCCGTTGTCCTAAACCTAAACCGCGAGTGATCATGCAACGTAACTTCAACAATGTTGACACTGTTAGCTTTATGTCTGACCTTAGCAGTATTGACTGGGATGCGGTGTTTGATGCCCCTACTATCGATCTAAAGATGGAAATCTTCAACTCGAACTTGATCGAAATATTTGACATCTATGCCCCTCTTCGACCGGTCCGGCTCAAACATCTCCTCGCTCCCTGGCTAACTAATGACATTAAAGTCATTATGGCCAGGCGTAATGCTGCTAAGGTTCGATTTAAGAAGGATCCATCTGACATTAATCGTGGCAAATATAGGGAGCTTCGTAATCGCTGTAGTAGGCTGTGTAGGGATGCGCAACGTCGTCACATTCACTCTTCCGTAGCTAACGGTGACCCTGCTAAGGTTTGGTCATTTTTAAATTCCTTGGGTATTGGTAAGTCTAAGACCTCCATTCCTAAAAATCTTGATTTGTCCTCCTTAAACCAACACTTTTCTGCTCCTTCATGTATCCCTCATAATTTGAAACAAAGCACACTGCTATCACTGTCTTCCTCTCCTTATCCACAGCATCCTGTATTTGTCTTTCGGTCGGTCTCTGAGCGCGAAGTTGAAGACAATATCCGAGCAGTTAAGTCTAATGCAGAGGGCATGGATGGGATTGGCCGGCGGATGATCCTCTTAGGATTTGATATTCTGGTCCCTATCCTCTGCCATATTTTTAACTTCTCGCTTAATACTGGCAGCTTTCCTAGCTGCTGGCGTCAAGCAGTCGTCATACCTGTTCCTAAAACTTCGAACCCTTCCTTGCCCTCTCATTTTAGACCAATATCCATTCTTCCCTTCCTTTCAAAAATCCTTGAACGCCTTGTCCTCAACCAAATCAGTGTCTTTGTAAACTCAATTAACTTCCTTAGTCCTTTCCAATCTGGATTCCGCCCGGGACATAGTACTACCTCAGCTCTGACCAAAGTATCCGATGACATACGCCTGGGAATGTCCGATCAGCGGTTGACGGTGTTGGTACTATTGGACTTTTCAAATGCTTTCGGCACTGTTGACTTCGACATCCTTCTGGCTATGCTGAAATCTCTCCTAGTCTCGGATACGGCGCTTAATTGGTTTCGTAGTTACCTTTTCGGCAGACGGCAATTCGTCCGCGCCGATGACAAACTTTCTAGTGCTAGCGACGTCACTGCCGGTGTGCCCCAGGGCGGCGTCCTTTCTCCTTTCCTGTTTTCGATTTTTATTAACTTTCTCACACCACTTCTATCCTGTCAATTTCACTTGTATGCCGACGACCTGCAAATTTATTCTCAGGCCCCCGTTGATGATATTGAGAGGTTGATCGCCAGCCTTAACGCTGACCTTGCGACTATTCTTGAATGGAGTCGAACCCATGGCTTAACGGTCAATCCTAATAAATCGCAAGCTATCATCATCGGGGGCTCAAAACAAACAGCCAAGTTAAACAATTTATCTGTCCCTTCGCTCTTCTTTGACGGTATCTCAATAAACTACTGCGATGTTGTAAAGAATCTAGGGGTCCTTTTCGACTGTACCCTCTGCTAGGCTCCACAAGTAGCAGAGATGAGTCGTAACCTGCCTCTGGTTCGCTTAGGAAGTGGAGGAACTTGCTTCCTGTGAAGACCAACGTCGAACTTGCGCAATCTCTCCTTCTACCGATCTTAGACTACGCCGATGTCTGCCTTGTTGATCTTAATGAGGACTTGCTTAATAAGCTACAACGCCTTCAAAATCTCTGCGTCAGGTTTATCTTCGGTTTGCGTAAGTTCGACCATGTGTCTGAATACAGGCATAGGCTTGAATGGCTACCTATTAGGTTGCGCCGTGAGGAGCATATCCTCACTCTCGTTTTTAACGTACTGTATGATCCTCGTACTCCTTCCTACCTTAAAGGATGTTTCCGGTTTCTAGGGGAGGATCACAACCGTGGTCTCAGGTCAAAATCGGATAATGTACTAAAGGCTCCCTTTACTCGGTCAGGTTATTTTAAGGATTCGTTCACAGTCCAGTCTACTTTTCTTTGGAATAACTTACCCTACGAAATCCGACACTCCAAGACACTTTCTATCTTCAAATCTATGCTACACAAGCATCTATTAGCTAAGTCATCTGCTAGTAACATGTAATAGTTTATTTAATATATATGTATGTATGTGTGTATGTATGATACTTATATCGTTGTATATATATATGTACGTCTAATTTTAAATATATTTATAAGTATATAATTATAATACCTGTTTTTATTAATTAACTATCGTGTAATTCTGTTTAATTGTACTTGCGCACTTCCTCTTTCTCTTTCTTGGGTCCTAAAACCAAAGGTTGTCTGGAAGAGATCGCTTTCAGCGATAAGACCGCCTTTGCTCATACTAGATTTAAGTTTTATATTGTAAAATTGTTCTACATGTATGTGCAATAAAGAATTTATCTATCTATCTATCTATCTATCTATCTATCTAAACATGTAAATAATGAAAGGTTAACAAAAGCGAATCAGCGAACGGAGGTAGATACTTCATGTTAAATTATTTCTATGACTTAGTACTTAAGGTCTGCGGCGTCGTGATGAGGGTGCGATGTTATCTGCCCTTCGCTTTCTCCTTAACAAATTAGCGACCACCAAAGGGGAAGGGAGTTGGCATCTGAATCGGCTCTGAGTTCTGACTCTTCTGTAACGTTACATTGTGCAGGATTTCATTGAAATTCAATGTGGATACTGCGCGGCGCACACAAGAATAATACATTGTGACGCTTTTTGTTTTCTTTCCTTTGTTGTCATTTGTGATTATGGGATCGAAGGTGGATGTAGAATATTATTTTTTACGTGATTATGGTGTTAAGTAGGCAGGTGGTGGGAAGGTGATGTTTTTGTTGTTTTTTATTTTAACACAGCTGCCCCGTTCGACTTCGGCTTTACATCCCGTTTGGGAAGTGAATGGCCTAGGATGGAACAAACTTCACATGGTATCCTCAAGAACTAGCTGTAGATATATCCCTTAATTTTTATTATTTTAAATAAAATTAAGCATGAAACTGAACAACTTTCCCCAAGACACCTATGTGTGAAATGACAAAAAAATTTCGACCTCCCATACTATTGTCGTCAGCTGATCGGACTGTTTTGAATGGGAGGTCAAAATATTTTGTCGTTTTTGCACATAGATATCTTGGGGAAAGTTGTTCAGTTTCATGGGTGGAACTCACCCTTAATTTCTTTTAAACGTATAAATATTAAGGGTGTAGAACTGGATGCGAAACAATGCTACTAACTATGCGGCTAGTGGTGGGTGTGTAACGTTTGATATAAATACTTATGATCTAACGTTCATTTAATATAATTTCATTTTATATAACAACTGACTTGATATAATAAACATTTAATATAATTTTAGAATCTATAATTTCATGTGATATAATGTCCATATAATATAATAAACATTTGATATAATAATCTAATGGTATAAAACATTATTCATATAATACTCAGACCCAAAGGGCACCATCCAAGAAAGCAAGCAAGCATCATGCGAGCAAGCATGCAGCATGCTAGCAATCATGCAACATGCAAGCAAGCATGCAGCGTGCAAGCAAGCATGCAGCGTGCAAGCAAGCATGCAGCGTGCAAGCATGCATTCAGCGTGCAAGCAAGCATGCAGCGTGCAAGCAAGCCTGCAGAATGCAAGCAAGCACGCAGCATGCAAGCAAGCATGCAGCAGGCATGGTTTCTTTCACGGCTTCGGCGCTGCGGGGCTCTGGCGGTCCCACGCCGCCGAAGGCCGCCTCTCCCCTCCGCGCCTACGCGGGCTTAAATTACACTCTAGCGTAGGGCAGACAAGTCTACGTGGAGTCCGTTTTGCCGCGATTCGTTTCTGTCACTGACTTTTGTGGCACAACCTTACCAAAAAAACGACGTATTAACTTTTAAAGATTTTTTTTAAAATCAAATTGGGGTTAAAATGTTAATGTTATTTTAAAGTAAAAAATACATCAAATGAAGTTATAGAATATGTTATTATACCAATATAGCTTTATAGAAAAAGTTGTTATAGAATATGAGTATTATATCAAATGACTAGTATACGTAATGTTGTTATGGGAAGTGTATATACATATATCAAGTAAAAATTATATCCAACGAACGATAAGTCCTTTGTAATTAGTTCATATGTCATTATATGAAATGATACGCACCCGCTAGTGGTATCTTAGTAAGGTGGACTTAAAACAACCCCTATCGCCAACTAATCCGAGTACAAGAAAATGTGCCCTCCGTTCGCAATCCAACCCGGGATCTCCAGGTTTGAGGGTAGCCAAACCAATAAAACACAGAGGCAGTAAAATAGTGATTGTCCAAGAGCATTACTAAACTGCACTTTGGATCCAAAAATACTGCTTTAATTATTAAACAACATGTTTTAATTTAAAATCTGGTGTACAAGGCATACGTTTAAATTCTGTTGGACTATTATGACTGTGTCAGTTTAAAATGATATATGTTTAATCGCTTTAAGGTGCGCCACATATTGTTTGACGATATGATATTCTTGTTAAAGCCTGATTGTTTATTACTACTCAACCGCAACAATTATAATGATCCAAAAACCAATAAATCAACCAATACAAATAATTAACTCGCCTAACCATAACAAAAGCATTCGCTCAATTGCGCTAAGTGCTTTAAACCCAAAATGTATATTTGAACAATCAACAATATGAATAATCGACGACGTTAATGGCGATTATAAGCTCCAATGTATTGTGTTTAAAGGTGCTTTTACCTTTTACTAGCGGTGCGATTTGTTTTTACTGAACATGAGTTATATCGCCGTGTATTTTTTACTGGAATTTAAATGGAATTCTTAACTAACGAGAATTTGAGTGTTGTACTCACAGAACAGAAGAAAAAGTGTTTTGTGGTTATACTGTTTGACAAACTCTGTTATTTTAACTAGTTTTAAGGTATGATAGACATCAGTAAAGTTCTGGCATTACATTGTACGAAGTATGTAAGATGAAGAGAGAAGGTACGTTCTAAAGATCTTTGCAAATTGTTCTATTTAATTGCTTGCCGTGTTCCAGTTTAAATGGTTTTAGACCCAGTGAAATTATAGGCCATGAAAGAAAAAGTTAAAGACTGAAGTCTGAATAAAAATTGGTTTGTCAGGGTCAGCGTCGTGCAAAACCAATGGCCAATCCACACTAGTACTTTAAAAGTGTATCGGTTACCGGCAAGTGCTGCGATAGCTGCCAGCGATCGGAGGGCGGAGCAGCTGCGTGTCATGTCAGCAGGACATGCCGCGCGTCGCCCGCCGCCTCATATGCCAATGGCCAACCCATACTAGTAGTTTAAAAGTGTATGGGTTACCAGCGAGTACTGCGAGAGCTGCCAGCGATAGGAGGGCGGAGCGGCTGCGTGCCATGTCAGCAGGACATGCCGCGCGTTGCCCGCCGCCTCATATGCCAATGGCCAATCCACACTAGTAGTTTAAAGGTGTATCGGTTACCGGCGAGTGCTGCGAGAGCTGCCAGCGATAGGAGGGCGGAGCGGCTGCGTACCATATCAGCAGGACATGCCGCGCTTCGCCCGCCGCCTCATATACCAATGGCCAACCCACACCAGTAGTTTAAAAGTGTATTGGTTACCGGCGAGTGCTGCGAGAGCTGCCAGCGATAGGAGGGCGGAGCGGCTGCGTGCCATATCAGCAGGACATGCCGCGCTTCGCCCGCCGCCTCATATACCAATGGCCAACCCACACCAGTAGTTTAAAGGTGTATTGGTTACCGGCGAGTGCTGCGAGAGCTGCCAGCGATAGGAGGGCGGAGCGGCTGCGTGCCATGTCAGCAAGACATGCCGCGCGTCGGCCGCCGCCTCATATGCCAATGGTCAATCCACACTAGTAGTTTAAAGGTGTGTCGGTTACCGGCGAGTGCTGCGAGAGCTGCCAGCGATAGGAGGGCGGAGCGGCTGCGTGCCATGTCAGCAGGACCTGCCGCGCGTCGCCCGCCGCCTCATATGCCAATGGCCATCCCCTCTCCTTACTTCACTAAGCTTATTTGTACTGGCACCTCGAGACCAACCGTTAGGTTATGCAAGAAGTGCCAGACGTCCCTGCGCTAGTAGAACACTCGCGCAGGAGACCACCAACGTTAGGTCTTGACGCCAAATTAGTGCCCGCCGCAGCGCGCTCTTCATTCGGTACTCATAAAACTAGTGTCTCAGAAGAGTATCCCCGTGAACACGTGTAGTTCACTGCCTATTGTCCAGATAGGTAACCGGAGCTGTCAAGCTCGCTTACTTCTCGTTGCACGAAGGGCACAACTCGCAGTTGCCACTGCTAGGGTCGTCGACTCTAAAGTCGACTCCCAAGTGTCCACCTTGGTAGCGGGGTAGTAAGCACACTCACTTCTCGGAACCCATCCGGGCGCCTAGCCAGTTCCCACGTCCTACGCGGCTGGCTAGACCGGAGACTTACGGCATCTAGGAGGCCACCTCTACTAGTTATCCAGACTAGTACCGGAGATGTCAACACCAATGTCCAATGAAAACCACCGGACAAAGCTGCCAACTATAAGGGAAACTCACGTTCCCCGCAGGACTTTTCGCTTCTGGCCCCTCAGAGACCGCTACTAGGCCCCGCTCGCTGTGCACGAGTTTAGATTCCTGGCACACAATACCAGGACAAACGAACATTCCCAAGCTCTACAGCTAACCACACCCACTACGAGTCCAACCCATGTCCGGATCCCGCCGGAGGTGCCTGGTTAAAGGCACGACCAGCGGGGGGCTTGAACCGGAACCCCGTAGTACCTCTGAAAACACAACCGGACCCGTAGTTCCAGTTGCGATACCCTATCTATTGAGGTCGGTAGATAGGGACTCGCCAATGGCCAATCCACACTAGTAGTTTAAAGGCGTATCGGTTACCGGCGAGTGCTGCGAGAGCTGCCAGCGATAGGAGGGCGGAGCGGCTGCGTGCCATGTCAGCAGGACATGCCGCGCGTCGGCCGCCGCCTCATATGCCAATGGTCAATCCACACTAGTAGTTTAAAGGTGTATCGGTTACCGGCGAGTGCTGCGAGAGCTGCCAGCGATAGGAGGGCGGAGCGGCTGCGTGCCATGTCAGCAGGACCTGCCGCGCGTCGGCCGCCGCCTCATATGCCAATGGTCAATCCACACTAGTAGTTTAAAGGTGTATCGGTTACCGGCGAGTGCTGCGAGAGCTGCCAGCGATAGGAGGGCGGAGCGGCTGCGTGCCATGTCAGCAGGACATGCCGCGCGTCGCCCGCCGCCTCATATGCCAATGGTCAATCCACACTAGTAGTTTAAAGGTGTATCGGTTACCGGCGAGTGCTGCGAGAGCTGCCAGCGATAGGAGGGCGGAGCGGCTGCGTGCCATGTCAGCAGGACATGCCGCGCGTCGCCCGCCGCGTCATCGCCGCGACACCCGCCACACGGCGTGCGAGCCGCCTGCGCACCGCCACCTGCAAATGTATTGGTGTTAAATACAAACGAACAAATGAACATCAGATACTTACTAGGTAAATAATAAAAAAGTGGCTATTAATCAACACGAAATCGTAATCGTAAGTGTGACTTATGGCTTTCATAGAAAAATAAACAAAAATGGTTAATACTTATACACCATTGAGATTGCCCAGTGCCGTACTTTTAAGTACTTTGATGACAAATTTTAATTCCTTGTCTTTGAGATATCTAATACATTTTGAGAACTCTTACATCCGTTTTCGACTTGGCATAGATTTTTGGAGTAATTATACAGGTACCTACATAAAAGCCGTAGGCGTAGTATAATTATAAGTGGGTATCAAGGCAGTCCGACGAACTGATAAAGATCCCGAAAAGCCGCAAGATGCGGGCACCGCACGACCGCTTGCTGATGCCCTTAAGCCCAGCAGCTATATTGATATTATAATAAAAGAAAGCCGTTCATAATTAACTTTCTTGATTTTTAAGTTCGTACATTGGCACTGACGTGCAGTAAATCAGTGAGGAGAAATAAGAATTCAAACTATGTCTATACAACAATTAAATGTTTTTTTATTGTTACTTACTTAAACTTATAACATCGCATTGATGTAAATACATAATTATATATATGCTGTTATGATGCAATAAAAACGGAGAATATAATTTATGCCCATCGGAACTGAATTCCCGTGTCGCGTAGCGGTGAAAGAATACTACCACCCGTCGTAAAAGGCGACTAACGGACTAAAGACTGCACATACATCAAACAGCATAGAGCGGCAATGGGCTCACCACCCGTCACGCTGAGCACATGTGCAGTCGCTATTTGGTGAAAAGTGGACTAAGGCAGAGGGCTGCTTTTGCGGTCCTCATTGCTTAGTCTCTGACTAACCCTTTGGGGATAATAATCGTGATTATATGTATGTAGAACAGAACCCTTGTTTATTATGATTGGTAGTAATAAGCTTTTACATTTATGGGATAGTACCAAAGTCTGACACAGTGTCAGCTGGAAATTACAATGTGATTTGAGCGTTCGATGGCTACAGTAAACATTTTAGAGAAATCTCGTTGCATGACTAACAAGGCAAAACTACATAACATGTCCATGAAAAGAAAGATTAATCATACAAAATATACATAATATACAAATTTTAACGACTTAATGACAGGCAGGTGTTAAGAGCGTCTTTTGTGCGTCTAGCAAAACTGTTTTGCTAAAAAAAACCCGACGAATTGATAACCTCCACCTTTTTTGAAATTATTTAAAAATGATTTATGATATTATTTTACTTTTTAATTATTCTGTTACTAATAAATCTGATGCCTATCGTGACATTTGACAAAAACAAACTCTAAAGCCCAAAGTTAACCCCCAAAGGTAGTTGTTCACGTAGTGCCTTAACCGCAGTATTGTTTGGGTTGGGGAATAAATATGTATCGTAAAAAACGGTCGACGGGCGAGACGGCGAAGAGCAACGTTTCGTCTGAAGTACTCTCTTTTTTGCTTTCCGTTCAAACGTGACTGGTCGGCTTTGTGAGTACAGGACCGCCCTAACTCCATTGAATATAATATAATATTTGCAGTAGTTCTTGAGTCTTAAATCATTTTGAAGGTCAATTATTTAATGTAAGTAATTTGAATTAAACTAAAATCTCTTTCTTCTATTTGTCACCTCCGATAAATATAAATTTCAAAATGTCTAAATTTATGTTATGATTCTGCGTAAGCGAACCCTATGGTGGAGATTGTGCGACGAGAAGCAAAGACCATTTCACTTTCAGAGTGAAGATATACGCTATTAATCATTGTTCATGAGATAGTTTATTCATATGTTTTTGATAATATTCTAACGCATTTAAACAGCAATCTATCTATCGTAGAACAGGTCAAAACAGAACAGGTGAAATATTCGTTTTTTGTTAAAACGAATCAATTCCGGTGGACGGCTTTTCTGGCATAAATATCCTGTTTTGTGTCAAACTCTCCAAACTGTATTTGTAACAGCCTGCATTGTATTTGCCTACAGGTTTTGTTTGCGTGAAGGGGTATGCAAACAAAAATAGATCGCACAAAGCAATTTGATGTGACACGCAGAAACACTCGTACACAAGCGCAGCCAAGCTAAAAGTTTTTATCACGAAACACTCCATGTAATTTTTAAAAGTGAAATACTGTTTATGTTTCTTGCACCATTTGATATAGCATTATGAGCGTAGCTTTTACTATGGACACTAGAACACCAACAAGCAAACAAACATATGAACACAGTAACTATTAAAATTACGAAAGAAAATAGCTACTTGTCTTAAAACACAGACAAAGGTCACCTTTATGCTATCATGGCTGGTGGAAACAGAATCGAAAAATTATTTAGTAAATGATAATGAAAAGATTACAATAAATTATTAATGTGTTCATTATTTTATTGTTTAAATTGATCCAAGATTTTATAGTTCCTGTAAGATGTTCAAGAAAAATTGAAAATGTAACTATTACACTTGAGCGAGCATGTTTCGTGACGACGCAGCATGTGTCAGCCAATGTCCTTTTATAATATCATTGGTGTCAGCCCCAAAACAAGAACCGAAGCTTTGATGCGACATTCACAGAAATAAAAGAACTAGAAAAATGCTATTTGCGCTCGGCTTTAGTCAAATACATATTTTTTTATATAAGAAGGAGGCAAACGAGCAGGCGGGTCACCTGATGGAGAGCAATCACCGCCGCCCATGGACACCCGCAAAACCAGAGGATTCGCAGATGCGTTGCCGACCTTTAAGAAAGGAATAGAGTTAAGGAAGGAATAGGAATGTGAGGGGGGGGGGGGGAAGGGGCCTCTGAAACTCTCACTGGCCGGACGAAACATAACAGCACCAAGTGCCATTATTTCACGCCGGATATTCGTGAGAGGGTGGTATTACCCCGGGCGAGCCGGCCCAATGCGTGCTGCAACGCAGTGTAGCTCTACCATTTAGAAATGTAATATTCCGCTACCTAAAAAGGTTATTTACGTATACAAGTACATCTATAAAACATTTTGATGATTAGAAATAAGCTCTCGTATTGGAGGATTAACACATGACTGTTCTAAAAAAAACGGGCATACTTTTAGCTATGGGAAGGTACAGAGACAATAATCACTGATAAATATTTTTATACTTTATATTTTATACTGTTTGGTGGCTATTTTAAAAAATAGCTAACGCATATAACTTTTATAACTATCATGGTTGCAAACATTATTTTTACTTGTTTTTTCGAGATATTTACCATGATTATTCGAGATATTACCATGTTTCCCGTGACCATGGTGCGTGCAATCGCGCCGAAATATCGAGAGGACAAACTCAAGGATAATCATGGTAAATAGCTAACGCACCCTAATGTATACAGAATGAACCAAGTATCTAGTAAAGGTGTTTAAAATTATGTTTGAAAAATATTTGCCTTACAAAATCAAAATCGTCAACGCAGCGCATCAGTTAGAGTTCAGTGAAAATTATTTTGAAACATTCTCCAAACGCAAAACCCGTGTCTGCACACGTATGCAAACGACAATCATGCACAGCTATTTGGTATTGTGTCACATATGACAGGGCCCCGGCCGCAGCCCGTGATATTATCCATAATGCGCTGTTTAACTTGCAAAAATATATGCGATGTTTTACATGCTGTGTCGTGTTTCCTTCTTGCCACTTTGTTTTGAATAATCTATTTGATCTTTTCCAACGTCTTATAGCAAGTCACGCAGTATGTTTTTTTACGTTTTTGTCGATTTTCTTGATAAAAAATCTGATTTATTCCTGAGTTAACTGTCCGATAATCTACTTTAGCCATTCTGCACCTCGTGCAGTCTTCGCATCAGTCATCTATCCTTCTTGTAGATTGATTTTATTTCTTAGCAATTCATTCGTATTGTTGTTCAATAGCTTACCCACCTACCTTTTAACCAAACTTACTCTGCAATTGTCTCCGTTATAAAGATAACTGGCAAGTGTTATTGGTCAAAGACCTTTTGTTGGGGAGAAATTACAGTAACTTAATTAGATAAGATGTGCCAGTCTGTCCTGTTGTAGTTACCTGGACGAAGTAAATGGTTTTTCACTTAGGTACTCCTAATGGCACAGTAGCTTTATATTCAAGATTCAGAAGTTGGTTTTGTTGAAGTTCGTATTTTGCCCAACTTTCGTTACACATAATTATTTGGAGATTGGCTTTGTGTATTTTAGGCAATAATACCGTCTGCAAAGCTAAGTTTGGACCTCATTGTACCCAATTTTGAGCAATTTCTAAACCTATGTAAATACGATGTAGCTCTGGCGACCGTGAAAAATCCTCCGTAAAATAAAAAAAATGTAATTTGTAACAAAAAGTACTTTAATTACTTACTTACTTTAATTAAATTAATTACTTAGATATTTCAAAATATACTGTCAAGTAAGGTAAAGCTACTAAGTAACCGTCACAACTTTATTAATGTATTAACATATGAACACTCCCCGCATAGGTTTACCCCAAAGGCTGGCAAAGGACATGACGGAACTACTGCGTAAAAGCCTCCAGCGGTTAGGCGGCCATAAAAAATTATCGTGGATTTTACTTAGCGGTTTTTGCTTACGACCACATCATATACTACATTCGGCAGAAGGATTCGTGATAAAGTCCCGGCTGACATGTTTTGTCAGCGCTATGTAAGAATGTAATACTCGAAGCTCTCTAGAGATACTGGACTACCTCGTTTGGGGACAATTTTATAACCCATAAGTTGTGCAACTTTTCAGCAATAAATTATTATCAATTTATTTATGTGTTAATACAAATATAGTACCATAAATTTAAAAAAATATATGTGTTTGCAATGGTTTTCATTCTAGCTATCATCCACGGCTTTACTCCAGTAAAATTTTGTCTGTCAAAAAAGTACACTTTCTGGCCCTCTAGCTTTCTCGTTACAAAAAATCACTAAGAAGCATTGTTCTGTTTTGTCGTTATAGACAAATAAACAGGCTTATGTTTATTAAGTAACGTAACAAGTAACGAGATGGATGTGAAATAGTTCCCCTAAAATACTTAATACTCAGAAAGCTGTGCAGCTTTTTTCTTCTCCACAGCTAAATGGCTAGAAGGTACAATCCTGTTTTTGGGTCGATTCTAAACTACTCATCTATAGCGCTTCCAATATGTTCCCGGAAACGCGATTCGATGATTTCGCTGTGATAGTGAGGAAACGGTGTGCCTTTGCTGATTCGTTTGCGCTGATTCGTTTGCGCGGCAGCACCAAGTGTACTGAAGATTTTTTTTATGTGGGACGATGTCACAGTCGTGATTATATGTATGTATGGAACATGCTGCTAATGCAAAGAAGGGTTCAGGTCCTCATAACAGCATAGTCAACAATCTCCCCATCTGCTGTTGTTTATGTAGAAATGCATGTGCCCAGCAGTGGGGTAATTTCTAGCATGACGACGAATATACTTTACGTACCCTATTATAAGAATTATCTTATGCTAGGAAGAGTAACAATTATATAAAAGCATCTAAAAAAAATTTTATAATTAAATTGAATTGAATAATAAGCTTATCTGTATTATCTTTTATCTTAGCTTATCTCCCCATGTGCAGTTATTCATGTTGGAAGGCCAGTGGGACGTTTATAGGCTGATGACGAACTAACAAAGAAGAGCGTCGTTTCAAATGGCAACTTGTCCAACAAACACAATACTGAAAATTTTTGCAAAAACCTGTAATCGAAAAGTTCACTTATAAATCAATTAGATCGTTTTTGGCATAATTACTACTATCGTTTTGAATGAAATTCCACGAAAATATTAATATGCGTTTTTAATACATTGGTTTGGTTGGTTTTGGTTGTTTTGGTTGCCTTTTGATACAACACAGTTCCTGTCTTACTTTCGTTTTGAAACAAACCTTACTTTTGACATGACTTTTATACGTTTTAATAGCATTTTAAATCAAATAGCGTTTTGCTGTTGTAAAGTAGTCTAATTAAGGAGTACGAAGTCGTAGCAAACTGAAAATTGTCTTTGATGTGACAACTTGCGTTTTGATCTTCGATAAAATCGTAACAATTGTAAAAAATAAACAAATTAAATTGATTTGAATTAAGCTCATTAGAATAAAGATATCTTGACTTTAACTTTGTCGCCTAACCACTACTTACACTATGACAGTTATAATAAGTAAACTAAGCTTTATCTATTACCAAGGAAAAAGGTTGTTAGTAGATTACTTACATCCTCTTTGGTTAGTAGTGTCAATAGATAGTTGGAACAAAACACATGTTGCGTGAATAAGCTCCAATCAAGCCGAGTTGGATATCGTAATTAGTGGAAGAACCGAGTCAAAGACATAGTTCGCGTGATTAGCAAGTTGACGCTGTAGTAGGATCATATTGCCATAGTATATACTCGTAGTTTAGATATACTTAATTGTATGCTTCGGTGGCCGAGTGGTGGAGCGTTCGGGTCGATATCCTGAGGTCCGGGTTCAATTCCCAGGTCGAGTAAAGTGTGTTTCGATTTTTTTGATGCATAACTCGGGTTTGTGATCGCTGATCAATCACCCTTATTGTACAAGTGTGGCGTCGTGGTTAAGCTAATCCGTCAATTGTAGCGATAACTCGATAGTTATGATGGAGACTTTTGACGAGCAGTGGTACTGTATACAGGCAGTTACCTTACTTTATTAACCGTATAGATAGATAGATAGATAGATAATACTTTTATTGTAACATAATCACACAAACATGTACAATGCAATGCAAAAACAATGTTACAACTTGGCGGTCTTATCGCTTAAAGCGATTTCTGCCAGACAACCAGTCTGATGGAGAGAACTAATATACTCTAAGATCGGAGGTGCAAACATTGATAATATATACTAAGTACACAATTAAAAGCAAAAAATAATATTATAAAATAAATAAATAATGGGGTTTAATAAATTTATATACACACACATATATTAAATATACATAATTATACATACTTAAACATAATAGTCTCAGGAAGGAAGTAGCGCACAGCGACAGCTATGCAGCAGGAGCGTATAGCGTAACGGTGAAAGAATACTACCACCCTCTCTTCTCTTGGGTGTCGTAAAAGGTGACTAACGGACCAAAGACTGCACATACATCCAACAGCTTAGAGCAGCGATGGGCTTACCACTTGTCACGCTGAGCACATGTGCAGTCGCTATTTGGTGAAAGTGGACTATGGTAGAGGACTGCTTTTGCTGTCCTCATTGCCTAGTCTCTGACTAACCCTTCGCGGATAATAGTCGTGATAAAATGTATTAAATGTATTTATACTTTACTTGTTCTGTATGTGTTTGTTAAAATATTTTAAAATTACTCTCTTTCATTAATACGGATTCAAAAATTTATATTAAGGTAAGTGTTAAGTGGTTAACAATGGTCTTAACCACTTAAGCGTCCGAGCCCCTATATACAACATGGCGCCCAGCGTCCAGCTGTTTCCAGAGCTGCTAGAAGAGTGTACAGAAGAATACGAACCCTGACTGAGCTGACAAAAAAAATTAGAACTAAACAACTACTCAGGCTATATCAAAACTTTATATACGTACGGAATGCTTAGAAAACGCAGTATTTTAATAAATTAACAGTTAATTACGAAAATCTATTACAAAAATAAACATTCCAAGACAAAAAAAAAATACGTAAAAATATATCGACATGTAGAAATTATTATTACTTGGAAGTCACTGTTTGAAACTATAAAGAATCATACCATGTTCGATAGCTAAAACCATAACGATTGTTTTGATGTGCACATTGTTAGGAAGAAGGATGATTACGAAGAGTAATAACAACATTTTTAGCACCAAAAAAATCCTATGCAAAAAAAATGGCGAACCGTCAAAATTGTCAACAATTTCATTTTTTTACTAAAGGTTCTCGTACACTATGCCATAGTTTCAATTGCTCTACGGATCAATTGATATCCATACAGCCACCTCAAATTTTCTTGCGGAACTACGAACTAGGTGCAGTGGGCAACAACCTTATCAAAGAACGTTGCCGTGTTTATGGCGCTTGGTCAGAAAAAAATTTTAGTTGCAATGTCACTGTCTACGAATGTAAACAAACTTAACCAATCTTTAACGATAATTAGTTTGCGATTGTTTTGATGTGCACTTATTTAGGAAATATGGTGAGTAGAAGAGTATTTCGACATTTTTAAAGACGCTTACGCTGCAAAATTCCGTTTTGGCGAACTGTCAATTTCGTCACATTCATTATTTTTTTCTGTGAAATTTTCTGTGGCAATATATAGATTTCTTTTACTTGTATGATGAATTAGTAACCACAGAACCACCTCAAATTTTTTCACGGACCTACGTACTACGTGCTTTGACCTATTAAACGGGTGACTAAACCTACCATGGACGGTTGGAGGTTTAAATGCTCGGTGAGTAAACCTACCGTGGACGTTTCGCACTTATTTTTTCTCGGTGAGTAAACCTACCGTGGACGGTTGAGTTTTACGCATTTCGGTTTTCCATACAAACTTCCAAGTCGAAATATTTAAAAACCAATAAGCCAATTTTGATGAAACTTTGCATGCTAAAGTTTACTGGGATCTAAATAGTTTAATGAAAACATTTTTAAAATACTTTTATTTAACTGAGTTATTGCGATTTAAAGTTCACCATAGAAAATTTAGAATCGCAATAACTCAGTTAAACAAAAGTTTTTTAAAAATGTTTTCAACAAACTATTTAGATCCCAGTATTTTACTTAAGCATGCAAAGTTTCATTAAAATTGGCTTATTGGTTTTTAAAAATTTCGACTTGGAAATTTGTATGGGAAACCGAAATGCGTAAACCCTCTTAATGCAAACCACAAACTACGTCTCAAGTTTTAGAACACGAGTTTAACCTTTAAAAACTGTTTCGCATTACGGTTAACGTTTACCATTCTCTCAAAATATCTGAAATTGAATGAATGAATCCCAAGAACGGTTTCCTCGGGCTCGGTAAAGGGAAATAAAACCGAGACGCAACCGAAGCTAACGGTAGGGGTGCGTGATGCCATTAAACATTTATACACCATGCACGTGCATACGGGATGGTTTGCATTAAACATTGATATCACTTTATATACTTTATATAATCACGACTATTATCCCCGAAGGGTTAGTCAGAGACTAGGCAATGAGGACCGCAAAAAGCAGTTTTCTGCCATAGTCCACTTTTCATCAAATAGCGACTACACATGTGCTCAGCTTTACAGTGTTTTTTCTATTTCAACAGATTAGAAAACTTTTTAATTACTTATAAAAGCAGGAATTTCATACCTACACACATAGAAGAGTTAATTTATCTATTCCGTGGGTAGGTACAATGGCGGAAGCCGTCGCTTTACCAGTCTAAAGGTCAAAATCCCTTACACACCGCTTTCTCTATTTGGCACGGGCACGTACACGGGCGGTCGGTGCGCTTCATACGAAAATCGCTGCAAAGTGGTAAAGCGATGGTGACCCCGACCGTACATCACTACCTAAGCTGTGTGGTGGCGGCTCATCAATAGAATACATACATACATACATACATATAATCACGACTATTATCACTATTATCCCCGAAGGGTTATTCAGAGACTAGGCAATGAGGATCGCAAAAGCAACCCTCTGCCATAGTTCACTTTTCACCAAATAGCAACTGCACATGTTTTCAGCGTGACAGGTGGTGAGCCCATCGCCGCTCTATGCTGTTGGATGTATGTGCAGTTATTAGTCCGTTAGTCGCCTTTTACGACACCCAAGAGAGAGGAGGTGGTAGTATTATAGTATATATTCTTTTACCGCTCACCAAAACGGTTAATAGAATACTATGGCTCTATCTCCTCATTATCATTTGGTGAAACGTGGACTATGGCAGTGGACTGCTTCTGCAGTCCTCATTGCCTGGTCTCTGACGTACCCTTCGGGGATAATAGCCGTGAACATATTTATGTATGGTTACTTGAAGTAAATATCGTTGAACTCAACAACACTGAGGTGTTTATAACTTGCCCGTTAGAGAGCTAGCGGCACTTAAATGAAACCAGACTTAGTAACTACAATACTCGTATGATACGAGTATAGTAGTTATTTTTTTATTTTTATATTTAAACTTTTGCAACATTACATTACCTGAGGCATTCTCTACCAGTCAACCATAGGGTGGTGCAGACATGACATGGTAAGTGCAATTATCTGCGGTGACCAAAGTTGGATGGGACCATTAAAAATATTAAAACATAGTACGTATATAAATAAACAAACGCAATATATTTTTTTTATAATATACCTACATACAAGGTAAAGAAAAAAGAGCAAATGGACTTTCTTTTTAAAAACGTCACGACTCGTAGTTGTTTATGGTGTCTCTGAATTGTGATTAAGAGTCACACGTCACCATTAATGAAAAAGTAGGTACTCACATTAGAGTTATAAAAAATTCATAGTTTTACAACTATTATTGACCAATCGCGGTACACACGTAAAGGTGATTCGGGTGCCTACTATTTCTTGGGGCATCCTGTATATTGTAACTCTTTTACCGATGGGTATGGTAAATCAGAAGGATATATATTTATGGTCTCGGCGTATTCGGGGTTAACGCGTGGCGATAACTGAAACGTGTAGGTAACGGTAATGAATTTATTATTATGACTGTACACAACTGTACATGAACGCGACTCTAGGAGAACTGGTGGCGGCCCGCGCAGGAGCCGTAATCCCACCTCAAAGGTATGACGCTCAATAATCATACAATATGTCGCTACACTCTGTAGAGAATTAATACACTGCCAAAGCATCGTGGGCACTCAAACTCTAACTTCTAAGTTGTGATGTATTATGACAAACTTCTATTAAAGTTTGCTTAAAAGACAGATTTCGCCACAAACAGTACCTAATATGTTGTTGAGGCGGTACCGCACGAAACCCTTCGCTTCCCTGTAAGTCCTAATGTGTCCTCCGAGAGGACCCTTAATATTCACAAATAGTTTACCGTAATCGTAACTACAACTTGGTCTACTAATAATTAACGCAATAGCAGAGTTACTCAAAGTTATACTGCATTAAGTAAAACAGAATTTTACACTGACTTACAAATTATATTTTTTAATTATTAACGTTGATTCCCTCTGATACAAAAAAAAACACAAGGAGATGCCAACCACTATTCTACACCAATAATAAATAATATAATATAAATAAAACATATTTGTATATGTCTAGATTTCTAATATAATATTATTTTGTCGGTGACTCAGTCATTTAGTAAATGACGATCTGATTTGAACTATAGCTCAATAATAATAAAGTTCTGTTTCTATTTCATATTGTTAGGCCGACTTTGTTGAGCTTAGCCAAATATTGGGTGATGAATCACTGTGTTTTGGCTACGAAGTGATGTATTATTATAAACGAGCACAGCCTTTGTTTATAGCGTCGCCTGTTTGCTTTCAATGACATAATTAATTTTATTTAATGAGCGAAAACATCCCATTGTGAACCGAATTTGCACTCTACACTTTGAAATGTTCGTGTAAAATGACGTGCACTAGAAATGCAGAGCATAATAAGTAAACTTTTTTGGAGATTTACCTAATAATAGTCGTTGACAAAGTTGGCAAATTAAAAGTAATAAGTATAAAAAAGTTAAAAAAAAATTGTTTTATTAAATAAGTAAAATTGGTTGTCGTCTTTTTTCAGTGTTTAAAATTTTACTTATTAAATTAATTTATTGTAACTTTCTCCATACAAGAAATAGAAAGAATATATCCAACCAAAAAGTCGTAAAACATTCGTAATATTAGAAGTTACGATCGAAAAACAACTACCTAATCAGGATCTGAACTTACAAACATTACATGGGGTGTATTAATAACATCGCGGAGTGCGTGAATGGGAGCTCGCCTTGGAAACAAGGGCGTCTACAGGTGGTTCATATTTAACGGTTATTGCTAGGCTACAATTAATTTGGCCGTGTCTGCGAGATGTGCCTGTCGTTGAAATATCGAGGAGGGCGCTAGGGTTGCCATTAAAAAGTTATCAGTGTCATCAAAGAAGTATCAATACACTTTATATCGGCGAAACTTTGTTATTATTATTATAGGCTGTGTTGCCAGAAGTATCGTTACTTTTTTTGCTTTTCATAATAGGTAAGGTACGTCAAGCGAGGTATGGATGTCATGTATTCTCTTTTTCATAATATTTCTAATTGTACAGTGCTACAAAAAAAAACAATATAACGTTTGCCTAGTAAACACTTAGAATCGTTTGCAGTCCTCAATAAAAGTTTGTCTAAATTTCATAAGCCTGAATACATACATACAACCATATAATCACGACTATTATCCCCGACAGGTTATTCAGAGACTAGATCCGGGCTGTTAGATGTGTGTGCAGTCTATAGTCCGTTAGTCGCCTTTCACGACACCCAAAGGAAGAGAGGGGGTGGTATTCTTTCACCGCTCCACGGCACGGTTAAACGGTTAGGTACACGATACGGTAATATTTAACCAAAAGTAATATCAATTCAAGAAGCATTTCAATTGAGCAAGAAGCATTTCAATTGAGTTCGGGTCTAAACTAATCCAATGAAGGATTCGCGAAAAGGGCTGATCGTATTTTTAGACATTTCGATGGGGCCATAACATATACCCGTTGGAGTGGTAATGTTGGCAGCCCTAACCGGGCGAATATTCCCGCGGCGGCCGGGCCGTGACATGGGTCACGCTTGCCAAAACACCCGCTCCAATGATATCCGGGTATTCTGGTAAAGGAGATTTAATTGCTCCGCAAACATGGGTATCCTGATAACGTGTCGGGGATGACGCATGCTCGTTGTTACGTTCCAAATAGTGCGCATTAGCGTACGGCGTACACAGTTACGTACCAACGGTGTGCTCACACAGAATTAAGAGGGTTTACACATTTCGGTTTCCCATACAAATATCCAAGTCGAAATTTTTAAAAACTACTAAGCCAATTTTAATGAAACTTTGCATGCTAAAATAATATACAGGGATCTAAATAGTTTGTTGAAAAAATTTTAAAAAAACGTTTATTTAAGCGCGTTATTGCGATTTTAAACTTTCTATAGTAGACTTGAAATCGCAATAACTCAGCTGAATAAACGTTTTTTAAAAATGTTTTCAACAAACTATTTAGATCCCTGTGTTTTACTTTTAGCTTGCAAAGTTTCATCAAAATTGGCCAATGGTTTTTAAAAATATCGACTTGGAAGTTTGTATGGGAAACCTAAATGCGTAAACCCTCCTCACGGAATTGTTTGTTGCCACCATTCTTCGTGTCTAACCTTTACCTTCGTTATACATTCTTCATATTGATTCACGACTATTACCCCTAAAGGGTTAGTCATAGACTAGACAATGAGGTCCGTAGCAGCAGTTCACTGCTGTATTCACCAAATTCCAACGCCATGTGCTCAGCATGATAGGTGCTAAGTAAATAAATAAATAAATCTTTCCTACAATCACACCAATTATCTAGCCCAAGAGAAGCTTCGAAGAAACTCGTTAAATGGTTAATAGACAACGGATAAACATACTTAAAATACTTAAATACATACTTATTATACATAGAAAACATCCACACCCGAGACAATTTAGAAAAACGATAATTTCTAAATTGACCCGACCGGGGATCGAACCCGGGACCTCAAAGATGGCGACACCATGAAAACCGGTGTACAAACCACTCGACCAAGGAGGTCGTCAAAGTCCTTCGTCGCTTTATGCTGTTGGATGTATGTGCAGTCTTTAGTCTGTTAGCCGCCTTTTCCGACACCCAAGGGAAGAGAGGTAAGGGTAGGTAAGTATGTGTATGTTAGTTTATAAGGTACCTATATATGTATGGGCCTGTAATCTTAACTTTGTAGCCTGAAAATAAATGAATAAATAAAATAAAAAATAAGCTTTATGCCGTTGGATGTGTGTGCAGTCTTTAGTCCGTTAGTCGCCTTTCGACGTCTGTCGACACCCAAGGGAAGAGAGGTAAGGGTAGTAGTAGGGGTTGGTAGTATCCTTTTAGTGAGGGGCTTCGTTACATGTATTATAATAATAATAATGAAATTGTTTATTAGAATAAAAACACAAACACAAATACAAAAAAGTGTGCACGATAGAGCCTGCATAAGTTAAACTGTGTTGCAGACTCTAGCGCCTACCTCCAAAAAAAATACAACAACTATATGTATAGAATATTAGGTTTATACTTCAACGACTGCTTCAAACTTTTCGTCTTCATCATATCTTTAGTAGGTAAATGGTACCGCACTACACCCGGAGTAATCACATAAGAGGAGTTCCGATAGTGTCTTACCTCACACGACATAGTAAGATAAGCAAGTGCAAGCTAGCCAGGCGGACTGACAAGCCCAAAATCCTGTAGGTACAATTTGTCTCATCCTTGGTAATCAAATCCGGGATTTCAGGGGCTGAGAGCGACGATGGTTTATCCGCTAGACCATAAGCGGCATCGAGACATTTATTATTTATTATGTGTACTAGATAAAAATAATCGCCTGATAAATATTTAAACTTATGCCTTTTGAGGAACAGCAAACTGTACGTGCGAGTTTTATTTCAACTAAATCATTTAAAGTGTAATTTTATAGTTGCGACGCGAAACTCTAGGAAATACTCACGCGTTGTTATTTAAATAAGAACCTAATAATAAAAATAATTAAAAACAGATTAGATGGAGGTCGGTCGCCTCGGATGATTGATTACGGCATAGCTGTGAGCGGTACCTACTTGCAGGTTATAGCGGTTGAGTATTGCGAAAGATTCCCATTGTTCTCGGGGGAAAGAAATAAAAGGCGGTCGCATAAAATTCGCAACACTATGATGAATGACCGAGGGCGGCGCTCTGCCACAATAGATGTCACGCACTCGCGACCTCATAACCATCGGCGCCAATTTATGGTGGACGTTTTCTCGCCCCTCCTGAGGGCGGACTGTAGTTGGACGCCATCATTAATCTTAGTTATGCCACAATTGTGTACTAACTTAATATTCAAAGGTCTAACAATGCGCCTGCGACGGGCTGTCTTCGTATTTGTCGGATGTCAGTGCAGGATAAGTATCATAGTTAATAGAATAATGTTAGGTATTACATACACTTTGTCACTTTATATACAAGTAGTCGCGTTTAATCAACAAACTGTTTTGTTCTGACGTATTTTTATCCGGTATGGTTTGGGTTCACCTAAACTTTATAATACGTTTGCTTCACAAATAGGTACGGTATAATAAGAAAGGTAGATTATACTTATGTATTATAATCAACTTTTTATAGACTTTTATCATCGTCATAATCAGCCCGTGTCAGTCATGTGTATTGCTGAACACAGGACTCCCGCAAAGACTTCACAGTTTCAGAATATTCACAATTTTTTTACTTTATTAATTAGATATGCCTGACGTCCAAATCAGACAACGTGACGTCCGTGCCGTGCTGCAGTCACTTGATGTGCGGAAGGCTAGCGATCGCGACGGTATACCGGCAGTCGTCCTTAAAAAATGTGCTTCCGAGTTGTCTCCAGTACTGACACGCCTATACCACCTCTCGTACTCTAATGGAATTGTGCCGGAGGCTTGGAGAAGGGCAAACGTCCAGCCGGTCCCCAAAAAAGGGGATAGGTACGACCCAGCCAACTATCGACCTATTGCTGTCACCTCTGTCCTTTGCAAGGTTTTTGAGCGAATCATAAACAGGCAACTCATTCGCTACCTAGAAGATCACTCCCTGATTCATGATCGACAATACGGGTTTAGACCGAAACGATCAACGGGTGATCTCTTCGCGTTCATAACACACCTGTGGGGTGAAGCAATGGACAAGCACGGAGAAGCACTGGCTGTTAGCCTGGACATCTCCAAGGCTGCGATCGAGTTTGGCATCGTTCCCTTCTCTCCAAGCTTTCGTCATACGGCTTGCCACCTCGCCCAGTCGAATAGGTCGCCGGGTTCCTGCATGAGCGCAGCATTCGCGTACTCTACGAAAGCAGTGCCTCACAGTTTCTGCAGGTGAACGCCGGAGTGCCGCAGGGTTCTATAATGTCGCCCATGCTGTTCCTTCTGCATATCAATGATATGTTATCCTTGGGTAACATTCATTGCTATGCAGACGACAGTACAGTACATCGGCGTTATTTGGATCACCCTGCGGCAAAGCAGGCCGATGTAGTGGAGTCGAGACGGAAGATTGTCATTGAGCTGGACGAGGAGTTAGATCGCATTTATAAATGGGGCTCTGATAACCTGGTCCAGTTCAATGGCAAAAAAACACAGGTCTGCGCTGTCACTGCTAAAAAGTCCGCATTTCTCCCCCAACCCTCCTTCCAGAGCAACCTATTACCCATCCAGACTGGTCTCAGTCTCTTAGGTATGGACATACACAGCGACCTCAACCCGAACAGCTACATTGAGAGCATTATTACCACCGCCTCACGTAAACTCGGAATCCTGAACAAGGTGAAGCGGTTCTTCACGCCGGAGCAACGTTGTCTTTTGTATAAGACTCAGGTGCGCTCCTGCGTGGAGTATTGCGCTCATCTTTGGGACGGATCCGCCAAGTACTTGCTTGAAGCTCTTGACAGGTTGCATAGACGTGCTGTCCGTATTATCGGTAACGATGACGTTGCGACCAGTCTGGAGCCGTTACAGCTACGTAGGGACATTGCTTTCCTTAGTGCTTTCTACCGCCGTTACCACGGTGAATGCTCTGAGGAGCTCTTTGACCTCATCCCTCCCTCTCCTTTCCTTTCCAGATCGACGCGTGCAGGTCTTAGAAGCCACCCTCATACCGTGCTGACCATCAAGACACGTACCAAGAAGTTTGGACAATCGTTCTTTTGCCGAACTGCCCGTATGTGGAATGCGCTTCCCGCACACGTGTTTCCTTCCTCTTTCCCTCCCGTTTAAGCGGGGCGTGAAAAAGCATTTATGCAGGCCGCCATAGTGTGAGCGTTCGGCATAGCGTGGTAGCGCTGTGATGAACGCTTTCACTTCTTGGGCTTCACTGGCTGCTTGTCATCAGGCAGAGTAAAGCCATTATGGCGTGCCACAATAAAAAATAAAATAAAAAAAATAGATATTACTTATATAGTCCTTTCCTGGATTTATTAAAATTTTATGAATATTTGTTTTTATTACTATTTCATTTGTTTTTAATATTTATAGTCTTTATTATTTAGATTGATATTGATAAGATAGGTATATAATATAATGTTGAGTTTTTTTTTATTTTTCGTTTAATTAGTTTTATTATAATATTGTTATCTATGTTATTTTTTAATATAAGAGCTCTTTTAAGCTTTTTCAATTGCTACGCCCTTACAGGGTGTCACATAATCTGTACATTACAGTAACAACTTATGACATGCAAATAAATGAAATAATAATAAAAAATAAAGCCTTACAATAGTTGTTAAAGAATTAAAAATAATTTATTTATTTAATTTAATTAATTAACACGGTTATATTACCAATTACATTAATTAATCTACATCTTATATATGAATTACAAAGAATAATAATGACTATTAAAATTAAAACATTAAATTAAAATTAGACGTTACTATTACGAAATGATCAATTAAATTATGATTGATTGATTTAATCATGTACGGATTCATGCATCCCTCTCACAGAATAACAGGCACTCAGACAGTATTTCCACCCATCCGTCCGCAAACAAATCACAGGTAGGGTTGGCCTCAAGAAGATCGTTAAGCGCGGCAAGTGTGCGTGGGATTGGCGAATAGCGACGCGCAGCGGTGCGGGTCGGGGGCACAGCAAATAGTTTGTGCTTTCTATTCCGCCGATAGTAGTCAGGCGTAAATAGTTGGCACAACTGATTATTCAGACCTGGTGCATCAATATTGCCACGTAGTATTTTGCACATGGTTGTCATCTGATCCTTGTTCCTCCTTACCTCCAACGAATTGTAACCTAAGCAGCCCAAAATAAATTTGGTCGGGTACATATACGGATAGTATCCATTGGTACGCTTGTAAAGGTATCTGAGAAAAGCCTTTTGTACTTTTTCCAGTAAGAGCACATAGGTACACTCATGTGGATTCCAGACACATGAGCTAGTTTCCAATTTGCTTCTTACAAGAGCACCAAAAATAAGCCTCACAACGTGCTGATTTTGAAAGTCCCGGGAATTCCTCAGAACAAAACCCAATCGCCTGAAGGAGTCTTTTGCCAACGTGATAATGTGATCGTGGAATGTGAGTTTTCGATCGAATGTGACCCCTAAGTCCCAACCGTTCTGGTAATAGAGTTACCGTTAATTGAGTAGTCGAAATTGATTGGGTCTTGCATACGACCAAAAGTCATTGCGTAGCATTTGGATGAGTTAAATTCCATTGAGCTCCCGAGACTCCATTCGTGAACCGCGTCAACGTCTTGCTGCAGTGCAACACAATCGGCTTCTGACTTGATCTCAACAAAAAGTTTCAAGTCGTCAGCATAGAGCAGGCACTGAGCGTGGGTGACAACTTTAGGGAGGTCGTTGACCATCAGAAGAAACAAGAGGGGTCCAAGTATCGATCCCTGGCTTACTCCGGAACGCGTGTGGTAGGGTTGTGACTCATAGAGACCGAGTTTTACAAATTGCTGGCGATCACGAAGATAGTCTGCTAAAAGGCGCAGGAGACCGGGAGCAAAGCCTATAGTGACTAACTTTTCCAACAGTTTATCATTGTTAACCCTGTCAAACGCCTTCCGGAAGTCGAAGTAGAGAACGTCAACCTGAGATCTCCTATCAAGGCATCCGGAAATATACTCAACGATAGTCAACAGGTTTGTATCGACGGATCTTTTTTGTCTGAAACCATGCTGCTCATTACAAAGGTATTTATCCACCTGAGAGTATACGTACTTGTGAATTATGCTTTCAAATACCTTAGCTGGGGACGATAAAATTGCAATTGGCCGGTATTCCTCAACCTCAGTTTTATTTGAAGTTTTGGGTATCGGGATGACTCGAGAGATTTTCCACTGGGAAGGAAACTTACCACTTTGCAAAGAAAGGTTGAAAATGTGACAAAGAGGATAAGAGACACTTTCCTTAGCCTGTTTAAGTAACACAGGAGGAATCAAATCTGGTCCTATAGAACTACTTGACTTTAGTTTCTTAATTCCGAAATGAACATCACTAAGTTTAAACTGAAATATGTTCACGTAGTTACTATTGGAACTTTTATCGTTACGGTTCACTGTATCGACATTTAATTCCGGTTTGTCAGGCAAAAAGACGCTTGAAAAATAAGTTGCAAAAGCAGTAGCCGCCTCCTCACCAGATAGTGTTTGGCCCTTATAGGTCACGCTAGGATCAAAGCCACCCTTAGTCCGTAAACTAGAGACGTGACGCCAAAAGTCACGAGGGTTCGTTTTTAAGTTCTCCTCAATACGTCTTAGGTACGAACTGTACGCAGCAGCAACGCGAGACTTAAGATCCGCTCTGAGATCAGAAAAACATTTGTACGTACGTTCACAGTTAGTACGTTTCCAAGAACTATGCAGCTTGAGCTTATGTTTGATGTCACATATTATATCACCGGTGAACCATACAGGATAACGTTTGCCGAACTTACCTCTGCGTTGCTTTTTCGTAATACATAAGTCAAAGATTTCGTATATGGTGTTATAAAAATATTCAGTGGCGGTGCACACATCACTAGCTTGTAGAACATTGTCCCATGAAGCTTCGTGAAGATAGAAGTACATTAGTTCATAATCACATCTTTTAAAGTTCCAGTCTTTATCTGGATTTATGTTAGTAGGATCGATAAGGTCTGAAGAACCAGCTGTACCAACCCTAATTTCGATGTCCAATGGTGGATGGTACGCATCACGTGGCACCAAACCATCTGTAGCAGCGACAGTTACTCCATGGACATAAGAACTTAAAACTTAACTTAAGTTTATGGGTGGCAGATAAGAGCAAATAGAAGCGAGCGCAAGTGGCGCGATCCAAACATCCATTCCACTGCGCTCTGCATACATCTATTACTATTCATGAACTCTCAAATTGTCTGAACTTCTTTAATATGGTAGCGTATGAATTGAATGTTAGAATTAAGCACTCATATTCTATATCAGTGTTTGGCAAATTAAATAAGAACATAGTTTTGTTACTTTACGCGGAGTACGGTGGTTGGTTATACAAGATTGCAGGACGAAGTTATTACAACTTAGGTGTTTCTTCACAACGCTGCTTTTGTGTAGTTCGTCGTTGCTATGTATTTTATTATAATTATATTAATTTCTTTTTAGCTTTGTGTACAGCTTTTGTCTATTAAACTTGCCATCTATATTAAGAGTAGCCTTACACTATGGTCTGCTGGAATTTTTTAGCTTTGCTTATCTTTACTATATTTATTTCTAATAATTATAATAAATAAACATTGTAACAGCAACACATTCCAGATTTTTAATATGATAGTAATTCAATATTACTGAAATCAGTGTTTATCATTGGCGCATACAATATTATAGGGCTTATTAAATTAAATCAGTATGTCGATTCAAAAACAAACTCAAACACATAATGCATATTAGACTCTCATTACTGTAGCGACGAAATTTGCAAAGACCAATGACCTAGTCATGATATGAATGAATGAATTAACTGCAATAATGAGTCACTTATGATTAGTGTAGTTTGGTTTTTTTTTTTCAATGGGTAAGAGTTTGGACTTGATCACCCTGATGGTAAGTGACGATAAGGCCGAAGGTGCAAGCGCGCTTCACCCAGAATCCTCTTCCACTGAGGAACTGGCAATCTTATATCAAACTGTCGGAACACAACAATGCTATAAACATGGTTGTATGGCGACAGACTTAGATAAGATGGTGGTAGCTAGCAAGGCGGATGTAATAGCCCTGCCACGAATCAAACCCAGTACCAAAGATGTACCCCCCGATAGGAATCGAACCCGGAACATTTAGGTCTGAGACCGGTAGCTTAGCCACTAGACCACAACAGCCGTTAATATTGTCAGTTGAGCAAGTTAGGTAGATTTCTTATTCTATTGATCGTGTTTAAGTAAGCTTTATTCTCATAAAGTATTAAACTTGCCCATTGATAGTTCACATCTCGATAGTTATTCGGGTCACAAAAGATATGAATGCGAGATCGAACACGATAACACGGCAAATGGTTACCGACCGTGGTACACACATAAGTCAATCATGCGGGCAGGATTTACGACAGCCAGTACTTGTGGTCACGGCTCGCGTGAAAAAGGACAATGCCGGGACAACTGCGGTTCTGGTCGCGGAACTTTTTCGACCGAAAACTCGTAAATCCCATGAAGTACGGTCACTATCATGACAATGCTGGCTCGTAAATAGTGAATGCACTGATCGATCTATGGTAAAAAATTATGTAGGTGCTACATACGCTACGAGCGTGCTACGAGAGTAGTTATGTATTAGTTTCACAATAATTATTTATTTATGTTTTCTATTTATATATTAGACCATATAGCAAAGAGCGGCGATGAGCTTACCACCTGTCACGCTGAGCACATGTGCAGTCGCTATTTGGTGAAAAGTGGACTATGGTAGAGGACTGCTTTTGCTGTCCTCATTGCCTGGTGTCTCACTTACGCATCGGGAACAATAGTCGTGGTTATATTGTGTATGTATGTCTATTTATTAAAACATGTTTACGATTTAAAATGTCTTAAAATTTAATTTGAACAAAACAAATGCCGCTACACTTTAACTGTCATTGTATTACAGTTAATAACTTCAATAAGGTTAATTAATATGTGGTCGTTTCTTCATCTGAATTTAGCTTAATGCTACTACGAGTAGTAGTGATGATACATACATACATATAATCACGGCTATTTTCCCCGAAGGGTTAGTCAGAGACTAGGCACTAAGGACAGCAAAAGCAGTCCTCTACCATAGTCCACTTTTCACCAAATAGCGACTGCACATGTGCTCAGCGTGACAGGTGGTGAGTCTTTAGTCCGTTGGTCACCTTTTACGACACCCAAGGGAAGAGAAGGAGTGGAAGTATTATTTTACCGCTCCGCGACACGGTGTTGCGAAAAGTGATGATACTTTTCGAGATATCCCATAAAAGTTGATACTGTAAGTATTTGTTGGATTTCATGTTAAACAATGGTTACTAAAGCGATCGTCATTACTAATTCTGTTGATAATATTTTTTTAGATAAGTCACTACTTACATATATATACGTTGTTTCAGAAATTTCAACAGCTTTCACAACTTTCACAACTTTAAGATAGTTGTTTAAGAAAAAATTGTTTCGATATTATGTCACCAATCCGTATGGCAAGCGAAGGGATGGAGCCAATATCTATCAGTTTTAGTGATTGCTATCCAGCTAGATAGCTTATATATATTATAGCTTTAGATCTAGATATATTGGCTAAGGAGGCATTCACCATCACCTGTGCAAAGAGGCCTTCATCCAATAGTGGGATAGTAGTCTAATGTGTAAAACTGTTTAGTTTTATTAAATCAATGTAATTATTACAAATTTATGAATCATTAGTCTTAATTAGCCGTGAAAGAAACCCCCTTTCTTCTCTTGGGTGTCGTAAAAGGCGACTAACGGACTAAAGACTGCTCATACTTCCAACAGCACAGAGCGGCGATGGGCTCACCTGTCACGCTGAGCACATTTACACTCACTATTTAGTGAAAAGTTGGCAATGGTAGAGACTGCTTTTGCTGTCCTCATTGCTTAGTGTCTGACTAACTCTTTGGGAATAATAGTCGTGATTTTATGTACATAATGTAGTATATTTTTTCAAGGTTATATCACCCTAGCTATGACTAACAGAAAATTCTAGTGGTGGATAATCGAGTCACTGTTGAAGCTGTAATGACATATTAGGCGAGAAGGCTGTAAATCGAAGCGCAATTACCACAGCACCTTAATCACAATTCTGCTATCGTATTAAGACGTTATTAATTCAAAATAGAGCCTGCATATCGTACAATATAATTACTGTAATGTAATTGGTAAAGGCTTTCGATTATACGATGTGACGTTATCCAAGTTACGTAACATTAATATATTAAAACATTTTTCACCTATTACAACATAATTGTTGTAATAGAGAGAGAGAGAAAGAGAGAGAGAGAGAGAGAGAGACATTTATTGACACACAAAACAATACAATAATAACATAATTAAAAATAAAAAACAAAGGTCAATCAGGACCCCGCCTCAGCTTGTGTTGTTGCGAACGGGACGTGTCACAACAACGCTGGTATTCTGGCAGAGCCTGTCGGTACACGGTGCACGAACAACATACAGACATACACATTTACATGACACGCGTACACATTTCATAAAATTAACCATACAATGTACAATAACAGACAACACTACAAGAAAAAAAAAGAAAAACAAACATTGTCAGAATGTTCTCGGCTCCTTAGTCCATTAACTAAAGGGTGAAAACAAAAAGTAAAAAACCACAACCGACAACTGTCATTGTCATGTTGAGTTTTAAAACAAACAAATTTAATATTCTATCCCGCCTGTTACAATTTTAAGCAGACGCATCTCTAATAAGTCTGTGAAGCAGACGAAGAATGGTATCATCAATGCAATGGTACAATCAAATCCTATGCAAAGTTACAATGTAATGTTCACATTATGTGTTGGTACGAAAAGTGAAAATGTTTTAATTTCACTCCCTCCCCAACTGATCTGTTCCCCGGCCTCACTCTTGCAATGAACTTACTAAAGTGAACCCAAAGAACAAAGCAGCAACGCGAATGGGAAGGACGCGTCAAACGAAACGGCACACATTTTTCACGTTCGTCGAGCGCCACCCTTACGTAAGTAAAAAAACATAATTACACCTATAAAATACTAAAATCAAATTATGTCAAAACAATACGAAAACATGTAGGAAAACTATTATGCCCATCCCACAGCCACTGAACATAGGTTTTTTATTTCAGATCTCGCTACTTGAGGGAAAAGAATGCCATTCAGAGGTAAAAAATAATAAGTAGTAAGTATGTGCAATTTAAATTAAGGGTGCATATTTTGCGACGTCATTAGGTAGCACTTTAACAAACTTATAAGTGCTTTCCTTGTCCCTAGATCTCGCAGCGGGGGAGGAAGATCATTCCAGCACTTAGAGGCGGCAAATCTAAAGGATCCCCGAAATGATGCAGAGTGGTGTTTAGGTGTAGAGAAGAGATGAGTGCAAGATCTTTTTGGGTACTTATGGTGGACTTTTACTAGCTTTTCTAAAAGATACTGTGGCTTACCCGTGTGGATGATGCCAAACAACATAGACGCCAGATGCACACGCCTGCGTGCTTCCATTTTCAACAAACTAGCAGAGTTTAGGAAGGGAGTGACATGTGTTCGTGGTGGTATGTGAAAACAAAATAGGTGAAAAATGTTTTATTTAATAGAATTTTATTTTCTCTCATTAACTTGCAATGGGCTAGCCTGAAAGGCTATGGGCTGATCTCGTATGAATAAGTTCATTTAGTTTTTTTAATGGCACTACTTTTAAGAACATGGCCTTTATGGCCCACCAGATAATAGGTGATATGAAGACCGATGGTGAAAGCGTACTTTACACGGATTCCTCAACTTCTATTTCTAATTGTCGGAACACAACTGTAACATTGATGTTACGGCGACATATTTAGATAATATGAATATGAAAACAAACCATACCACCACCTAATCCGAGAAAAAAAAACATGTACGATCTCTGCCGGGAATCTAATCCGGAGATCTCTGGGATTGAAACCTTTATTTTGTAAGTCACTGGTTTTAATCGAAAATTGCACCCTTGTGAGATTTATAGAGCGTGCTTACGAGAAACTTTGACTTTACTTATGGCGAACTTGGCTCAGTGCATACTAAGTACGAGCTTTGATTTCGAATTGATAGTCATACAAAAGTTGAGACTAGGCTGAGCTTAGTGTTCCATTTCAAGCATAACCATCTTAATTGTTCTTTAAACTTAGAAGAAAATAAAATGATTTAAAAAGTAGTTTTAACTTGTACTAAATTTAATCATTAATTTGAATCATTAACAGTTATAAATTACAATATTTTTATAAACTTAATTAAAATAAGTCAAAAACTTTTTGTCGGTGTTGGCTAACATATTTTTTGAAACGGAACGCACTGGCCCCTCTGACAGTGACATGACAACTGCAGTCTGTCAAGTCAAATAAATTGGCTTTTGGGCGTTGTTTTTTACGATCCGTACGATCCATAACGAATGTTTAGTCGATTGTCTCGTATAATTAAATCAATTTGCTATGAAATACAATAACTATCCTTAAATTAAAATCAATTAATTGAAGAGATACTGTTTTGACAGAAAGATATCTAGTTTTGACAGAAAGATAACCCGTAAAATTTAAAAAGGCACGGAAACGCCGTAGAGCTGTTGACGTAGTGTGCTATTATTCACGTTCGGTTAATATCCTGAGTTTTTCGTAAGTCACCGATTTCGGTGACTTAACCTGTGCTAAGTCTGTGCTGAGCCAGCGTCGAAGCGTTGATTATAAATTCCAATTTTGTCTTAGCTCGCTAGATAAGTCTGAGTAAAGTGTAAGTACGATCTATAGATCTTAGTGTGACTAGATATCATGATCATGCCGTCTTTTTTCGTCCGTGCTTCGGAAGGCACTTAAGCTGTGGGTCCCGGTTTTTGAAGTAAGAATACAGTCGGTAAAACCAACCAACCCACATTGTTCTAGCGTGGTGAGTTATGTCAATCTCTTGTGTCTGCTGTCTATGTGGGATGCCTGCCCAGCCAATGATGATGGTGATAATGAGACAAATAAAAAGAAAGCAATTAAAAGTAGTTATCAATATGAGAATAGATAGAGGAATAAAAACAACGCCGGTTTTCCGTAGCGACATAGAGCCATTTCCAAAATTAAATAAAGTGCGATGATGATGATGATGAGGCAAATTTTAAGAATTCAATTAATAAAAGTAGTTATCAATTTGAGAATGGATAGAGTATTAGAATAGACAAAACAACGCCATAGAGCCATTTCCAAAATTAAACACCGTACGTAGCTGTAGTTGAAAGTTGCCGCTTTTACGTGCGCTCCTTTTGCACAATATCTTCCGCTTTGCGCCGGGCCCTCGCCTCCGTTGAGAATAACCCAATAAATGCATTCTGCAGTTGGCAACGTGTTAAAGAAAATATAGCTTTCAAATCTTTCAGCTCGCAACTGCAACTGTTCGGTGCCTTTACTGTTCTTTTTCTAATTTTCATTTATTTCTATCGTAGCATTCGCAAGTTGGTGTACACGATAACTATTTTTTCTTTGTAACAGTATTTTAGGTCTTCTGGTTAAAGGTTACTATAAAGTGGAACATTGTGTTAATGACAAATATGTTGTGCATAAATAAATTATTTATTGTTGTAATAATAATATTTATAAATGTGTACATTGTATTATTATCGGTATCGACATATTTTATTTAATTTTGTGAATGTCGTTACTTCTTTCCAAGCATTGGAGATTTTTGCGTCCATTCTTCTCCACAGCTAAAAAAGACGTCCTGAATGGGTGGTAGGCTAAAATGATTTTGAACGATTCAAAAATGATTTTTAATAAGTCTCATTGAATAAAAATATTTTCATTTTTCTACCTTACCATACGTTGGAAAAAACATAAGTACTAAAAAATATGTTTTTATTCAAAAACAGAAATAATGCTATACCCAATAATTATCAGTTTGTATGGCTGATTAAAAAAACTAACGTGAAATATCAAACGAACTGTTGGTTTGATGTTACAATGGCTGTTTTATTTCTGAAATATTTATTGTGTTCACTTTTACCTCGAATATTCCGGAAAGTTATATCAGATCTCTTTCGTAACATTTTGGGTTGTATTTACGGAAGGTGTAATTATTTTAGCTCACCATTTCACCACCACAAGATATCCCCGGAGGAGTCGTAAGAGACGAAGAAGGAATATTTATTTTATACAACTATTTGTGTTTTATCTATTTCCATAATGCTTTTAATAAAGTCTAATTTATGCACAAAATGTTTACTTTCATTAGCGACTAATCTAGTTAGCCCCTACATTTAAGTATCTATTATTTAACTGTCTAGTCCTCATTACACTTTATCAAAGCTTTCCAAATAAAACGTGACGGCCTTTGTTAAGTTTAAAAAGTTATTTCTAAACTGTAGATGTTCTTCACTACACTTATAAGCAAACGAAAGTTCAAAACAAGATTGATGAACTTTAATGGTAAAGCGGATTTACTATTTAATATTTTTCAAAACTTTGCGAGAAATGCTGAAATGTAATGCAGTAGTTTCCGTGGCTTAAGTCACTGCGATCGAACTCAATCTCTCGGCTTCCCATAAGTTTGCACTTTAAATTTTAAGCTACTTTATATGTCATCTGCAGAGGCGAGTACCTATGTATACCTTTATGTTAGATTGGTAAATATATTTCAAAACTTAATACTGTAATACAAAAGTATCCGTACGAAGCTTAAGTCACTGCGATCGAACTCAATCTTTCGTATAAGAATTTCTGCCTTCGTATAAGATTGCACTAATAGATTGTAGCAAATAGTTGTATGTCATCGGCAGATGCTGCGTGCGTATATACAACTTTGTATATATCAAGACTAGAGACTAAGAAAAAAAAGGAGATTTGAAATAAGATTATTGTGAATATTGAAACCATTTATAATTATTTAACTTTATCTGCACGAACAATCTCAAGTTTAATTTTTTTACAAAGTTCCAGCACATTTGATTTTTATCAGGACATATAAACTTGAAATACTTATGAAGAAGCCGCCCTCGGCTAGACCCACGTAATATACGTCCGTCACAAACGTCTTTATCGCGTGTCTCCGGAAACATTGTATTTGACCAGGAAAAAACAAATTATGGCACACATTCGCAATTATAATCATGATGCGAGGGTTGGAGGGAGGACTTTGGTCTATTGGTTAGAGAGCTTGTCAGAAGTCCGCGTAGCCAGTTCTAACAACATAACCAAGTATGTAGCCATAACAACAACAATGTTATCAGCATTGTTGTGTTCCAACAATTTGTGATTAAGATAACAAACCAGAACCTTAGTTGTGGTTTCCGGCGGAACTAAGCTTACACCTTCGGCCTTATCATCATTTATTATCGAATGAAATGATGACCAAGCGCTACCTCGTCGTAGAATTTAAAAGAAGTGGTACCTACTCTTGTTTTATTTTATTAAAAGTAAAGTAAACATAACCTGTTATTACTAAATGTGGAGCTGTGTCATTTGGTGGCTGGTCATTATTAAAATAACTACCTTCCGAACTCTACTCTTGGGTGTCGTAATAGGTGACTAATGGGCTAAATACTGCACATACATCCAACACCAAAAAGCGAAGATGGGCTCACTGCCTATCACGCTGAGCATATGCAGTTTTTAATTGGTAAAACGTGGACTGTGTGAATGTATGTATTAATAATTGTAACCTGGTTAAAAACTGATGCTGTCTCTATCTGCGTTAATTAAAAGAAATGAGAAACCATTACGACCAGTTTTAACTGTAGTCCTTGTTTTAAAATAAGAGAGATAATGTTTGTGTTTGTAGAAGGTGCGAAATGTTATTTGAGGTCGCGAGCGAAACGAGTGAACCGAGGGAAAAGGTTGAAGCAGGCGATCAATGAACTTTCAATACAACTTATCTTATTTATAGCAGTCTCAATGAGATACTATTTGAAAATATAAAAGAGATATGCTGACCAAACAATGTAGAACTAAAAATAATCTAAAGATATTGAATGTTGAAAAAATACTACCTCAGAAGGGATATTTTTTATTAAAGTTTCACTATATTTAAGTGCAAATACCCTATATTAGTTTTTCTTCTTTATCTTTAATGTACAGATATTGGCATGTTACAATTTTATTATATGTATAGATATTTGAGGGTTATTAACGTAAAAAGGTCAAATATTACGAATCTAATAATAGTCATTTGTATAAAATAAAGAAAACTGTATGCGAAAACTGAGTGAGTTGTAAGTAAGTTGTAAAGCCGGTAAAAAGATTTTTTTACTTATACTTTTTTTCTTATGGCACGGTAGACCTAATCAAAGCTCCTTATATTTCTGAACAATCAACACTTATTCCATTGCTAAATTTCAAATTGCGGATTTTATTTAAAACAATCTGAAGTGTTCTTACAGTATAATATAAAATTTAATTTCATTGAATGACAATATTGTATTCACTCTATCTTATTTTTTGCAGAATCGTATTTGATTTAATACAATGAAGCATTGGACCATCACTTATTTTACTTTAAACAAGAGATTTACTTTCGAATGTAATTTCTATCACTGAAAAATCTTATTTCAGGTTTAATCTCTTGTTTGACACGGTTAATCATTTAAAAAGATTCCGATTCCGGGCTCTTTTTCTTGCACTCCAATTATGTTATCTCACTAAATATCTACTTTAATTCCAAATTTAACGTTGCTTGTTTTCAGTTAGGACATCATTAAACTGATATTTTAAAATAAATAAAGGCTTCAGAAGACTTCGGAGTTCCCCGGTGACGCTGTTTAAAGCCGGCCGCACATATTTTCGTAGTAACTCTCGAGTAAGCTTTTATAGAAATATGCAAAACAAATGTTTCGTAAGAACACACAAAGAGTGGAACGCGTGCAGTCGTCCTCAAAGACCGAAATTGTTCATTCCTCTCTACCAAATTAATTATGTACAAATATTTGCTCCCTTCCACAGTGAGTATACTGTACGCTGAAAGGGTCGTTCCTTTTTTTATACACTTGTAGGAGTAATATTTATTTAAAAAAGAAGCTTTACAAACTTGTTACAGTAATACTTACAGTGTCACAATTGCAGTTCAACTTTAAAATCCAAAAACGTGTGTCAGCATCGTAAAATCCTTATCGCGAGCACTGGGGATCAACTGGTGATTCTCATTTTAGCGGTTATCAAGCAGGGCCACCTCACAATGATTTATTGTATTTGAACACTAGAGTTGTGTTGCCGGGCGCGGGCGTGCGGAGAGCGCGCGCGCGGGCGAGGCGTCGGCGGCGGTCGGTCGTCGGCGCCACCTGTCGCTCTGCGGCACGGCGCTTCGGCGGCGGCTCGGCAGCGACTGAGCCCGCGAGTCCCGGGCACGTGGGGCGACCCGGCCCGCTCGGCCCGCCCGGCCGCCGCCCAGGTGCACGCTGCACCGCCCTGCGCGCCAGGGCGCCCCCCTGCGCCCGGGTTGCACTTCGTTTGCACCTCATGCAATTAAACAGCTGGTTCACATTGACATTGATGTGTTATTGGTTAATAAGATGTTGGTTCGAAGAAAGAAAGGTGCTATTTTTGGGTGACGAAATAATTATTATTTATTATATTTAATAATATAATAGTTACTTAGCTAACGGAAAAGTGTAATTTGGTATAAATTGTAAACTTACGGTTCTTTATACTAGGAAATAAATTTTATAACTGAAACCAGAGTCAAGACTTATTTTTACAAGTGCTATTTTTAGTTTTCATAATTATGAACTTACTTTACTCGTTATAAAAACAATGTTCAAATCAAAAAGCTTGATAATAAATAAATAAAAATAAATAAAAATAAATAATAGTCAGGTGATTGGTATGATCTATGACACTGAACAAGCCACGTCTATGTAGTGCCATTTCCCATTTAAAAACTAACGACTGACTATAACAACTTCCACGTTAACAGTCGAATCATAAGAGAATTTTAGTAACGAGACAGAGATTCCCTTCCCTGTCTACGTTTAGAATTTTTTTTTTCTCATTGGATTTCATTTACTTGAGTTCACTTGCCGAATTTTCGAATTTGTAATAGGTCATTCATTCAATCAGCCAGTTCGTGATGCTACTTTACTTGCAATCTTTATTTCAATCTTAGAAGTGGGTACTACAATATTCACTAATGCTATTATTTACGGAAAACAATTGTCCGTTACGATCGTGCAGCTGCTGCTAAGAAGCCCACACCCCGTCTTAGAGGCGCAAGCTTCTTAACCAGATTTATTGAATAGACACTCCTGGGGCTTGCCACACCAGCTCTAGTAATTAAGAAAGCTAGCTCGTGCCAAATTCTATCTCACGAAAATTGTGCGGACTATTATCTGCTCGAAAATTAAACTCTGTGTGTACTTAATCCTCACGGTGAGACTCAATTAGTGGATGCTTTGAGTAATTCAAACAAAAGGGGTTTGTACTTTTATCGCTCACTCGGCGGCTTTTCGCAACTTCCATTCGGTCACAGTTCAAAGCTATTCATATTTTTTATTTTTTTATAATGAAATATATTTTTTTTTGCGGATTAACTCGCGTTTAATTTACTATTACATAGTTTTTTATATTATCCTTACGTTTCGAACCCTTTACAGGGTCCTTGGTCACGCCGGGAGACTGATTTTATTTTTTGTATTTCTGCTGTGTCCGCATTATCCGTTTCTCTTTTTAGACACCAAAATAGATTTAGTCATAGACAAAGTCAATTAACTAAGTATATTAATAAAAAACAATTGCCGAAATAAAAAAAATTTAAACACTGAAAAAAGACGACAACCTCAGGCGGGAATCGAACCACGCACCTTCCTTCAATTTAATCGTTAATAAAACGCTAAAATATAAAACATTAATTGCCGAAATGTTAATACGCGCATCATTTCAGAACGGCTTCACCTATTTGGCTAATTCTTTTTTTGTTGTGTTTGTATTTTGCAGGACAAGGTTTACATGAAATATTTTTTTTAGAAATTCATCACTGGGTACGGGGTCCACGCGGACGTAGTCGCGGGCGGGCCGCTAGCTCTATATAAAAGTCAAAGTCAAACGCAAGTAATCAGGTATATGCACCAAATAGAAAACAAAGAAGTGTATGTAATATGTGTATATATACTTACATAATATAATCACGACTATTATCCCCGAAGGGTTACTCAGAGACTAGGCAATGAGGACAGCAAAAGCAGTCCTCTACCATAATAAACTTTTCAACAAATAGCGACTGCACATGTGCTCAGCATGACAGGTGGTGAGCCCATCGCCGCTCTAAGCTTTTTTGGAAGTAAAGTGTTCAAAGAGGGTTCCGGAGGCCCTTTCCGCCCCCCCCCCTTCCCTTCCTATTCTTCCTTAAACCTATTCCTCCCTTAAAGACCGGCATCGAGTCTGCGAATCCGCTGGTAGTGCGGATGGCTATGGGCGGCGGTGATTACTCTCCATCAGGTGACCCGCCTGCTCGTTTGCCTCCCTCTTCTATAAAAAAAAAGTCTTTAGTTCGTTAGTCGCCTTTTACGACATCCAAAGGAAGAGAGGGTGGTAGTATTCTTTCACCTCTACGCGACACGGTTAATGATATGTGTATATTCGTTATTATTAAATGGCTGCTCGTCCAACCAGCCAGTTAAGTACAACGTGGTGAACAAAGGTCTGTGTCTCACTACTTTCTTTTTTTACAGAATAAATGGCTGCGTCTATTATTTTTCCCTTTTGTCGATCGCGTATTTGCTCTGTTTTGCCAACATCTGAAACCAACCGTTACATTTCGCTAAAAGGTTCGCTGTATTTTTTCAGGATTCTACATTTTAATCCCGGAACAGATACCTTGCGTGCTCGTATTGAAACTCGTTCTATTTAAGAAAAAACCTAATGAACATTTTGTTTCTCAACATTTCTTTGTTTTTAATTCTTTTTGTGTGTTGTTTTGCACAAAAGATGCCAATGGGTCGACCTGTAACTGCGAGAGGGAGGGAGGGAGGAACCTTGGCGGGCCCCACTTAAATAAGATAAAAGATAATTGTTGTTACGGCAATAAATAAATAATAATATTAGAACGGAGATAAGTATATTTATTTTGACGAGTCCGATGGCATGAATTTACGAAATAAAATAATTGCCTAACATTTTTTTTAGTCTGCACATAGTATAGCAACTTGGTGACATAGCATTCACTAATGAATCCTAGAGTCTAGGTGTGAGATTAAATAGAACTTACACATATTACACCACGAGCCTTTTCGGCTAACAACTTATAATCTGTTATTCTAAACGTGTATTAAAGTTTTACCTGCTTTAACAACTTTTCTATCTGCAAAGTCTTACTACTTGAACTAGCAAAATAGGACAGAATTCGTTTTAAAATTAGTAGATTAGCCCATGTAACTAACAAAACGAAAGAAAACATTAATCGAAAGGTGTTTTACAACTGTGGGCATATGGGTACGGTCCCAAGAATGCTGGCAACATTATAATTTTATTGTAACAACTTTTATTGTAAAATATTATTAACCAAATAAATTGAAAATATGTTACAAAGCAATAGCAAGTAATGTAACTAAACGCACAATTTATATATGACGAAACCCTTTTACAGGGCCACTAATAATAATGGTCGGGCACTTTAAATTTGGCAGCGCGGCAGTTTTAATTTACGATCAGTTGCCAACCACAGCTGCCCGTCGCCTGCACCTGCGCTTGTCGTTGTTACCACAATCACAGCTCAGCGGAATAGTTAACGTCAAAAGCAAAAAAATTGTTTTCAAGTAACATCTACTTAAGTTAATCGTCGCGTAGCGGCTATCTCTTCCCTTGGGTGTCGTAAAAGGCGACTAACGGACTTAAGACTGCACATACATTTAACAGCATAGAGCGGTGATTGGCTCACTACTTGTTACGCTGAGCACATGTGCAGTCGCTATTTGGTGAAAGTGGACTATAACAGTGGACGCTTTCGCGGTCCTCATTGCCCAGTCTCTGACTAACCCTTCGGGAATAATAGTCATGATTATATGTATGTAAGTATGTATGTATGTAGGTCTTCGATCAACAATACCAACTAGATAACGTGTCACATACAAAATCAAAGCTAAATTCTGTCTACGTGAATAAATACTTTTTCAAAGCAATAAATTACTCCTGTCACTTAAAAATGAAAAGACGTCAATAACATTCAGTGGTGAAATCAACTTTAAATAAAGTACTTTTTCCTGTTATTGCCTTGCGAGAAAATAAGAGCTCACTTCACAAGTGCGCTCTTATTTACCGAGACACATTTTTAGCGCCGACCTGATATCTAGTTGTATTGTTGATCGTAGATGTAGGTACTTAAGTGTTTGAGTAGCAAAGCGCTCCGCCCGATATCCGGAGAGTGAACGACTTTCCGGATATCGGGCAAAGTAAGTTTTGGATTTTCGATACGTAATCAGGATTTGTGACCACCAATCCACATTTGGCAACATTGGTTATTCATTGGGACACCATCAGCACCCGTTACAGCTTGGTGGTTATGCCAATACACAATAGATGTAGCGATGGCTTGATTTCAACAATTTGACCTTTGACAGCTATAACACAGTAAATATACATTTTACCCCACAATCTCGGAAAGATTCTGTTTGTCATTAGAAATCTGAGCGCAAAAGTGCATTTTATTCGCTGGCGTGGAAAGAGTTTTGAAAATTAAATACTTTTCTATACCGCGAGTCCATTGAAAATGCTTATAATAATAATAATAATAATACTTATTTTATGTTAGTGCGCCAACCTCATTTCTTTGAATAATCGCACTGGCCAGCTACAGTGGCAGCACTGGTCTGAATGAAAAAAAAATGTAACTATCTATATACTTTGTAAAACAATGATATTATATTTGTAAAATGAATAAACACTAATTTAATAACTAAGCTGTTTTTTCCTCGGTGTAGTGAGATAAAAAATTGTGTGATTAACTTGGCAGCAAAGTTATTTTGCATCTCGTACCTTTGAAACCCTCGCTACGCTCAGGATTCTATATTTGATCCACTCGCTTCGCTCGTGGTTCAATCCTAATATTTTTAAAACTGCAAAAAATCATTTAATGTACGGCCTAATTACGTAAATAGTACAAAAAAAACATGTTTCGCACACTTCTGTGGTTGCACCATAAAGTTACTATACCTCGCTAGGTATAGTAACTTTATGGGTTGCACATAGACGCACGCAGCCATTTTGAATCTAAACAACGCCATCCGTACGTCAAGGAGAATTCTGTATGCAATCACGTCGTAGCGGCTATAGAACCGCAAAATGTAAACATTATAAGTCATTGGTTGCAGCTATTAGTAGGCAGGCAGCTTGTTTAACGACAACGCAGTTGCTGCAAGCTAAAACCACCGAAGGTAGCGATATCGCCAAATATACCGCCACATCATGCATACGTGCTAACAAATAAATGTTTTCAGATTGATTACCGGACATTCAATATGAAGGGCACCATTTTCTGAATTTATAATGTTACTCACTAAACAACATGAAAGTATATTAACGTAGTTCTAAGTACCATTGTTGCTAATAAACTACTCAAAATGAATATTTCTATTCTATTCTATTCAGGTCCTTAAACCAACGTTGTCTGGAAGAGATATCCGCGATAAGACCGCCTTTTCTCATAATATCTTTAAGATTATGTAAGTGTTCCTTGTGTATGTGCAATAAAGTTTATCTATCTTCTGTGTAATGGCATAATGACTTTCATAAGTGCTGTAACCTAAACATGGCATAACCTGAATAAATGAAATTGGTTCTTGATTCTTGTGTAGCAGTCAAGCGGCTCACTTTTCAAAGTTGCCACTACATAAAGTTTATTTTGTGAATCAGTACTTGAACGGAATAGCTCAAAGCGAACAGGCCAAGCGCACGAGCGCCGAGTCTCGCACTCACTTGCGCCGAACGGCACTAACTTAAGACATTATAAAGTTGTAACTGATTTATTTCTTCAAGTCAAAATAATCATCCTTCGGCTTCCAATATGGACAACATCACACGGGGAAGTTTAGGCCACAGCCAATAACCCACTACGCTGGCTCAATGTGGGTTGGTGGATTTTTAACGACAGCCATCTTTTGACGACAACCGGGACCGAAGGCTTTAAGTGCCCCCCGAAGCACGGAGGAGCTCGAGATATTTTTCATTTGGTCACCCATCCAGCAACCCGGCTTTGGCGAAAGTTGCTTAGCGGGCAAGATCGCAAACCGAACGGAATAGCACAAAGCGAGCTGGCCGAGCGCACGAACGCACTCACCTGCGGTCGGCACTAACTTAGGACATTACAAACTATAACTAACTGATTTATTTCGTACTGATACCAAATTGACTTTGTTTAAAATTAACGGACGAACTTGTTACGTACAACAATGATGTTATGTTCTATTATGTTATGCTAGAGAATTATGAATAACTAGCGGCCGCTCGCGGTTTCAAACGCATGATACAAAATGAAAAATCAACAATAGCGACATGTTGACGTGCAATGTCAACACATTGTACGTCAATCACAAAATTAAAACCAATTTATCTAAACCATGAAAAATGTTGACGAGAAGTCGAAATAGAGCGAGACGAAGCGCACGTCCTCCACCATCGCCCGCTCCGCCGACCTTAAGCTCCTCGTCTGATGAAGATCTCACCAGGGACGAGTCGAGCAGCGCAAGCGGGCGATCGCCGTCCCCGCCGCCACAACGACCTGCGCGACGTGGACGACCACCGCTGCCGGCACGCTTGGGATCAGTGGGGCCATCTGCCCCGCGTACGACCCCCGCTACCGGTGGTGTAGTGCGCCGCATGCGATGGACTCAGCCTATAAATGATAACTGCATGCGCGCCTACTACGGGGCTACAGAGGGAGGAACGAACCTGACCGCGTACCGCAATAGGATACTGCCTCTGTTTCAGGCTCTTGAACCAGCCGCCGTCGTCTCTGCACAACGACTGTCGAATCAGGTGCGGGCCATCCAGCGGCTCAAGCTGTTGGACGATTCTACGCTTGATCGACTGCGTCTGGAGGCGTTACCTATTCGTACCACTTCTACTTTAGCGCGGGACTCGCATGTTGCGTTGTTGACGCAGGGGCCGAGAGGCTCGGCTTCGACGCCTGCCCTGGCGGATCCCGCGCTGGACATAGATGATTGTATGAATACGAAGGTAAGTACCCAGACTAATGAGCAATTGAGGAGGGCTTTGGAAGACGCGATTTTGGAATATCGTTCCACCGACTCTAGGCCGAGACTACCACGCTTGCCAACGAATAAATGCAATCTGGCATTAATGGGAGCCCTAAACGTTTTGCTAGTCCCGTATATGCGGACTAGCGAAACATTAGTTGATACACACTCGATTTTGTACTGCGCTGCCATGGCGGCATGTCGCGTCGCTCGTGTTAAGTTTCCGGATACTGACCGAGCGCCGCGACACCCCGCTGTCCCCGCGTGGCAAAGAAGAGTCGAGTGTCGTATCAACTCGTTTAGGACTCTCATTTCAAAATTAATATGCTTCAGAGGGGGCAACCATCGTCCCCGAGTTATGCGTTTCGTGAACCAGACCTTTGCTGGGACCGGGATTAAACCCCGGGACTACATAGCTTGTGTCACGGAACGCATTGACTTTCTGAAGCAGAAAGTTTATGCGCTGGCAAGCCGTATTCGTCGCTATAGAGCGCGTGTGGATCGATATTGTCAAAATCGCCTCTTCCAAAATGACCAAAGGAAGGTGTACCGGAGTTGGGAAGGAACCGACCAATGTGTAAACGACGGGCAGTGTCCGGATGCTACTACCATGAATAACTTTTGGCGTAGTATCTGGTCGGTACCCGTCAAACACACTGAGGGTGATTGGATTAGCGTCGTTAAGCGTGCGTGTGAGCCTATCGAATCCATGGGGCCTGTGACTATTAGCCCCGAAGACGTCAGTTGTGCGATCCGTACGGCTCAGAACTGGAAAAGTCCTGGGCCGGACGGGTTGCATAACTTTTAGATAAAGTGGATTAGATGCTCACACGACTGCTTAGCGACGCAATTCCAAGAGCCGTCGAGGTCTGTTCCTTGCCAACATTTATGACAACCGGTGTCACCTTCCTGCTCCACAAGTCCGGTAGTACCACGGAACCGAAGAACTATAGACCCATCACATGCTTGCCGACGCTTTACAAGCTCCTTACATCCATTCTGAGAATTAAAATTAATTCGCACATTGTTGCGCAAAATATTTTGGCTCCCATTCAGAATGGATGTAAGGTTGGGTCCCGTGGTACTAAGGAGCTCCTCCTCATCGAGACGACCACTTGCCAACAAGTCCGGCGGAACAGAGGGGCTCTCTCCACCGCCTGGATTGACTATAAGAAGGATTGATTCGGTGCCTCATACCTGGTTGGAGAGGATCTTAGAGCTGTATAAAATTAATACAACTCTGAGATCTTTTCTAGGTTCTTGTATGAGACAGTGGACCACAGTCCTTCGTCAATCGGGTGGTGGAGACAGCCCCTCTGGTCCGGACTTCGTAAGGATTGACGAAGGCATCTTCCAGGGTGATAGTCTGAGTCCGTTGTGGTTCTGTCTAGCCCTGAATCCTCTCAGCCTATTGCTAGAGGATTCAGGGCTGGGCTATCGGCTTAGGAGACAGGGTGAAGTAATTTCGCACTTGCTGTACATGGATGACCTCAAACTGTTTGCACCGAAACGTCATGAATTGGTGGCGTTGCTGAAAGTCACTAAGACTTTTAGCAGCGCCATCAACATGAGGTTCGGTGTAGACAAGTGCGCGGTCATGCACGTACAGCGGGGGAAAGTTGTAAATTCTACGAATTTGCAACTTTCTGAGACAATGACTTTCAGATCTCTCTCCGAAGCCGACACCTACAAATACCTTGGTATGTCACAGTCATTAGGTATAGGTAGTGGGGTATAAAACAGTCGGTGAAGGAACGCTTCTTTGGTCGCCTGACAAAGGTACTTAACAGTCTTTTGTCAGGAGGCAACAGGGTGCGCGCTTTCAACGGCTGGGTTATGCCCTTACTGGTATGTACACCTTTGGCATACTAAGGTGGACTCAGACCGAGTTAGACGCCCTGGACAGAAAGGTTCGACAGCAACTGACATTACATCGCATGCTCCACCCACGCTCGTCTGTTTTGAGACTGTACATCCCGCGGAAATGGGCTGGTCGAGGCTTTTTAAATGCCAAGACCCTCCACAACCGTGAGGTGTGCAGTCTTCGAGAATATTTCCTCAACAACGAGTGTGGGATGCATCGCGATGTGGTGTCGGTTGACAGGACCTTTACGCCTCTCTCCTTAGGCAAAGAGAACTGGCGCAAGCCTCAGGTGCTGAGCACCGAGGACCGCAAGGACGTATGGAAGAGCAAGGAGCTGCACGGCCGGTTCTATCGAGCCTTAACAGGGCCCGATGTGGACCTGCTCGCGTCGGTGAACTGGCTACGATTCGGGAACCTCTTTGGGGAAACCGAAGGTTTTGTCTGTGCAATTGCGAACGAAGTTATCAAGACGAACAACTACCGGAAGTATATCATGAAGGACGGTACGGTCGACATATGTCGAGCATGCCGCCGTCCCGGAGAGTCACTCAGGCATATTATTTCCGGTTGTTCTCATCTTGCTAACGGCGCGTACTTGCACAGACACAATCTTGTAGCCAGGATCATTCACCAGCAACTTGCTCTTCAATACGGTCTTGTTGAGTCCGAGGTGCCGTACTATAAGTACACACCTGAGTCAGTTCTCGAAAATGGTCGTGCTTTGCTCTATTGGGACCGTTCGGTTATCACGGACAGGACTATTGTTGCCAATAAGCCTGACATCGTGATAGTCGATCGGTCCTAGCGGCGGGCAGTGCTAGTCGACATCACCGTCCCACATGATGAGAACCTCGTAAAGGCTGAGAAGGACAAGCTGAGCAAGTACCTTGACTTGGCTTACGAGGTTACCGCCATGTGGGATGTTGACTCGACTATCATTGTCCCGATAGTCGTATCTGCAAACGGCCTAATAGCGAAGAGTCTCGACCAACATCTCAAGAGACTCTCGCTAGACGGCTGGATCAAGGGCCAGATACAGAAGGCGGTACTTCTTGACACGGCACGCATCGTCAGGAGGTTCCTCTCTCTGGAGCCCTAACCACCGTTAGCTTGGGCCCTGCCCCGCTGCCGGCGGCACTCTAGCTTTAGGTTTTTTATAATGTTTAATGTTTTATAGTAGTTTTGTTTATTATTTTTATATGGATTATTATAAAAAACCTAGATTTATGGAAAGAAATAAATGCGAGAATAATAATAATAATAATAATTCATTTATTTCGACCACATAGATCATATAGTGAGAGACAAATTATTAGACAATATTAACAACATGAACAAATAATATTTAAAATTAAATTTCAACAAATTAATTCATATTTATTTATTTATTTAAATTTATTCATAATATTAGTAGCAGGATTAATTTATATTGCCGGTTGATCGCGATCCCGGTCCCGAAGTCGAGGTTCGACGTTTAGTGTAACCCTCGTACGTATTGACTAGATTGATTGTTTATTGTGCCTGCCATTAAAGATTGTCACGATAAAATTGCAATTTTAGAAGCATTTTCTCCCTCTCTGTTGCGGTAAAATCTCACACATTCCCATTAAATAACCAGTTCTTTAGTAGTTAGTTGAAGATTGTAAATGAAGTGCGCTTCAAGAAAAAGGTCAAGCACAACTTTTTTTTAAAGAAATTAGTGATCCAATTAACGCTGCATAGTTAAGTGTTCATCTGTTTAATACACGGAAAACATCCTGGTCCTGGGGCGATATTACACCCGCATTCCGAGGTACAAAGTGAACTTTTAAACTCAACCCTCCGTAGAAGTATGCGAAGTCATCAAGCGGACGCGACACCCTCTCGCCCACTGCCTCTCAAAACGGTGAGATCCTAATTAAGTTGGAACTGTTTAAAATTTCACGTATCACAGGCTCTTGAGTCCATAGTGGCGGCTAATGGGCCGGCGCGGTCGATGGAACAAGTTATAAAATAAACCGCGGCCGTGTCGCCCGCCGGCCCGGCTTTACGGCTGCTGGATCACTGCCAAACCTTTGAGCAACATAAAGCGAACCACGCGTGGCTCGACTCTTCAATTGGCCGCACAGTCAGACGGTTCTAAACAAATAGCCAATAGGGGAAAGTTTAAGAGCTTCGGTGGCCGAGTAACCGTGTCTGTAGCGGTGAAAGAATACTACCATTCCCTATCTTCCCTTGGGTTTCGTAAAAGGCGACTAACACACTTAAGACTGCACATACATCCAACAGCATAGACCACCGATGGGCTCACCACCTGTCACGCTGAGCACATGTGCAATCGCTATTTGGTGAAAAGTGGACTATGGCAGAGGACTGCTTTTGCGGTCCTCGTTGCCTGGTCTCTGACTAACCCTTCGGGGATAATAGTTGTGAATATAATGTGTGTAAGTATGTGGCCGAGTGGTTTTACGTTTGGCCCGAGGTCGAGGCGTAAGGTTCAGTTCCATCCCCAGATCGAACAAAGTGTGCTTCGGATGTTTCGCTACTTAAGAGGAAACACTACGTCGACGTGGCATGCAAAATTCTCATACAATATACAGAAAAACGATGTTTCGTAGTCCCTTGTTTCTACCTTCAGAACTGGATCAATTTTCATTACTTTTTCAGCATCGGTTAAAGAAAGAGATTTTCTATGTTTGTATGTTTAATTTTTTTGTATTAAGTCATTTATTTAATAACCAGGAGCCTACAAAATTTAGCTACATCACTCCGTTTTAAGGCGTATTCAGAAACACTACGTGGCTGGTTTAAAAAAAATCAAACATACAGACATTGAAAATCTCTTTCTTTAACCGATGCTGAAAAAGTAATAAAAATTGGTCCACTTCTGAAGGAGGAAACAGGGGATTACGAAACGTCGGTTTTCTGTGTTTTGTATGAGAATTTTGCATGCCACTTCGACGTAGTGTTTCCTCTTACGCGGTAGACTATCGAAATACCAGACACAATATAAATTTAATTGTTTACGACCTCTAGGAGTCTTCGTGACAGATAAGGGGACAGCCCAGGGCTGTGATCACCAACGCACACACCCATCACTTGTAGCGACGACTACATTTAAATTTAACTTTTACTAGCGGCCACTCGCGGTTTCACCCGCGTGGTTCCCGTTCCCGTGGGAATATCTGGATAAAAAGTATCCTATGTACTAATCCAGGTTATAAACTATCTGTATGCTGAATTTCATCCAAATCCATTTAGTAGTTTTTACGTGAAAGAGTTACAAACATCCATATCCATACTTACAAACTTTCGCGTTTATAATATTAGTAGGAAGTAGGATAACTATCATGGTTCCAAACATTATTTTTACTTTTTTCGAGATATTTTTCGAAATGTCGGGAGGACAAACTTAAGGATAATCATGGTTAATATCTCAAAAAAAGTAAAAATTATGATTTAAATTATTTTTGGGATAGCTAACAGCTTACAAATGCAAAAGATAACAACAAAATAATATCACTAAGCTATTAACAAGCTACCACATTTAAAATTCTTACTTAACATACATAACAATATTAATCTTAAAGAGTATTTTCAACAATTGTATGCGCCTTTTTAATGCTATCGATGCTGTCACAAAATACGTCTATCAGCATTAGAATTATTAATGTACATACAAGCTCTTACAAGAAAACTGCTCTGTCTATAGTTGGTGTGAGTAGAGGGGACGCTAAATGGCTTATATGAATTGCTACGGGGTGCTCGCGTAGGTATTTTAAAAGTGATTTTGCTCAGCTAATCAGGACTATCTAGTGTACTTCTGATGATCTTAACTAAAAGTTCAATGTCATGGAGGCCTTTGCCTTTTATTTTGTTTGTCGCAAACCAAACGCTTTAACCGCCGCGCCATCGAGCTCCTCGTTTGAGCTGAAACTTTGATGATCCATTTTAATTACAAGTTTTTTTTCGCTTTCTCAAACTTGTGTTAAAAATGTTAGTCTATGAAATAGCGGTGCTGCCGATTTTGGCTTTTTATTTAGGGACATACTGTCTCTGACAACAGTTCATATGCAACAAACTCCAAAACTGGATGTAAGCCAACTCTCCATTGCTACAGTGAAAAACGAACTGACCGTGCAATGACTATACAATTTTCACCGCGTCTGAGGGTTTGTGGTTACGGTTAGACCAACAGTCTCAGATCTAGAAGTTTCCGGTTCAATTTTAATCGGATTGATGAGTGAGTGTAAAGATGGTTTCTGGCTAACTATCACCTACTTATCTAAGTATGTCACCATTATAATAATGTTATCAGCATTGATGTGTTACAATAATAATTGTCAGAGATAAGATAAGCCAACCCAAGTAACACATAAGCAAGATAACAGTACACACTTAGAACTTTTAACAGTTCAAAGATGAATATGGTTTGTGTAAGAGCTTTGGGAATAGCCATATACTGAATAAGGTTGAGTACGGACCCTTAAAATACTTAACGCTTAATAAATTCTGTATTTCTGTCCTTTCCTTATTTACGCTTAATAACCAATCTCCGTAAGATTATTAGACAGATGTCATTAAGCATTACGCATTCGAGGTGGCTTAAATCTGAAAAACAGTGCCTTCGGCAGCATTTATCTGATTATCAATAATCTAAACTGCTATTATTAAAGCAGTACTAAGCTTGTAGCGTTTGAAACAGCTAATTGCTGAATAAAGTATCACCTTCTGAATAATATTGTTTACATAATTCTGGTATTCAGCTTGATATTGAATAATTGTTTTTACTTTATCTTTAAACTGTATAAGATTCTATGTTTTACTAATTATTCAGCTGCTGAATAAACAATATTATTTGTGTTTTTAATAAGCTTATTTCAGTAGAACAAAGAGTTTCAACTAACTTATTCAAATTAAAGACCACATTTGTATTGATATAGCGCCCATAGCTTAATAAATAAATAATAAATAAATAAATAAATCTTTCCTACAATCACACCAATTATCTAGCCCAAGAGAAGCTTCGAAGAAACTCGTTAAATGGTTACTAGACAACGGATAAACATACTTAAAATACTTAAATACATACTTATTATACATAGAAAACACCCAGACCCGAGACAATTTAGACAAACAATAATTTCTAAATTGACCCGACCGGGGATCGAACCCGGGACCTCAGAGATGGCGACACCATGAAAACCGGTGTACAAACCACTCGGCCAAGGAGGTCGTCAAGAATATTATTGTACGTATTTATTTTATGCGTTGTTTAAATCATGGATCAAAAGTCGTGGCAAAAGCGTAAAGAACCGGTCATATCGAAAGAAAATTGTTAAAAGAATATTTAAATATCAGCAGTAGTAGGTAATTGTCCAAGTGTCATCAGCAGTAATGATCATGACAGGATTTGTGAAAATAGTTTAAACAAAACTGAACCCGGTCCCAATCAGCAAGCGTGTTTTCCCTTTAATGATAAGGGTTCCGTCCTCAAAAAAAATATAACTGATTTTGGGATTGGAAAACCGAAAGATCTAAAAATCTAAGTATACAGAAAAATTCATTTCTGAAATGGTTATTTTATTAGCAGAAGGTATCGCAATACAAGAAAATAAAATTAACGTTGCGATAAAATGTTTTATTTGCGTTGTTTGTTTGTTTCATCGTAAGCCAATCTACGCGAGGTTGGACACTGCTGTCTTTACTTAATTAATAAATCCGCATTATATCATGGCCATCGAAGTTGTTCTTTGTTCTTCCATTGGGTCGGCACAGTACACAAATCTGAATGACCCTTACAACGTATTGAAATTATTTTAAACGTCATTTTTCTGAAACGAAATATAAATTATAATTAATAATATAATAATAAGTCCGCCATTTGTACATCCTATTGTAGTGCAATAAAGATTAAATAAACTAGGGCCCAGTGCACACCACACACACGAAACCTGCATTTTTTTTAAAATATAATAGATACTTAATAGTCTTTTTCGCGAAAAAAAAATAACAAAGATGCTGTGATTTTAAATGTAAGTAATCAATTTAGTGAAAGCCTGATGGGAAAGTTACACATTATAAAAGGTTTTTGTTCGTTCCATTAGAGAACCCTAAAAATGTGAGTAACTAATATAGAAATGTGGTCAACTATATAAATGTTATTCATAAGTAAGTGTAAAGAGACTACTCTTTTTCAAGTTATACTCGTAGTTTAGTAACAAAACATGTGTGCACTTTTATTCGGCATTATAAAACAAAACATCGATCGCCATTGAAATCTTTGTAATTAATTCTTACAAGGAATTTACGAGATCACCAAAATGCTTATTAATCTTACAACTACAACATTCCCAACTCAAGTCATGTTATTTTGTTGGATAAAATTGCTAGAATTAGATTATTCATCACAAGTACTTTTGTCAGAACTAGTATGTATGTATGAAAATACTATTTACAACTAATTATCTTGATTATTAGCGAGGCGCGTCATAAAAATGAAAACAAAACACGTACTATTCACGACAAAATTACTTGCGCACTAATAATTAACATGGAGCAGACCGCTAACTTGTAAATTAAAATTTACTTACCAAATAACTTAAAGTTCACGTCATGTCAAATAAAGGTATCGACATTATTATTGAACCCAATTTATTTCTTCTTTTCCCAATTTCTATGAATATTGCTTGCATAAATGTCAATATACTCTAACCAATTCGACGTAGCTGAATAACTGAGTTGTAAAAGCTTTATAAAAGCAATGTGTGTAGTTATTCAAAAGTTATTAAGCTAATTGAAACATTATTAAGCTCCTACTCAATTGTTACTCAGATGTTATTCAGCGTTAAGCATTCAAAATTGGGGCCCTTTTTGCTTGAATAACAGCTGAATAGACGGTACTCAGACGTTATTCAGCTTAGTATTCAGCTTATGCTCTTGATGAGTGCTCTTAATCAATCTTTATTCAGCACGTCTGTGTTACTTGGGAATTCCTCAGTTCAGGATTCAATTAGATGATCTTCAACCTTATTATTATCAGCCTACACAGATACAACGCTTTATTGCACACACAAAAATAAAGAAAAGTACAAACAAATAGCATTAAAAAAGAAAAAAACTAATGTGGGCAAAGGCGGTCTTATAGCTTAAAGCGATCTCCTCCTGACAACTTTTGAGGTTTTTTTTTTTTTTTTTTTTATAGCAGAAGGAGGCAAACGAGCAAGCGGGTCACCTGATGGAAAGTAATCACCGCCGCCCATGGACACCCGCAAAACCAGAGGAATCGCAGGCGCGTTGCCGGCCTTTAAGGAAGGAATAGGCTCGTTTCTTGAAGATCCCTAAGTCGTAACGGTCCGGAAATACCGCCGCCGAGAGCTGGTTCCACAACACTGTAGTTCGAGGCAAGAAATTTCTTGAAAAACGCACAGTAGTAGACCGCCATCCATCAAGGCGATGTGGATGGAATGACAGTCGATTGCGTGTAGTGCGGTGAAGGAAATTAGCGGCAGGGATCAAGCCGAACAATTCCTCAGAACACTCCCCATGATATATACGGTACAATATACAGAGAGACGCAACGTCTCTCCGAAGAGCCAGTGGATCGAGCCGACCTGAAATAACCACGTCGCCGACAATTCGAGCAGCTCTGCGTTGAATGCGGTCAAATGGAAGGAGTTGGTATTGGGGTGCTCCAGCCCAGAGATGGGAGCAGTATTCCATATGCGGCCTGACCTGTGCTTTATACAGTTGTAAACAGTGGGCCGGCGTGAAATACTGACCCGCTCTATTAAGCACACCCAGCTTTTTCGAAGCTAATTTAGCTTTACCTTCCAAATGACCACGAAACTGAACGTCACTCGAAATATCGACGCCAAGGATTCCAATAATCGGATTGGTATCAAGGGGAGCTCCCTCAAAGTTCAGAGGTACGACGAAGGGATGTTTTTTCGCGGTAAATGCGCAAACTTGTGTTTTGGAGGGGTTAAAGCGGACTAGGTTATGTCGGCCCCAATCCGAGACATGACTTAACATGTTCTCGGTGTCAGTCACAAGTTTATTCCGGCGCTCGATGACGCTTTCCAGAGAAATATTAGCTCGCCCGGTGTAGAGCGTATCCCCAGTACTGTCATCCGCATAGCAATGAATGCTGTTGTTATGCAGCATGTCATTGATATGCAGAAGAAACAAAGTAGGGGACAACACACACCCCTGCGGGACTCTAGCATTCACGGGCTTCATGTCGGAGCACGAACCGTCGACTGCGACTCTGATGCTACGCCCAGTAAGAAAGCTGGCAACCCATGAACACAATTTCTCAGGAAGCCCGTATGATGGAAGTTTAGAGAAAAGAGCCCTGTGCCATACCCTGTCAAAAGCTTTCGCTACGTCCAAGCTAACTGCCAGTGCCTCCCCTTTACTCTCGACTGCCTTCGCCCATGGGTGAGTAAGGTACACTAAAAGATCACCAGCCGATCGACCGCGACGAAAACCATACTGGCGATCACTTAGTAGCTGGTTCTCTTCTAGGTACCTTAAGAGCTGGCGGTTTATAATGGACTCCATTACTTTGGAGAGTAAAGAGGTAATAACTATTGGCCTGTAGTTAGACGGATCTGAGCGATCGCCTTTTTTTGGAATCGGGTGCACAAGGGCTGTCTTCCAAGAGCTCGGGATGACGCCAGTGGTGTAAGAGAGCTGGAAAAGGCGCGTTAGAACTGGTGCCAATTCAGGAGCACACGTCCGAAGCACAATGGGTGGAACTGCATCTGGCCCACTCGCTTTATGGATATCAAGGGAAAAAAGAGCCTTACGAACTGACCTTTGCAGGAACTGAACGTTTGGCATTGTACAAGCGCAATGCGGTATGGTTGGTGGAGAGTTTGCCCCATCGTCCAAGGTCGAGTTTGATGCGAAAAGAGAGCCCAAGAGATCGGCTTTCTCCTTTGCAGTATAGGCCAGGCAGTCATCGGTCTTGTGCAATGGTGGTAGGGACGGCTGACAAAAATTCCCTAAGATAGCTTTGGCGAGAGACCAGAACGCACGCGTCCCCGAAGGAAGACGCACTAGCCTCTCGCCAATTCTACCTATGAATGATGACTTCGCCTTGGCGATGTCCTTCTTAAAGGATCTGGCGGCAAAGTTGTACTTCTTTCTGAGCGCACTGGTGTTTGGATCCTTTGATGACACCGCATTAGCCCAGGCTTGGTAATGCTGTCGCTTTTGGCGAGACGCCATTTTGCAGCAACGACCAAACCATGGTTGGGACTTGCCGCCAATGGGAACCACAGAGTTTGGAATGAAAAGTTCCATTCCCTGCAGTATCACATCAACGACAGAGTCAGCGGCGACATCAGGATCATCCAGCGAGAAGCAAACTCGCCACCACGGGTAGGACGCAAAGAAGCTTCGCATCCCATCCCAGTCCGCCGACCTATAATGCCAGACTCGACGGCTAGCCGCTGGTTGCGGTTTTGAAGTTTCTGTGAGAGGCACAGTGCTGCGAATCAGGCAGTGGTCTGATGAGCCTAGTGGTGCATCAACAGAAACTTGATAGCCGTCTGGGTGCGAGGTCAGCAGAAGGTCCAATAAAGAAGGTGCATGGCCCTCCACATCTGGAACCCGTGTTGGCTCGGTTACCAATTGGGACAGACTGTAGGCCAAAGCGAAGTCATGAACGGCTCTACCCGCGTGGTCAGTTGTGCGTGAACCAAGCCATTCGACGTGGTGGGCATTGAAGTCTCCCAATACCACAATCTCGGCCGAGGGGATCCGTTGGAGAAGGGAGTCTGTCGCTGTTTGGACGGTCTCGATGAGTTGGTCAGTTCCGATGTTACCGCTGTGGGACCTATACAGGCACGCGTAGACGCGAGGATGACGTCCGCAGTCGACGTGCAGCCATAAGATGGAGAGGTCCCTATCTTCAAGATTGCCAAGGCGACGAACGCACATATCCTCCCTGACATAGGCACAAACACCGGCTCGTGGCACAAATGCATGTTCCAGGTTGTATCCCGGGTAGCGCAAGTACGAGATGTCAGGAGGGGGGGATATCTGCGTCTCGGTGAGGAAGAGCAAGGCCGGTTTCGCCGTCTCGAGGTGGTAATGGACGGCGCTCAAATTAGAGTGGATTCCCCTGATATCGCAGAAGTCCACGCGAAGCGTAGGAGGGGGTGCCAATTGTCCCGCCTTTCTCCTGCCTGCAGCATGCCTTGGCGCGGGCGAACTTTTGCCCTCCCCAGAATACGTAGGGCAGCCTGAGCGAGAACGCTCAGGGGGGGATTCTCCGACACTGGATGTGTCGGTACCCCCCTGGGGTATAGGACATCAGAAAAAGAGCGACAGGCAGTGCACCAGAAGAAGCAAATAAGTATGAGATAAAAAAAACAGAATTCTAATACTTAATATTATTCAAAAAATTAATTAAATAAACATAAAATACTGATACCTAGGTACCTATATTATAAAAATATATAGATAAATATATATTTGTATACATATATCATACAAGAAATATAATAAAATATTTCAATTTAGAAAACCTGTTACTTCTAAATTGATCTGACCGGGAATTGAACCGGGGTCTCAGAGATGCCACACACACTCGACCACAAAAAGTCATCAAAAAATGAAGAGCTAATACATGTAACATAATTACTTTTTTACTCCTCTTGTTCAAAAAGACCGTCATTGTAGCGATCTAGAGCGAGGATAAAATAGCTTTTCTTGCCGTAAGGGAAAAAGTATTTATTTTAAAATCTTTGTTTGTCACATTACAATGATCCTACAAAAACAAAAAAGTATTTAGTCTTAGGTAGCATAGCAATCATGAATAAAGACTCGACTTATTACTGTTTACTTAGATCAACAACTTTTTGAGATAGTTATTATTAAAGTTTATGGTAAAATTAGTAATCATTTGAATCTATGGACTACACAGACCACGCCTACACAGTCCACGCTTCAGCAAGAAACAACTGCACAGTCCGCACATGTGCTTAGGTGGTGAACCTTTAGCTCGTTGGTCGCTTTTACGGCACCCAAAGGAAGAGAGGGGTTGGTATTATTATTTTGAGGAGCCCATCGCCGCTCTATGCTGTTGGATGTATGTGCGGTCTTTAGTCCGTTAGTCGCCTTTTACGACACCGAAGGGTAGAGAGGGGTTGGTAGTATTATTTTGATGAGCCCATCGCCGCTCTATGCTGTCAGATGTATGTGCAGTCTTTAGTCCGTTAGTCGCCTTTAACGACACCCAAGGGAAGAGATGGAAAGACTGCACATACCTACTATTCAACAGCATAGAGCGGCGATGGGCTCATCAAATTAATACTACCAACCCTTCTCTTCCCTTGGGTGTCGTTAAAGCAGCTAACGGGTTAATTTTTAATAAAATAAACCAATTCATAATGTATTGGCATGTTTTATTTTCTCGCATTCGTAGTGAAAAGCAGAGTGTAACACACGGCGCTAAAAACCCATTAAAACTCGGTTTCTATTTACTCCCTCGCTGAAGCTAGGGAGTAAAACTACCTCGTATATAATGCCTCTTGTATAACAATCTACTATTTTATTTATTCTTTTTTTTAATTATGTATCCTGTGGTAGCGATCGACTATAGTTAACATTCGCCAAGTAACTGTAAACTTGTCTACCAATTTACTACTGACAAGCGCTAACGAATAGACGGGGAGCGTTTGCCACTTGTCTTATCTTACCGGTCTTGGTGCCAGCTGACATCGGCACGAACGGCACGGTGGACTCTAATAAATATTCCAAATGGATGCAGAGCTTAATTGCAGTTATTACTATTCGTGCTATCAAAGTGTCTAATATTTCTTTGTAGATTTACATTTTAATACACGGTGCTTTAGTTGGCTGCCATATTTTTGGTACTTAATGACGTCGTTGTACGGCGAAAACCGATTAAATCGTAAATGTTTTGGAAAACTTATTAAATGATAGCAGCATACTTTTGGAGCTACTTTATGAACAAACAAATAATATGAAACGATTGAAGCTTTTAAGTCTTTGAAGGAATACATAATTTATTAATGATTCCCAATAAGATTTTTTTAACTATTTAAATTTATAGCTTTCTAAAATCAGTTATACGAGGACGTATGAACGAAATAAAGAAAAAAATCTTTTCCTTCCCATTAGTACCAACTCGTTTTCGATCTAAACGAAATTAACGAGGCTATCAGTACCAAAAGAGACTATAGAAAAATCTATTATATTTCGATACGACCTCTCGGCGCTTGTACGCTAGTATAGGAACATCTCATTAGTTCAATAAGGGTGTTCCACGGCATTAGTAGGAAAGAACTTTAAGTACCTATTAAGCAGAGGACATTCTACTGAGTGACGACCTCGTATCAGTTTTGATCGTTATTAACTTGATCAACGTAAAAATCATCAAATATTACAAATATGACGAAAAGTAAGTAAATAAAATATTTTCATCACTTCTCCCAAAAAGTAGAACTGGCAGACTTTTTTTTCAAATCAACGTCCCAGGCTTATTTAAATTGACAATAAATTCCTTCCAACTACATAATTTAGTATCTTAAATCAAAGAGAGACCGTATCTGTTTTGTGATAAATCATTTTAAGTGAAATATGCGTAAGACCCGCACTACACTATACTCGTATGACACCGCTAGGGAAATGCAAATATTAATTTATAGACTTACTGTTTTTGATAGTTACGAGCCAGAGCCTCATCTTGTAGAAAATTCAATTTCCTCTCTCTGCATCTGGATATTAACTAAAAGAAAAAAAATGTATCAGTATTTTTTCTGCAAGTCTTCTTTAATATTTAAAGTACTTTAGCCCCGTCTAGCAATATTATAAAACATCCTGTATAACGCACATTAGATGCCTTGAATAGGTTTAAGTGTATTCATCAAAGTCTAGGTCTCACAAGGAAGCTTGATGAGAACGTTAATTACTACTTGGTAATAGGAAGAAGCTCATATAAAACTAACAATTGAATATAGAAATTACAAAATAAAATTCTAAAGTATTGAAATCTGCTGCAGAACGGCACATAGAAAGGATACAGTCAAAGGAAATGGTAAAGAAATAAACTACAATTTGATTCGTTCTTTCAAAGGCATGTCTAGCGGGTGGTCCCAGTTGTTATCGTAAGATGGCTTTCGTTGTAACACATCCTAAGTCCCTTATTGAGCTAGCGTGGCCTATTTACGTAACCTATTACGGTCTACTTAAGGTTTTTATGTAGTAGGTATATTGATGAATACACTTTTAAACTTTCGCGTTTCATTACACCTGCACACATTTTTACGCTTTCAAAATCAGCCCCTGACCACAGTCGGTATAAATCGGTCAAAACGTAGGTCGTCGGATATACAAGGTATAGTGTAGGGTGCCTTTACTAAGTAGTTTTGCGTTATATTCCGTTTATATATATGTATGTATATATTGATGATGATGAAAAATCAAGGTAAGATTAATAATATTATTTATAACACATTTGCTCGTAAAGTGGCTCTTATTACACCGATTTCAGCATCGTAATGTAGCTTATTACACACTAGTGCGGTAATGTAAAATTAGTAATAACGCACTAGTGCGGTAATGTAAAATTAGTAATAATTTGAATCTATGGACAACACAGACCACGCCCACACAGTCCACGCTTCAGCAAGAAACAACTGCACAGTCTGCACAAGTGCTTAGATGGTGAGCCTTTAGTCCGTTAGTCGCTTTTACGACACCTAAGAGAAGAGAGGGGTTGGTACCTATTATTATTTTGAGGAGCCCATCACCGCTCTAAGCTGTTGAATGTATGTGCAGTCTTTAGTCCGTTAGTCGCCTTTTACGACACCGAAGGGAAGAAACGGGTTGGTAGTATTATTTTGATGAGCCCATCGCCGTTCTATGCTGTTAAATGAATGTGCAGTCTTTAGTCCGTTAATCGCCTTTTACGACACCCAAGGGAAGAAAGGGGTTGGTAGTATTATTTTGATGAGCCCATCGCCGTTCTATGCTGTTGAATGAATGTGCAGTCTTTAGTCCGTTAGTCGCCTTTTACGACACCGAAGGGTAGAGAGGGTTGGTAGTATTATTTTGATGAGCCCATCGCCGCTCTATGCTGTTGGATGTTTGTGCAGTCTTTAGTCCGTTAGTCACCTTTTACACACCCAAGGGAAAAAAAGGGTTGATAGTATTATTTTGATGAGCCCATCGCCGCTCTATGCTGTAGGATGTATGTGCAGTCTTTAATCCGTTAGTCGCCATTTACGACACCCAAGGGATTGGATGGAAAGACTTCCTACCTTTCACATACCTTTATTTTGTCGATTCAAATAGCGGCTTCTTGTTCAATAATTACTTTGAAAGTTTAAAAATAAATATGTCTAGTTTTAGTAATGAAGAACTAAACTTACAGTCTACACCACCGGGAAATAATAAGTGAAGCACAAAATGTTATTGACAGCCTATTACCACCTAAGTCCAAAGAAAAATACATATTGGCTTACCAAAAATTATACACTAGAAAAGCAACAAAAACACGCAGTCATTTTCAGAAAATGTGTTTTCAGAAAATGTGCAAATATGTTATAAAACGTCGCATGACATACGTGCGCTTTGATAATTACAGCCTCTGCTTTCTTGTAGCCCTCGCCTACGGCTCGGGCTAGCAATATCGCCTCTGCTGTATTTTTCAACTTACCGCACTAATATCATAATGTACTATTATAACACATTTGCTCGTAAAGTAGCTCTTATTACACCGATTTCAGCATCTTAATGTAATAAGTTTCACACTAGTGCTGTAATGTAATTTAAAAATTAGTAATCATTTGAATCTATGGACAACATAGGCCTTTAGCCCGTTAGTACCTTTTACGACACCCAAGGGAAGAGAGGGGTTGGTAGTATTATTTTGATGAGCCTATCGCCGCTCTATGCTGTTGGATGTATGTGCAGTCTTTAGTCCGTTAGTCGCCTTTTACGACACCGAAGTTAAGAGAGGGGTTGGTAGTATTATTTTGATGAGCCCATCGCCGCTCTATGCTGTTGGATGTATGTGCAGTCTTTAGTCCGTTAGTCGATTTTTACGACACCGCAGGGAAGAGAGGGGTTTGTAGTATTATTTTGATGAGCCCATCACCGCTCTATGCTGTTGGATGTATGTGCAGTCTTTAGTCCGTTAGTCGCCTTTTACGACACCGAAGTTAAGAGAGGGGTTGGTAGTATTATTTTGATGAGCTCATCGCCGCTCTATGCTGTTGGATGTATATGCAGTCTTCAGTCCGTTAGTCGCCTTTTACGACAACCAAGGGAAGAAAGGGGTTGGTAGTATTATTTTGATGAGCGCATCACCGCTCTATGCTGTTTGATGTATGTGCAATCTTTAGTCCGTTAGTCGCCTTTTACGACACCCAAGGGAAGAGAGGGGTTTGTAGTATTACTTTGCTGAGCCCATCGCCGCTCTATGCTGTTGGATGAATGTGCAGTCCTTAGTCCGTTAGTTGCCTTTTACGACACCCAAGAATGACAGGAGTTGGTAGTATTCTTTTGAAGAGCCCATCGCCGCTCTATGCTGTTGGATGTATGTGCAGTCTTTAGTCCGTTAGTCGCCTTTTACGACACTCAAGGAAAGAGAGGGTTTAGTGGTATTATTTTGATGAGCCCATCTACGCACTATGCTGTTGGACAAAGAAAAATATATGTTGGCTTTCCAAAGATTCATGCACTAGAAAAACAACAAAAAAACGCAGTCATTTTCGGAATGTCTTTTTTTCTCACAAATATGTTATAAAATGTCGTATGGCATACGTGCGCTTTGATAATTACAGCCTCTGCTTTTTTGTCAATATCGCCTCGGCTGTAATTTTCATCTTACCGCACTTATATCATAATGTACTATAACAATACAAATCCAATAATAAATAATCTTACTAAAATAATTAAAATACTATATAATGCACAAATACCAGAACAATTATAAAACAAAACACTAATTTCCCGAATGTTAAAAAGGCCCAAACTCAATAAACTGTTCAAAAGCCCCCAAGCAGACAGCTCTAAAGAGATTGCCAAGTGAAAAATCAACCTCATTAGCAATTTAATCATCTTTTAATCGCCGTCAACTTTTGAATGGATTAACTTTAACTTCGTTCATCGCCCCAGCCGGCCAATATTATACTGAGGAGTAAGTAATACCATCAATTCTGAAAAGACGTGAAACAACCGCGGCCCGCAAAGTTTTCCTGGTGCCAGTATCTCGTTAGTGTAACAAACGGCTGGTTACAGAGTTACGTACTACGTAGAAGTATTAATTAACAGGCAGACATACGCTAACGGGCGGACTGGGGGAAGATTAAACACTCCCACCATTTCGGTAGATATTTTTTATTAACCATCATACTTTTGTGATTTGTTTAAACCTTAATTCCTAAAGCTTAAGTAATAATCATATACTTATAATGTTATCTTTTGCCCAACAGTAAGATATCACTGTTGGGCAAAAGTCTTCATCATTGAAATTACCTTATCGCTACAATTGAAAAGTATTGACCTAATTACTAAGAATACCAAGCTAGATAGTGACGGAACTGGGAATAGAACCCTGGAACACCAGATACCGAGCTGAACGTTTTAATACATGGTCCCTGAGACGGCTTTAAAACAACTTTACAAGTTTCGAAACACCTACTTGTTGTTACAGCCACATAGACTTTTGAATTAGTTGTAAAAAAACCCTCTTTCATAAATAATTGATTTATGTTACATTACAGCTTTAGGTGCAATAAAACGCTATATTGTTTCACTTGAAATCCGATAACAAAACGAAGCGCCTTTAAAAGTTTCATTGTGCCTCTAATATAGCCCATAAAGCGGAGATAGCCCTGCTTCGAAATAAATACAATGTTTTAAGATTAGAACATTGCACTACTACAGTACAGAGTATGCAGGCGAGCCACTTACAATAAATGGTAGGTCGTTAACATTTGTATAATGTACATTATTTAGTGATTATTTCAGATTCTCACTCCTTAGAAAACTTAATTTAATCAAAATGGATTTTAAAATGTTATATTGTAAGACGACAACAATTTTTGGGTGATTGCGCGACGCGGTTTGGTGGGTTTTAACGACTGCCATCTGAAGTAAGAAGGAGCTCGTAATATTTTTAATTCAGTCACTCAAACTGTGAGCCGGCATTACGGGAAGTTGCTTCACTCCCATGATCGCAATCTGAACGAGCACATAGCTGCGCCGTCGCTCATTACCTTACAATGTTTTTAAATAAAAATCATGGGTCCCCAATATCTAAGATCGTTGTAGCATTATAACCATTACTGATATTTATTGTACTCATCAATACCTTATTTTTATTGTATGACGACCTGCCGAAATTCCCTTGGAGAAAAAGGATATTCACGGTCAAAGATTTAAGTTTTCCTACTGTATTTAATACTGGTGCAAGTCAATAGTTGCTTTTATATTATACTACTTATTATTACTACATATTATTTTATAACTAAACACTATTTTACACTAAACAAAATCAATCAAAATCATAGCATTTCATAATGCAACAATCATAAAAAAATTTGGGGACGGGTCTCGAACAAAATTACTCATTTTCCTTTGTTCGCGCATCACTTTCAAATTAATGTAGCATCTATTTGGCTAATTCTTTTTTTGTTGTGTTTGTAAGGGTAAGAGCAAGGTTAGTATAAAAATAATTGGAAAATAGTCATGGGGTACGGGATGTTCACGCAGACGAAGTATAACATATACATACAAATATAGATGACCGCTAGTATAACATAAAAATATACTATTTATTATTCAAAAATAATAAGTAAAAACCGCAAAAACTAGATCTAGATCTGAGATCTAATACTAAGGCATGCATTTGTGCCAAAAACATTTTAAACTCAAACGCAACTAAAGTCATGAAAACAGTATCGTCAATAATTAGTCTAATTATATTAGATAATTAAATTAGATAAGCATAATCTGCTAAAAAACATGTTCTATTGCGACCTTCCATTATTACGTTATTAGGCATAATTATATTAAGCCAATAAAAAGGATACGAAGGAGCGAAGATTATTATCTTTTAAAAACACAAGCTTCTACCTAACTCAATAGAGCGAGTCATTAATGACACCGCTGTCGCTTTGTACGATTCCGTTCTATCCTTTTTATTGGGAATCCGTATTGTGTCGAGGGACTGTGGCCATGCGTCGGCATTTGTTTCTTATTTTGTGCCAGCCGGGCCCTACAAATAAAACTGTGAAGCACTTTCCTGTTTACAATAATGAGTTTAGGTCTGTTCAAATTGTTATTTGAAAGCTAACAAAATAAATTTCCTTTTAAGATTGTACGCACTACGTAGGCCACCATTAATGACGTTTCAAATATCAAAAGATGAGACACCGCACTCTCAAGCAGTAAGTAGATATGTACTTACTTATATAATTAATCGTGTTTAGTCCCGTTAAAACAGTTTTAATCAAAAAGATGCACTGAAGCACGGTAACATCTCAATCGTAAGATAACAAGTTTATCTTTCCGTTCCCCAAAACATGTGCTCGGCAGTTAGCTTGTTTTGATAAAAGTTTGTGTACGAAAACACTGTTGATTTCGTACTTAAACTTCTTCGTTTCGTAACGTTATTAAAGAAATATCTGAAATGCTGCAACATAATAGAACTGAAAGCAATTAAGTATTAGGGCTAAAAAGTAATATAGGGAATCGGGCTATTTGAGTGCTTCAATATCGCACTATGTCAATAGTACGTAGCGCGTGCTACGAGCTGCGTATCCGTAGCTACGTAGCTGTAGTGCTACGAACACTCGATGAAATTCTCATTAGGGATGTGCATTGTACGGAGTTGATCCAGCGGTCCGTGTCCCCGCTCTGCCATTGATTAACGTTCTCAACACTAAATATTCGCTTGCGTTACTGGTGATAACCGCATCTAATTCGCCAGGTGACGTAAATCGTTGCAATATAAAGAAGAGTGAGAAATCGATACTCGTGCCTCAAATTCACGAAGAAATTCCCATTAGAGACCTCTTTGTAATTGATTGGGTTCAACAGTGTGTTTAGCCGACCTGATTTCATATTTTCGTAAATCTTTCCGCAATGTTTTTCCGTAACTCAAGCTAACGTTTTCGTTTGGATTATCAATACCGTATCTGATATGGAACATGCGATCTTAAAAATGAGCCTCTCGTCGTAAGTACTGCCCGACATCATCCGCACGAGATTTCGTCTGTACACTCTTAATTATGTTGCTATTTTCAGTTTATTTTAAATAAAAATCATTTCTGTCAACTTTTCCGTAGGAATTCAATGATATCGGGTCAAAATAGTTGTCTATTACGATCTCGTGCTCTTCAACAATCACTGTACAAAAAAACGCTCACCCGATGCTAAAACACAATTTGGCATTTAAATTGTTAGATAGGTTAGATAGGATTATTGTTTGTTGGCTGTACCTAACTATATCTCGTTAGATTAGTTGTTAAGTCATAACCTATAAGTTAGTTAACTGTTTTTTTATTATTATTAGTTTTGACGTCAATAAGTGCCTGTAAAGGTTTACATTGAATAAATAATTTGACTTGACTTGACTTGAGTTCAAATCCGACGAGTGATTGACGCGTCACCGCTGCCACGAGTACCGGCGGCGGTTAGCTACGCGCGCACGATTTCTCTGTTCCTTGCGTTCTTTCTATTAAAGTTGCTTCAGAATGCCATTGTTTAACGCTCAGTGAACTAGATATTAAGTTGTATTCTAAGACTCGAGTGCACATGGTTGAGGCCTCAGGATGGTTTCTTTCAGACTTCTTTTATTTCGTGCGTATCAGCCACGTATCGGATTACGCGCCTACACTTGCGTCACATCCTGCGGTTCAAAAAACCGAAACCGCGCCTATTCTATCGGCGTGTTTGTTAACCGTGTCGCGTAGCGGTGAAAGAATACTACCTACCACCATTTCACTTCTCTTGGGTGTCGTAAAAGGCGACTAATGGACTAAAGACTGCACTTACGTCCACAGCATAGAGCGGCGATGGGCTCATTACTTGTCATTCCGAGCACATGTGCAGTCGCTATTTTGTGAAAAGTGGACTATGGTAGAGGACTTCTTTTGCAGTCCTCATTGCTTAGTCTCTGATTAACCCTTCGGGGATAATAGTCGTGATTATATGTATGTATGTATGTGGTCATTCTAGCCGGTGGTGTGTTCAATAGCCGCGTCCACACCGACCGAGCAGGAGTCGCGAGGCAGCCACGCGAGCCAATGCATCAGCCGGTGTGGAAGTGGCTCGGGCTGCCGCGGGCACACGTTGCCTCGGTCGAGCATACCTCGGGGTCGCGCCGTCGGCTGTCGGTAAACGGGACGCGCTCAAAGGTGCCTCAGCGTGCGCTGTGCGTTCGGTGTGGACGGTGGTTCTCGGGAACTTCTGATGGCTCGGCCTGCCTCGCGAGGCTCGCCTCTGTGTTTGAAAAATTGAAAAACGTTTATTGACATCACACAACAAGCACACAAATGAACAATTTATAAAACCTAAAATAAAAATTAAGAAAAAAAAGCAAAACATTGCGCCCAGTTGTGCGATGCCAACACTGTTTCGGGGATGCATTTCGAGTATGCCTCGCGAGGCCATGTTCGCGAGCCACTACATCGAGGCTGCTGCGCGAGCCCATGCGCCCGGTATGGACCCCCGGCTAGGCGTCGTTCGTGGCGCGTATTCGTGGCAAAAGACGCCCTTATATGCGCCAAAATATCAAGTGTCAGAAACCGCACTAAAGCCTTGTTCGCACTAGGAAAGTAATTTAGTCGTACGTAGAAATACCTTGCTTCGGTACTTTGCTTAGTTAAAACGAATTAAAAAATTATCAAACTAGTGAAGCAATAATTCTCCTTCTACGATTAAATTACTACTCGCCTTGTGCGAACCAGGCTTGAGTGCACTCTGCGGGTCGCGTGTGACCCGGCGAGTGTCGGTCGCGGTTAATTAGCATCGCTATCTCTATCGTCTCGCAGCTAATTGACGGACGGTATTCCTAGCACAACATCGCCCTAATTTTCTATTCTATTCCACTATTAGGACTTTCGTATTCGTTATCCTTTTCAATTAAAGCGCTGACAACCGACTAGCGATTCACTTAACATTATTTATTTATAAAATTGTACAACATACAATGTCAAGTAATACTTTACCGTCATTCTGGACTATAATTTCAATAGTTTCCAAAGCCGAGTATCAAAAAGTTTACTTAATCGGAAAAAAAACAAAGTTACCTTTTAATATATTCAAATATGTTCATGTTTAGAAAGTACGTAAATAAATTAAAAAGTGAGATATAAATTCGAACAAAAGTACATTTGTTTTATTTTTCTATTAAATCGCCCATTAAAGCAACTACATTTTAAATATACGAGTATGGCATTTTTCGTGATTCTAGCCTGTACTTACCCGTGGTACTACCAGTGGTCCTACTGGTAGTACCATCGGTAGTACCACGGGTAAGTACAGATTCTAGCGTATCGTAGTGACCAAATAAAAAAAAAGAACATTAAAGACAACGAAACGTTGAAAAAAAAATGACTAGCTGCAATCCGGACGGAGGACATGGGTACGATTCAAGCAGTCATTTTTCTTCAATTATTATTATTATTATTATTGCGTATGGCAAAGTTGATCCTACGTGGATCATATGTCTACTTTTAGACTCCTCAGCCAAGTTTTTACCGCATCGGTCATAGACATCGAGGTAATGACTATCGAGGTAACGTCATTCGAGCTAGAGTATCAGACCCGTGTGGAGCTTGGTTATACCACCTGGGAAACGATGTAGGGGGCAGACGTTGATTATATGTGATAGAGTTTGGTTCAAATGACCACATTCACAGTGTGGCGTCTCCTTCAGGCCCCATTTATGTAGGTGATGGTTGGATTTGCCGTGGTTGGTCCTACACCGGTTTAGTCGGGTCCAAATCTTTCTCACGGGGCGTCAAGACCAGAACCTTCCGCGTGGGGTCTTGTATTAGCTCCGAGTTAATGCCGTCGAACATGCTCCACTATAGTACGAATGCTCAACGTTATCATCTATTATCAGCGCCTTAAGTAGTAACACGTGCTAAAACGAAACTTAGTTATCCCAAAGATTCACTGTTTCTCACCTGTCCCTTGGTTTCTTTTCTAGAAGCTAAACAACTAGGGTAATTATTAATTTGGCTCTCAGTATTTAGATTAACTTTATTCGCCAACAAAAAAAAACAAGATTTGCTTGCCGAAATTAATAAATAATTTGTGTAATTACAAAACATATCCAATGAATAGGTACCAATTTTCGAACGACTCTCATTCCATTTAATGGAGCGTATTGTAAGGATCTCATTTAAGCTCTCATATTCTCCAATTATGAATGTTCGATATAGACCGGCCATTTTATTCCGGTTCTACGAGCATACCCATGGACGATTCGTTAAAGCACTTCGGTATACGACCTCGTTCGACATTTACATCAATTCTAATTAATTTGAGAATTATGCTTGTTATATCGCATCATTGCTTTATTTGTTTAATTGTGTATTAATTGGAAAAGACCGCCTCTATGATAAAGTGGTTAGATTACATCGTTTCTAGACTTAGAGATACCTACCAGGTTCGATTCTCAGTAGGTATTACGTTATGAGTTGTTTAGTTGGTGGTTGGTCATAGTCTTGTCTAGCTACCACCATCTCACCTAAGTCGCACGTCATAAAACAATGTTATGTAGATGCGCTGCTGTATTTCGATAGTTATAGATAAGGTACTTGCACCACTGCTACTCACTACACGATTATGGCGATGAAGGTCAGATTCCAATTAGGTCAGATTCCAAGTAAGTTAGATTCCATGTGGGTCAGATTCCAACTAGGTCAGATTTTGAGTGAGAATGGTTTTTGGTACACTTACTCACAATTTAATCATCGCACCACGTCTACCTAACGTCTAGTCCAATTTCCTCATCATCATCGTCATCTGGTTGCCTGGGGATATTGCTTTTAGTGATAAGGCTACCCTTCGTCTAAAAACTTCTGTATACTTTTAGACCTTTGCGTTCCTTAACAAACACAATATTATGGCTCAGGCTGACTCATACCGTGACCACGATCGTCGCGTATAAAAAGCTATGCGTGGGATGCCTTAACAAAGTAGTTAGCGTTAACTCCCGTCTCAATGTACTATTTTTTTTTTTCTCTTAAATAATGGCTTCGTGCGATCAGCACATTTAGCCAGTGTCAAGTTTTTAATAGTAATTATTATTTTCTTTAGTACATTAAGTGGATGATAATGAGTGATAATGAACGTTTAATGGTAAATGATTTTCCCCCAAACTCCTCGAGATCGAGACTCAATAAAGCTGTGGGACTTTATTGAGGTCTCACACGGACTTCTTGAGAGAATTTGAAAGGTGATGTTGCACTGTTTTGTTTTATTTGCTAACACATGAGTGTTAGCAAATAAAACGCACGCTCTCTCTTACCATTATTTCACATTAATATTCGACAAAACACAAATTATAGAAAATAATACCAAACTGCAGACTAAAATGTCTGTACGCGCTTCACTTTTTTTTATATATTTCTTTTATGATAATGTGGAAAACGAGCAGGCGGGTCATGGACCCCCGCAAAACCGGAGGAGTCGCAGATGTGTTGCCGACCTTTAAGAAAGGAATGGGGATCCTATTCTTTCCAATAGGAATTGTGAGGGGGGAGGGGGAAGAAGCCTCCGGAACTTTCACTGGCCGGACCAAACACAACAGCACCAAGTGCCATTATTTCACGCCGGATATGCTATGATATGTGTATTACCCCGGGTAAGCCGGCCCCATGCGTGCTGCAACGCAGCGTAGCTCTACCACTCTACCACCGGAAAACTACAAAAAAGTTTAAAACTACAAGTTTTAAACTTTTTTTGTAGTTTTCCGGTTCTCTACTGCTCGCATCCAGCGAACTTTGAGTCCAATCATGTGTAATATACATTCTATTCCATTCTAATGTTTAGGCTATCTAAGCGTATATTTGTTGCCAATAAAATGTACATATGTTCACATTTCTATAGCGAATTGGATTTCCGTCTGGGATTAATGCGAGCTGTGGTTCGGGGAACTCTTAACGGCTTTGATGGCCGTTCCTAACGTCTTCCGGCGCGTCGTATTTTCAACTTGCATCTCTGAGATATGATTTGTAACTATGACTTTAAGAACATTGGAGGCATATGTACCTTTTGTTACCACACTCATAGGATTTAGCCCAAGTTATGTTACATTGAAACACGTTCTTCATGGTTTACTGAGTAGCGGAAATCTTTAACTCATTTTCTAAATTCATGTCTATTTTACATAAACAATACTTATTGTTTTAATACATCGTGCCGACCGGAAATTGAAGCCAGGATACTCAGAGATAGCAACGCTAGAACTGGCCGGCCTGGCGTGCTGATCACTCGAGCAGCATATTATCTTCTATATTATTTTCGTAACAATGAAAGATTAGTATTCCAGCTTGTATATATATAAAGGGATTAATTCATAGACTCCATTCACGATCCCGTATCTGATCTTCACTTGTGTAATTACAAAGGTGTCTCGTGTCTCACAGTTGAGATGGGTTGTATCGGAAGCAATCTATCCACAGATAATAGGCCAGTATTGTTGCTCGTAATTCGAACAGTGCACGAGGTACAATAGCTTAAATATAAATGCGTCTCATCATGAAATAAAGTAAATGGTACAAGGCATACTAATTGATAGCAGTTGAAGAGATTGCAATGGATATGGAAATTTCAATTAGTCCTGGAGCAGTGGCTGTAAAAAACGATAACTCGTTCTACTAACACTAGCACTAAATTCATTACGATGTTCAATGATCATTAAATTTAATTCATGGTTATTGAGAGTCTGATCGCGGCCGTCGGTGAATTTAATTAACATCAGATTAACAAAACACAAACGAATTCATGGAAAACAATCATCATTATTGAGTTTGTTTACCTCTGCCCCGTCTGAATAATGAAATGGTACCGCTATAAAACTTTTCCGAGAGATTAACGAAGCGAAAAATGTTGGACGCATGATTTACCTGCGCCATCCGTCAGCATTAGGGCCGCGGCCTCATCTGAGGACTGTAATGTTTCGCCTAAGCATCGTTTTTACACATTTTTATTTTCTATCTTACCATTTACAATAAACGTTTGGACTACAGAGAACGTGCAGGAGCTAATAATGATTTACCGGTAAGGCTTACCAGTGTTAATTAATTCCGTTATGTTATTATAACCAGTGGTACTGATAAAACAAAATATTGATTATAGCATGTTTGCTTGTATTATTTAACGTCATATTTGTGTAAAAAAGTTTTATGATTTTAGGCCTAGTATTATTTTGGTACAAAACATGAATACTTACTACTTTTGCATATAGTACTTACCTATTTATAAGTATGGTATATTATGTTACGTCATTGGTATGATAGGAAATTTTAAGACAATCAAAATTATGGTATGTAGGATATCATTGTACATCACACACAAATATGATAAAATATAACAATAATAACTTTCTACGCCCACACCAATAATCCAGCCCAAATGAAGCTTAACAATGTATATCAGAGAAATATATCTATTCCTTAGTTAAAAATCGGACGTCTCGTATCGGATCGTATTTACAACGATCGCACCATATTGTAGCACCCTCGCTAACAGCAGCTAAAGCTTTACTACATTTACACGCTGTAAATGTTTACAGCGCGTCTAAATGATAATGACTACTTCTGTAACAGTGTACAATCGTCATAAAGTAAACCACGTAAGGCTTATATTATTCCGTAAAGGAGTCGTGTCATGAAGTTACCGCAGACGACAGCGGCACTTAACGCTCCAACAGGCGAAGCTTTGTGGCGCGGCGACGCGTCCTCGCGCGTCCCGATTAGCATAATGATGCGCTCGGACCGCTCGTGTCGCTCGTGTCGCTCCAATCGCTCGAATCTCTCGCTACACCAACTCTAAAGGCCTAATGTATTCACTGCCAAATCTAATTACATTGCAGCTGGTGACGCCACAATCTCGGGCACTTTTAATCAGTGTACAGATCTTATGTGCGGTATGAGGATGAGACACTGTTTTTATGACGTTATTTACACAAGCAATGTTCGAAACGGACGATTACTTTGTAAATACTGTATTCTAAAGACATTCTAAAGACACATTCCATAATACAACTACAGAATCCTACCAAGTGGTGGTAGGATTCCTTAGTTGTATTAAAAAAATATATTCTTAATTAAAACTTTCTTTCCAGACTTAAATCCTACAAACAGGAGGAAAATAAGTCACTGACTGATTAATCATGGCGAGGGTCGTGATTACGAGTGCCACTGAAGCAATCGCTCTTTTTATGAGTTCTTTAATTATCACGACAACATTTAAAATTTTATATCTTTCATGTTGACAACGTCTGGCTTTCACATAAACCTATCTAATTTATTAATGTAAAAGTAAGTTTGGTTTATTCTTTGTCACGCTTTCACGCTTAGTCTTTCCACTGAGGCCGCGCACTGATCAGTGCTCAATAAATAGAATTTCTATAGTCTTGTGGCGCTGCGGTCTTATTTTTAAGTATCATTACTTTTTTCTGTAATTATCTACAAACGTAACAAAATAAGCTCCCTCGTCTGACAGAACATTGAAAAAGTTGTCACAACGACATGCTTGCATATTGTCAATTGACGCCAAATCTAAGTGTATGTTCACACGTGATACCACCACAACCACACCGACACGACAATCACACTACATGCAAAACACGTGGGCGGGCGCTAATTTGTATGAAAATTAATAGTTGAATTCACACGGACCACATTTTGCCGTCAGCTATCGACCGCGTGTGTGATACCAACTACATCGCAGCCACAACGCAACAACCAGCGACAACGCGAACTAGCGGCCGGCCACATCTCAAACACAACGTTGCGTTGACGCGGGTGTTACGACATTGGTCAAGTCTGATATTGGTCAAATCGTCAAATCGACAAATTATAAATTAGACAAATTGGTAATTCGTCAAATCCTCTTTTCGTCAAATTATGTATTTGCCAAATACGCCATTGTTCAAGTCCATGTACAGTTCTTAAATTATAATCTGTAAGAAGTTTATCTAGGCGGAAAATGCCAATAAAATAAAAGCATATTATGACGACACTGCGCGCACGCCTGCGCCCTCCCCCCTCTGTCTGTCTGTCGCTACGCAACCACATCGCAACCACTAGTGACAACGCAACAACATCCACATTTTGTAGGTAACACAACGCAACAGCAAGAAGCCGCAGCGACACTAATCACATGTAACCACAGCTTGATCGCCTTTTGTCGCGGTGGTGGTGTGTTTGCGGTACGTGAGAAACAAGCCTAATACACCCACAAAAGACGACCTACGAAAAGCAAATGTGAAAACCCACGGAGTTGATAAAGAAGGTAACTTTTCTGGGGAACAACCCACTATTCGAAACGTGATTCAGCAAATATCTATAACATAATGATCCCGCAAACATTAGGCAGAGTTCATCGGGGGTGCACGCGGTGTCGCGACGACGCTAATGCCCCCACTGAATATGTATCGGAATGTCTTGCTTAACATAATAACGTGTCCGGACTACGTTAGCATAACAGAACACCATCAAGTAGTAATATTCAATAAGGTAACAAGCGTGTTGTACTCGTAGAACACTACAAATAGTTATGCGGCTTTTATTTTCTTACGAATTATAGACTTGAATACATAGATAGTATAAATTTATTAATTACGATGAAAAAATAACAACTGAGTGGAATTACGAATGTAGTAAACTGCAGTTGCGATGAACCCATATTGTGTATTATCACGAATAGGAAGAATCCCGATTGCGTTAAACACGAATAGGAAGAATCCTGATTGCGTTAAAATAACGGCTGTGTAGAATCATGAATGTAGTAAACTGCAGTTGTCTGGAATCCATATTGTATGGGAATCACGAATAGGAAGAATCGCGTTTGTGTAATCAATCTCATAATTCTAAGTAATTAAATTATGTCTCATTAGAGATAATATTCTAATATTCTTCGATGTTTGGTTACTGTGGTACTTTTAACATCTATTGATTGGTTTAACTAAAGTTGCAGTATTTTTTTTTAATGAAAACGGTAATTATATTTAGATTTATTTACAACCGTTTTCACAGTTAGAGCACTCCCTTATTTTTATTTTTGTTTTGTCTATTACGTTATCTTGTTGAGCTGTTTGTGTGTGACGGAAAGTATCGTGAAAGACGCTTATCTGACTAAAGACTGCACATATAAGGTGACTGCTAGGAACCGCAAGAAACTTCAAGAACTTCGAACGTCAAGTGTTTTTATACATGACGCAAATGACAAAAAAGGAATTTGTGTTTTTTTTTATTTTTAATGAAATAATTCACTTTAAAATCGCAAACGGCTCAAATACGCAAACCTGGGACCTAACTATATATTTGTGCCAATTGCGGTGGAGACAATGGGTACGTGGGGGCCGGAGGCTAAGCATCTTGTTAAAGATTTAAGTGCACGTCTTGTTGAGGCCTCCGGTGACAAGAAGGCTGGCAGCTACCTCTGCCAGCGTATTAGCCTGGCAATTCAAAGAGGTAATGTTGCCAGCATTCTCGGGACCGTACCTTCGTGCCCGCAGTTGGAGGACATTTTTTATTTATAGTTTTTAGTTTTAATTTGGACATTTTTTATTAATAGTTTGAAGTTGTTATTTTTTTTAAGTCCAAAGCGTGTTGTTTTTAAATTCATTAGTATTTCTTTTATGAATGCCTGCTTTTTACATTTTGAAAACAAGTTTATTAAATTGATTTTGTGAATTTTAATTGGATACTCTTTCAGTATCTAATTTATCTGAAAGCATACGGCCGTCTGTTGACCCGTCCGCTGCCGATAAGTAGCTACGTTGACGGGTCAACAGACGGCCGGCCGGCCGGCCGTTGCCCCCGTCAGCTGGGCGATAAGTACCTACGAAAAAACAAGAATTCCTTTTTTGTCATGGATAAAACACTTAACCTGACCAGGCCATAAAGTTTCTTGCGGTTTCTAGCAGTCATCTTATATATCCAACAGCATACAGCGGCGATGGGCTCACCACCTATTACGCTGAGCACATGTGCAGTTGTAGTTTGGTGAAACGTGGACTATGTCAGAGAACTGATTTTGGGATCGTCATTGCCTAGTCTCTGACTAACCCTTCGGTGATAATACATGGATTTTTAAAAAGGAATTATGTTAAATTAGCATTAAGACTTCGTTCCGGACACTACCCATCGGCAAAGTTTGCATTTCTAATGAAAAAAGCACCGTCTGATAAATGTTTAGTAGGTATGTAATAAAGTTGAGGATGTACAACACTTGCTAATGGATTGTGTCAGAAACAAGAATGAGAGAGTATTATTTATAAAAGAATTTAATTTAAATATTCTGGATGTAGGTTTAGTCCAAAGCATTTTGGCAGAACCGAAATCTGAGATAGCCAAAAAATTATGACAGCTAGTGTCGCTTTTGCATTGAAACTCTTTCATCAACTAGTAATAAAAGCACTAATATTATTATACACTATTTCATGAACATTATAAGTTCTACTTTAAGGAAGAAATATTGTAAAAAGGTATAATGAGGTTCACATATCCTTATGTATAAAAAACCCTTAAAAATTAGATTTAAAAAAAATACATAGATTATATGTACGCATGTATGTAAGTCTTGGTGGAAGGAAGAGATTCGCTAAATGCGATACCAAACATAGCAAACACCAGCTCTACTTTGGTCCTATGACGCTGATAAAGATGACAATATCGTTTACAAAGAACCCATCTGCCAACAACTATAACAGAAAGGCCCCAGAGGTCGCGTTCTCCTAAACAGATGTTACTAGGCGTTGTTTATAGAGGATTACCGGAAAGTTGCACCTACATTTTGTTTGCTACATTATTCTTCTTGAATATCACAATATGGAGTAAAGCATAACTTTTTGATGATTCTACACAATATTGTACAAACATAGCTAGTATTTATTTTGTAAGGCACTTTATTTCTAGCTTTGATTTCTAGAGATTGAATGGCGTGTTATTATTATTAACACGACAAACTAAGATGTTAGCGATATCCAATTTTACTGTAGCTACAGTAATTACCTTTATCGGTTATAAAAATGGTGATAGTTAACGATATACTTACTTGTGTCAACTACACTACTTTTTTAGATAGCTGCTCCCGATTTTTACAGGTGTTTTTCTTATAAGTTTTATTTTATTTTCTTTTCTAGGCGTTACATAATCTTGAGCTATAAGAGCTCTACTCTCTCTGTCTTTTGTTTTTTTATATCTTTTCTTTCTTTTACTCTTTTCTAATGTTTTAATCTTTTTTACAATACATTTCTTAATTCTATAAAAAAAATCTTATCTTTTATTTATAATTCCTTCTTAGGTACTTAAACATTTTTTTCTTTTATCCTATATTTCTTGTTAAGTGTACGTTTCTTATTATTTATATTTTCTATATATTTATATACACTACTTATTATTATTAATAATATTACATACATACATACTTTTACGACTATTCCCCCCAAAGGGCTAGTCAGAGATTTTTTTATTTTATTTTATTTATTAGATTCACCAACGTTTGTTTACCTGGTTTCTACACAGATCATACTTAGGTAAACAGATAACTAAATGTAACAAGCGGCACTGTATCTCAATCGGTTCGGGAACCGTAAGTTTTGCGGTATAATTGTGACGCCGCCTAATCTGCCGTAAAGTTTTTAATTAGACAACAGAAATACAGCTGCCCTACCCCGTAGGTCACGTGATAAATTAGAAATTGATTTCGAGGTTGTTTTTTTATTAGAGACAACAGAAATGTAACTCCATACAAAAACGTCTTTTGAATGTTATGGTTTCTAAACATTATGGCAAATAAAAAATATGTTTCGGTTCCCAAACCAATTTAGATCAATGCCGCTTGTGGCACTCTATACACTTTGTACTAGGATGCCGTAATTGCGGCATCCGAGACATGACTTAACATGTTCTCGGTGTCAGTTACAAGTTTATTCCGGCTCTCGATGACGCTTTCCAGAGAAATATTAGCTCGCCCGGTGTAGAGCGTATCCCCAGTACTGTCGTCTGCATAGCAATGAATGCTGTTGTTATGCAGCATGTCATTGATATGCAGAAGAAATAGAGTGGGGGACAATACACACCCCTGCGGGACTCCAGCATTCACGGGCTCCATGTCGGAGCACGAACCGTCGACTGCGACTCTGATGCTACGCCCAGTGAGAAAGCTGGCAATCCATGAACACAATTTCTCAGGAAGCCCGTATGATGGAAGTTTAGAGAGAAGAGCCCTGTGCCATACCCTGTCGAAGGCTTTTGCTACGTCCAAGCTAACTGCCTGTGCCTCCCCTCTACGATCACTTAATTTCGCAGCAGTATCAATACTATAAACAAAGTTGGGAAGCTATCGCAATATGGCTAAGTTTCGCAATATATTCGTGGCTTTCTGTGGGCGCCGCGCACCTGTGCATTCGTGCTCGGCTGCCACCGAGGAAGTTGTTACGCGATTGAAATGTACATGTTAGATGTTTCGGAAAATAAACTACAATGAAATCAATACATACATATAATCACGACTATTATTCCCGAAGGGAATATGAAAAAGGGGCCCCCTAGATGCCGTAGCCTCCGGTCCAGCCAGCCGCGTAGGACGTGGGAACTGACTAGGCGCCTGGATGGGTTCCGAGAAGTGAGTGTGCTTACTACTCCGCTACCAAGGTGGACACTTGGGAGGTGGACACTGTTCTGTGCTTTCTACGCACACACCAATTTTCCAGCTCAAGTTAAGCTTCTCTTAAATGTTTAATGGTTAAGTACTTCTAATAACGAATGAACATAATTCACACCCAGATCAGAAATCAATTTAGAAAAAAGTTTTTTTTTTTCTAAATTGACAAGACCGGGACCTCGGAGATAGCACGACGTCAGAACCGGCTTGCTAACCTCACGCACGCGATTTTAGAGGTGCATGTTAAAATTGTTCATCTCTTCTTACAGTGACCGCAATAACAAATTCCAGTTCCTTATACTACATTTGTAACTTACATATACATACAAGATTCTTTCTTCACTTTCTTCAATTAATAATAACATTTCTGACAAAACATGCAACCCGGAAAAAAACTTTAAATCCGGAAATTACATTTTTACAAGTGCCCGCCAGATGAACAGCGGGTACCGTATCTATGGATATATTTAGGTACAAAGTACGTAAGTATCAGGTGTGAAAAAATGCCTGCCTACATTCCGTTCGTATCTGTACGACCAGCATTGATTTGCTGAATCTTAAATTAATTCCGATTTCTTTCGACGATCTTACATCCAGTACAATTCATTCAAACGAGGAGCTCGATGGCGCAGCAGTTAGCGCGTTCGGCTTGCGATCTTGCCTGCTAAGCAATTTTCGCAATGCCGGGTCGCCTGATGGGTAACCATTAAAAACATCTCGAGCTCCTCCGTGCTTCGGAAGGCACGTTAAGCCGTTGGTCCTGGTTGTTATCGTAAGATGGCAGTCGTTAAAACCCACCAACCCGCATTGGGCCAGCGTGGTGGGTTATGGTCCAATATCCCCACGTGCTATTGTTCACGTGGGAGGCCTGTGCCCAGCAGTGGGACGTTTATAGGCTGATGATGAAACGAATTCATAACATCGCTCGTAACAAGTATTACGTTGTTTCGGAGCTCAAAAACGTCGTTACTATTAAACAAACAAGGCATAGCTTGAATTTGTCAAATGCTCGCTTCGAATAGAATTTAGTATCGCAGCGCGTGCACGCTGCAAGCTTGCGACCGAGAAGCATTAATAAGCGCTGACAAAGAGCTCCATCCGGCCAAACTTACAACTCCCACAAAGGAAGTCAAACATTACGGAACAGCCAAAGAAAACGAAAATGGTTTCAAGTACGCCCATTGTGGAAGAATAATAACGTTACAATAACACGATATCTCTTGAAGATGTTTTGAAACGATGCTTGTTTGAATCTTGTAATAACCTTACCAACTTGTACAATGAATATCTGTTATTAAATTTTAATTGCTATCATTATGCAGCTTCCACCCTAGATGGTAGTGAAAATAACAGGTTTATTATAGATTGAGAAATTTCGGTATAACATACAAACTGCCAAATTTAATAAAACTTTGCATGCTAAAGTAGTTTTTAGTTTTAATATTTATTACTATTTTAAACTTTCTAATCCTAGTGGTCTTTAAATCGCAGTAACTCAGCTAAATAAACTTTTTTTTTTAATGTTTACTGCAAACTATCTCTGAATTTTACTTTAGCATGCAAAGTTTCATTCAAATTGGCTCATTGGTGTGTAAAAATTTGAACTTTCTATAAAAAACCGAAATCCGTAAATCCTCTTAACGTTTTAAGTTAGCGATGTATAGTTGCTATATCAGAAGGAACAGTTATTGTTTCCAATGTAGGATAGCTATAGTCTGCTTGATATTGGCAGCAATATAATACGTTTTGGCCCATACATGGCACTAGAACAAACGTAAGCGATGAACATTATTCATGTTTTCGTGCAGACATGACCGACATTATCGACGGCGAAATTCGTAACAATACAAATCCCGAGGGAAATTTTCAGCGTTAACAATAAGCTCGTATTTTATATTCACGCAAAAGATTTCGGCATTTCGTTGCCCGTTTTGTTCAATGGCTAAATCCTACTTAATTTACGACCTCTCTTGTTTATTTGGGTGTGTGTTTATGTTCGATTTCCTTTTAACTCAGTTAGTGACAGCGGCGCTTAATTTAAGGCTAATTTACATTTGACCACTTTCTGTTTTCAGCCGTTCTGCTGACCTGGTATTTCCATGTCGTATAACAGCTTGCATTTTTTTGTGGCTGGATGCAGTTTGTATATTAAGCCAGTGTCGAGTAAGGGAAATAATCATGGAAATATTATCTTAGTATAATAGTAGGGATAATTAGTGATGATATGAACGTGTAATGGTAAAAGATGGGGGGTATCCCAGGCCCCTTAGGTATCAGTAAAGATGATGGACTTTACTGAAAGCTCACACGGACTTCTTGAGAGAAAATGAAAAGTCTCTTTGCATAGTTTCCTTAATTTGACAACATTGAGTGTTGGAAAATGAACGAACAATGTATTTTAAATTAAACTGTGGTAACATACAAACATAACAAAGGACCATTTGTTTACATGAAGATATAAGTAATGGTAAAAAAAATAAAAATTTACAAAATATGCTAGTTTTTAAAATCATTGCATGTAGAAATATGGAATTATTCAAATAGATTCGATGACCCAGATTGAAATCTCTGAAGACTTGCTATCGTTGGATATCTACAGAAGTTTCCGATGGAGATTGATCACATCCATTTGACGATTCGATGGAGGGGAATTTTAAATTTTTCATTTTGTTTGTGTTGTATGTTTGATTCCAGCACAGTTACAAAATCCGTCTGTGCTGATGAAGCTGATGTCTTATTCTAGGATAAGATGCAGATAATGGTATTGAGGGTGTTGGGTTTACAATTTTGAAAAATGCTACTTTAGTAACGAAACTTTAGATATGCACAAAACGCTATCAAGGTTGTGACTGGCATTGCTGGGTCTGACAATGGGTCCTTATTGCAGTGTATTTGAGTGTAACATTAATTGGAAGGAAATTCTTCATTTTTTGGTTGACCAAAGTTTTATAATTTCTTTTTTTAATAATATTATCTAAAAACCAAAAGTTATTTATGATACTATGTAGTTGTGACTAAAGAAGTGTGTTGAGTGTAAGGAGGACCACACACAGTGACTCAAACAGTTTGATGTTTTTCCATTTTAACGTTTGTTGTAAATCTTTCAAAAATACTAACTTTTAAAGAATACTCTTTTAATTTTTACATTAACCGTTATAGGTAAAAGATTCTGATCGTTCTATTTTAATTTAAAATGTTACGGAAGCGTAAGCCTGCCATTATTTTTTAAGCTCGTCTGAATAGGAAACCGATTTTTTCTGTTATAAACCGAACAAGCTTTAATTTATAGTACGCTTAGGTCTCCCATATTTCTAATTATATATGACTCTCACTCACTAACATTATCTTCAAAAAATATGACGCTGGAATTCTTATAATACATCCTGGCATTTTTTAAGTCTTTCACAGTAAGGTAAACGCAGGTATTGCCGCGGTAGTCATAAATCTGCAGGTAACACCGAGGTATGTAATATAATTGTAGTTTTAAGCAATTACAGGCATATTTTACTTAAAAACTTTAACTTTTATGAAAGATCAATTTATATTCGATTGGATGGATCCGTGGCGGACTGTGCACAACAAAGCAGAAAAACAAAACAACGATTAGTTTGCTTCAAACCGGCGTCGGAGCACGACCTCCATCTAAACGCTAGTGGCAAATGTAAGTACACTCAATATTTTACTAAGGTAAATGTGTCATAAAGAAACCATTTAAACAGATTCAAAGTAGGTCACAAGGTTGATTATAGTTTCAGCTATGATTGTAACCATCTAATTTTCATTTATTTTGCAATATTTTTCGACAGTAAATAAAAATAAAATACCGTGGTGATAGCTTCACATTTTTCTTCTTGAATGTATTGACCGCGGCATACTCGGTAATAGCATATATCAGTATCAATAATTTTATTGAATTTTTAAGAAAATTGTATATAGCAGTAGCCCAAATGATTTGGTAATTCGTTTAGATAATTATGTATTTATCGTAAAAAACTATTTTCACGGTATGAAAATTGCACTAGAACTCTTATTTTTTTGTCCTAAATTGAGTCATAAAAATTATTTTGTATGAGAGCACTAAATTGAATACGAGATGAAAACTTACCTTAGTCTTTATTTTAAACCGCAGTACTTAATTCAAATATCATGTATATGTTAAGGTAACTTCATTGGTTATCGATGAAACTTTTGTTTTGTTTAAAATGAATAAATTTTTATAACTTTATTTTTTATTTCTTATTCCCATAGATTAGAAAAAAAAGGTGGGCAGCTTGATTTACCGCCAACTCTACCTTCTTAACTTTGGAACCCAATCCCAATCCTGGATCGTGGATTGGGGAGATCAGGTAATCACAGTGGAGCGACTATCGTCTGATCTCCGTAACCCTGTTAATGGATGAATGATTGGATCATGGTTACACATTCAGTCGCCTGAGTGTGCAGTTTCCCCACGATGTTTTTCCTCATACATATAATAGCCAACAATTTGTTTTTAATTAAGATTTGTACGGAACCAAATTGCCTATTATTTTGCTACCCGCGGTAATAGAATCACGATTCGCGGTAGTAGCTGCAATCACTTTAGCATGCCTCGGTAATAGCTTTTTCCCGCTTTTCCGACACCCAAGGGAAGAGAGGTGTTGGTAGTATTCTTTCACCGCTACGCGACTCGGTTGTTACAGTCTTTAGATTTTCGTTATCTGACAATAGTTAACAATTAATTCCTTTGAATTAAGAAATTATGATCCAACGATCTCTTTAGAAATCCTCTATATATTTTTACATATTATATTTTTATATGAGTAGTACTTTTTTTTTTTTTTTTTTAAATACTAAGCCCGGCAAATGACCCCACTCCACCTGATGTTAAGTGGAAATGAGGTCCAGGCGCGAGGACAACTGGTGCAGCGTAAGAGACGTAGCATCAGTCATCCTCACTCTGCCGGCCCACAAAGTGCTTCTTCACGCCTCGTTTGAAGGACCCTATGTCATAGGTAGGAGGGAATACGTGTGCTGGTAGACTATTCCATCTTTTGGAAGTGCGACAAAGAAACGAGTCACCAAATTTCTTTGTGCGTGATGGAATGTTAGAGACTGTAAATTGGTGACTCCGCAGAGCAGCACGCGTACTCCTATGGAGGAAGGGAGAAGGAGGGATGAGGTCAAAAAGTTCTTCAGAGCACTCGCCATGGTACCTCTGCATTGCCGATAATGCGCACAGCGCGGCGCTGCAATCTGTCCAAGGCATCGAGAAGGTACTTTGCGGAGCCGTCCCAAAGGTGAGAGCAATACTCCACGCAAGACCGCACCTGTGTCTTGTATAATAGACACAACTGATCAGGCGAGAAGAATCGCCGCACCTTGTTCAGGACACCGAGTTTACGTGAGGCATTTTTAATCACGGTTTCGATGTAGTCCTTTTGGTTCAGATCGCAGCGGATATCCATAACCGAGCATGTTAATACTGCTCTGCAGGCCTAAAGATGTACCCTGAAGAGAGGGAAGGGGAAGGAATGGCGACTTTTTCGCTGTGAACGCGCACACCTGTGTTTTCTTGGCATTGAACTCCACCAGATTATCGGAGCCCCATTTAGAAATAAGGTCTAACACCCGATCGAGCTCAATGACAAGATTTGCTCGCTTCATTTCGGTGTCTACCCGCCCAGCCGTTGGGTGCCCGTTATATCCCCCATGCACTGTGCTATCATCTGCATAACAATGAATGTTTCCAAGAGGAAGCATGTCATTGATATGCAGAAGGAACAGCGTGGGGGATAGAACGGAGCCTTGAGGAACACCAGCGTTCACTGACATGAACCGCGAAGCGCATCCATCCGAAAGGACACGGATTCTACGCTCATGCAGGAAGCTGGCAATCCAGGTACAGAACTGAGCGGGCAAACCGTATGCCGGGAGCTTGGAGAGAAGAGCTTTGTGCCAGACCCGATCAAAAGCCTTGGCTATGTCAAGGCTAACTGCCAGTGACTCGCCACGCTTGTCAATAGCCTCACCCCAGAGATGTGTGACGTACGCTAGAAGATCACCCGTTGACCGTTTTGGCCGAAACCCATATTGACGATCGTGAATTAGGGAGTGATCTTCTAGGTATCGAATAAGCTGTTTGTTCAATATTCGTTCTAGGATCTTACACAACACTGAAGTTACGGCTATAGGGCGGTAATTAGTCGGATCTGACCGATCTCCTTTTTTAGGGATCGGTTGCACATTAGCTTCTCTCCAAGATTCCGGCACACAACCTGAAGAGAGCGAGAGACGGTACAGACGCGTTAACACAGGGGACAACTCCGCTGCACACATTTTCAGGACTATTGCTGGGATGCCATCAGGACCGTTAGCTTTCCGGACATCGATTGACTGCATTTCCGCACGGACATCACACTGCCTGATTTTAATATCAGACATTGTGTGGCCACAGTGAGGAATTGAGGGTGGCTGCATCACAGTCATCGATCCGGGAGTTAGCCGCAAAGAGTTTGGCCAGGAGATCGACCTTTTCCTGCGGCTTGTGAGCTAAAGTTCCGTCAAGACATCTCAGTGGTGGCAGCGAGGGTTGGCAGAAGTTGGATTGCACGGCTTTGGCCAGACGTAGTAGCTACGGCTGCCCGTAGGATGCGTCAAGAGTTCTTGGCCTACTCGTGCAACGCGCTGGGCATCCGCTCTAATGTAGGCCCTCTTACACGACTTGGTGGCATTATTATAGGCTGCTTTTAGCGAGCGAGTTTCGGGAGCCCCATGAGCTTTACCTCTGATCCAAGCGCGGTATGCCGTCTGTTTGCTCTCAACAGCGCTGGCACACTCGCGATTGAACCAGCGGTTGCGTCTGCCTTTGCTGATGACATAGGAGTGTGGAATATAGTATTCTATTCCTAATACTATCTCATCAGCAACGGCAGTGGCGCTAGCGGTCGGGTCCTTCCCACTTAAGCAGCGCTGCCTCCAAGGGACGGATGCAAAATACTCCCGCATCCCGTCCCAGTCTGCCGACGCGTAGTGCCAAATCTGGCGTTTCGAAACCGCTGTTGGCGGGCGCGATGCCAAGGGCACTGTGCTGGAAATCAAGCAGTGATCCGAGGAACCTAAAGGAGCTCGAATCTCCACCCGGTATCCAGCTGGGCGACTCGTCAGCAGAAGGTCGAGTAAGGAGGGCGCATGGCCAACTATGTCTGGGATCCTGGTGGGTTGGTTCACCAGTTGCGTCGGGTCATGCGTGAGAGCGAACGCGTGGGCAGTTCTACCAGCATGGTCTGTTTTGGAGGAACCTAACCACAACTCATGGTGGGCGTTGAAGTCCCCCAAAAACACCAGTTCCGCCGATGGAAACCGCTCCTGCGCATCATCTGCTACCAGACTAAGATGTTCAATTAGTCGAGTTGTCTCCATGTCGCCGTTATGGGATCGGTAGACGCAGACGTAGACACGGCAATGAGAGCCTAAGTCGACGTGTACCACTAGGAGGGAGAAGGAAGGGTCCTTCAGACAGCGCAGACGGCGACAGCAAACATCCGCCCGAACGAATAAGCAAACTCCGGCTTTGGCTTTGAAGGATTCTTCAAGCACAAAGCCGGGATAGTTCAGGTAGGTGGTGTCAGCTGGGCGGATTATTTGCGTCTCCGTCAGGAACAACATTGCTGGCCGTGCCGTCTCAAGATGGTGGTGGACGGCATTGAGGTTTGCATGGAGTCCGCGGATGTTAGCGAACTCCACCTCAAACGGTAAGGTTGGGATGGGGGTGTGCACCGCTGTAGAACCAGTTTTGTTGTTAGGCGCTGTCATTTTAGGAGTGGAAAGAGAGAGGCGTGAATCGAGAAAATGATGCCGCGATGCGAATGGTCAAAGTGTGGTGGCCTGTTTCCCCAGGAATTTGCCCACAGACGAGTATTATTAATCTGCCGAACGGAAGGGCCCCCGAACTCCCCCGGGAATGGCCGCCGGGACCCCACCTTCCGGTCACCCACCGGCACGACGGACCACCCCGAGATTATGCGTGGCATGGTGAGGCAGCCTCACAAGCTGGTTAGGCTCGCTTGGGCCCCTGTACTGTGCCACGGGCGGCCAGCGGGACAACCGTTTCTACGGGTCTCCCTGGTCGGCAGGTTAACGAAGTCCTCCTGGCACTGGTTTGACGGAAGCCTCCACAGACCAAATACATCGCAGCATCATCCTCTCGAGCTCTGGTTATACGCTGGCTGATCCCGAAACGCGACCGACAAGCAGTCACTTGACGGGTTTTACACCATGCGTACGGTGGTCACCAACCAGACGGGTCAAGCCCTACCACCAGTGGAGCAGATCATCGCTCGAAAGAGTCCGTTAGTCGCTTCTTACGACACCCACCGGACGGAGAGAGGGGCGGCGATTGGTATTCTTTCTTCGTCACCGCACTTATATCACATATTGTGTAATTCAAAGTGAAAAGACGTCACCCTCGATTGAACCAAATCTATTATTTTTATCCAATAGTCACGGACGGGTAAAACAAAGAAGGACTCTGCGTCACTTACATTTAAATTGACGCGATGTGTCAAACCAGTATTATTATGTAAATACGACACACCCCTAAACAAAGGTAAGCCGATGGGCTGTCATTTTGATGCCAACCGTTCCCGTGACAGCACACACACCAGCATAAAGGTTGCTCCACTTGTTAGCATCGCGGCGCGGAGTCCTTCATATTTACTCGACCGTGCCAATAGTTTACAATAAGCTCGTTTAATAGGGAAACCATAATCCAACGTCCTCTTTAGAATTTCTTGCAAACTCTATATTCTTCATCTATGGGCGACGCAACACGGAAACGCTCGAATGCTTTATCAAAGAGCACGTTAATGGAACCGACGTGCTTGTCCCGCTTTTCCCCTGTGCAGACATGTACTGCCACCATCACATTGATAGTTGCAACATAAGCGATTATTGATACAAATTTTGCTTTGGCTTAAAAGAAAAACAAATCTTACATGTCAGGTACGTGTATGCATACATGCAATGACATGATTGCCTTTACAACTTGTTCAAGGTTGATCTATTATTATTAACAATTTTTTTTCTTTTAGCAAAATAATAACATTCTTAGACAAAGTCCAAATATTTTAAGAATTTTAAGAGCTCAGCTGCCGTGATACCAAATATAATAGAAATTCAATTATTAGATGTCTTTATAAGAGAACACGCCAGACAAGGGGGAAATCACAGAAGCAAAGGATGTACTATCGCGGACTCCGTCGCTTTACCTTTTGACTGTAAAGGTCAAAATCCCTTACACACTGCGTCGTCTATTTGGTACGGGTGCTGGCTACGGGCTGTTGGTGCGCTTCATACGAAAATCGCTGCAAAGTGGTAAAGCGACGGTGACCCCGACCGTACCTATGTCAGAATCGTAGCAAACGAAAGGTGTGTTCTCGGCCTACCCCTCTAACGGGCATATTCTACGTATGTATGTATAAAAGCAGACTCAAGAGTAAATGTCGATAAGGTCAATCTTTCAAAATTGGTAACATTTAGACGTTTGGCACACACTTACTCTTTTTCTCGTTTTTTCAAATATAGCGACCAAAAATCATTTATCTTTTAGGGCAGCTTGCGGGAAATATTTAAAACAAGTTTTAGTAGAGTTAGAACTAGTGCCCAAATCTCGAATTCGAGAATTGCAGGCCTGAAAAAAAAATGCCTGTACTCGCTAAACTCGTAAAGTCTGCACCTGAACGAAATCAAAGCTTTTTTTTGGTATATTTATTTATTTTTATTTTTAGTCCTATGTTTGAGTAACTGTATTTAATTTAAATGTTGTGACTTTTTGCAGTAAACTAAAAATATTTGACTTTTTCAGTTTATAATTCTGTTGTTTTTTATTTGTTTGTTGTAGTTAATAGTATTAGTAAGTAGTTCATATCATATAAAGATTAAAACAACAATAATTTGAATAAGAAAATAATGCGTCCAATTACCACTAGCAATCCTTTTATATTCCTAAAAGAGTCATGCATTTTAGAATCAAATTTTATGAATAATTTCATATATTCATCATTATATATTACTAAGTAATATTAAAACCACAATATAGTAAATAAAAACGTCCATAGTTACCTTTTTAGATCTGCAGATTCTAACATCTAATACAGCTTTGTGTTTAATACCTTTCAATTAAAACAGATCTCAGGATTTATTAGACGAATCCGCTTCAATTTATCAGTATAATTTGCGTATCGCTTCTTTACGAGCTTTGTCGTCATTCTTAATACTGTTCATTTAAATTAAGGCTGATAGTCTTACTGACTCTGAGCCGAGTGAAAAGGGATTGCATTAGGTACCGTAGTGTTTTGTTTGACGAATAGAGAAATGCAAATAAGTAGGTAACAGGAAAGTTCAGGAAAACTGTGCAATCAAAGCGTGTTCATTAAATTGCTGGCAAGATAGAGATCTACGTAAAAAATATTATAATCTACAAACAATATGTGCATAGATTTTCTCAACCAGCCGTGATCGCGACGGCCAAGGATCGTACACGTTGATAACTTCCTCAAAGACCGCGGTACGGCGGGTTCGAAGCGTCGCTTTAGGCCCTTGAGTCGTTGATAATTGATGATGGTGATTCAGATGATGAAAAATAAACACTTTACTTTGTCACACTGATTTTAATAGGTAACAAGATTTAACTACTATAATTTACATGAAATGGCGTCCACGCGCCTTTGAATTTGAAAACCAATGAATGACTATAATGAATATTGAACTGGCATCCACACGCCTTGATGACAAAACCAATGAACAACTGATTTAACTAATATAATTAATATAACATGGCGTACACACGCCCTTTATGAGAAAACCAATGCATGGCCGACTGCCATCTTTAATCACATCTATCTACTACGAACTAGACAGGTTTTTGATTGAATGACAAGTGATTCTTTTTTTTTTAACGTAAGATCGATAACGCAAAGGCGTTAAACATTAAGATGATACACAATGAAATATATACAAACATGTTAATTTTCGATTAACACAATAATATACAGTAACGTTTAATTTAGTTTAGGTTTTAAGTTTAATAGTTACGTACTCATACATATGATCACGACTATTATCCCCGAAGGGTTATTCAGAGACTAGGCAATGAGGACCGCAAAAGCAGTCCTCTACCATACTCCACTTTTCACCAAATAGCGACTGCACATGTGCTCAGCGTGACAGGTGGTGAGCCTATCGCCGCTCTATGCTGTTGTAAGTATGTGCAGTCTATAGTCCGTTAGTCACCTTTAACGACATCCAAGGGAAGAGAGGGGGTGGTAGTATTCCTTCACCGTGCTAGCTAATTAGTTAGTTAAAAGAAATAAATAATAATTTTCTGCTAATGTAGTGCATTACATATAATATAACTAGAATAACTATTTTTTTATGTCAAAGTTCAAAGGTAGAAGGAACAGGAAGTATAATAATAATTAAAAGTAAACATTTACATGAAAGAGCGTCCTGTGTCACAAAATGTAACTACAACCATATCTAATTATTTAGGTATAAGTAGGTAATTTTACTTTTGACGAGACTTTTGACGACGTACGCTTGCAGGTAATAAAGTAACATTTATAGAGAGCCAACGGCAAGACGCCAAGTGCACGAGTTGTAAAATTGCTATAAAGTCCTCCACAAGCTTAAGCTTTTCTTAAATTAGAACTGTACTTTAGCATAACACTCGCAATACTCAGAGACCAGAGCCCCTACTGTCACCTCTTAGAACAGTCTTTAACCTTAACTTGCAAAATTCGTATGGGAATTTGCTTATTAAGAATAAAGTAACACTGCTATAGAAGTTGATGGTAATTCCCCTGCTAGTGTTGACGATATACCTCTTAAAGTTGTTGAAAATACAGATTCGTAACAACAACTTTGAGAGTAAGCCAGCAGGCAGTTAGGCTGGGTTAACTATGTGCTGAAAGCTGAAGATCACAATTTGTGGATCAGGTCAGTATTGTTGAGAAAGTCCAATGGCTAACATGAAAAATTGTTAAATAACAACTTAACGAAAGAGCCTTGAATACATAGGTATTCAAGGCTCTTTCGTTACACTGAAAGAACAAAATGGTTGATTTTGCACGGGTTGGCGACACATTAGTTGAATTAACAAAGTGATGGGTTAAAGCAACATGAACAAATTGTTGTTTTCACTGAAAAGTTTTTGTTGATAAGAAAACAGTTGTTTTTACCTATTTGTACTTGTTGGCGTAACAATTCATGCATAATACAATAGGTAATTGTTGATTTTACTGTTCAAATTGTTGAAATAACCATTTTTATAGTTAAATTTACAAAATAAATACGTTAAAACAACAAAAGATATATGTAATAAGTTCAAATTACCGTAACTGATCAACAATACAGTTTTAGTTCATTCAACAAAACTCAAGAGTAGGTGCTATATTAACCCTAAAATGTTGAAATATGGTAAACCCAACTAATAATTTCTTTCCGTGTAAGATCTTACGGTATATATTGTGTTTGTGTATAGACACAAACACAATATATACCATAAGATCTTTGTAATACAGTTGCGACCGTTAGACATTTTGTCAGATTTATTGTTCTTTTTCTAAACTTTTTAGGGACATTAAGACCTTCTCTATTAGTTCATTCATTATGGAAAATGTTCATAGACACCTTGAGACCCCACACGAAAGTATAAACCTATAAAGGAACGGTGATAAAACTTTTATTTACATTAAAATAAAAGTTTTTAATGTACGTAATTTAAAAACACTCAAGTAAAAGTTCTTCAACACATATTTCGAATACGGTACCTACTTCCGTGACTGATTTTCCCATACACTAAGGAAGAGTAGGTAGGTACAATAAATAACTTTATTCTATATAACTATATAATTCTACGATTATATAGGGGCATAAGTTTATCAGCGTGTAGTTTCGTGTCACGTTGAACATTTCTGTATTTAATGTTGATAATAAATATCAGTTTTATTATTTATAGCCTTATTGCTAAATAATCTATCCATTGCTTCTGTGTTACGACAAACAGTTTTTCTCGAAGATAACGGAATGTTCTCTTCGAGTTTATTTGCACGTTATTTACGCAAATAATCCAATATAACAAAACATTTTTTTATATTATAAAAGATTTGTCAATGTGCAACATTTAGAATACTTTTTATCGCAGAAAAGATGATGGACATGAGATGGCGAATTAAAGTATGTTATGTTGCTTATTATGTCCTATCTATTTTTAATAAGTGTTTAGTATGTTATTTTGGAAATAAGTAACGCGCATTTTGTGAAATTTCAAAACGGAGGATCCCTTGGTTGGAGATAGTAATTAACTATCTTTAACAAAGGGATCCTCCGTCGTCGTCGGTCACTAACGAAAATAAATCCCTTGTCTCATCTTCCGAGACGACTCGCCAACATTAATTTCAAATTATCATTTACTCAAGTTCATTTTAATATAGAACATGATTGACAATGTTAAAGCACAACAAAATTAAAAGCGAACGAATTCCCGTGACTCCGTGACCGTTCACAGCTAGTAGACTCCTAAATTAGGAATTAGGGGGGGTTAGGTGGTCAGCGAATGTTCCGGGCCCTCGCGGGTGTTGCGCGGTGCGGGGTCCGCGGTAACTCGTAAGAGCCATTCACATTTTTATCAAAAAGTTAATAAAAACGTAAGGTTTTTTGAAAATCCAAAACAGTCAAGAAGTTGAAAAGGTAAATACCTATGTGTTTATGATTTTATAGGAATTATTATTGTAGTAAAAAACGGTCGTAATGTATTAGAGGTAACTTCAGGATTTTATCTATCTATCTATCGATCGAGCAAAATGTTTCCAATCATGTTTTGGAAACAGCCATCCCTCACACACGTTCACACATACGTTCTGTAAGAGATATTGAACATTTCAGTGCGAAATATCTGAAATATTATGAATAACAGCTAATAGAAAACAGCCAATTTTTCCGTGTTCACCGCCTAGCCCCACTTTAAAACATTGCATCCACTTTGCCCGGTCTACGACATTTGGCTTAGCATCTAGGCTTTGTATCTCGTTCCTTTATTTACCTAAACTTAGACCTTACCCGCTCACCTCAAGGCTTGGATGGATAAAATATTCGTCAATACCTCAGAGTAAATAGTTAGTATAGGTATGTAGTTTAATGGAAGGATAGGTAGGTTTGACGACCTCCGTGGTCGAGTGGTTAACACGCCGGGTTTGGCGTCGCGCCATCTCTGAGGTCCCGGGTTCAATTCCCGGTCGGGTCAATTTAGAGAAAAACAGTTTTTCTAAATTGATTTCGGGTATGGGTGTTTTTTCTATGTTTATGTATATTTATCCGTTATCTAACCATATTAACGAGTTTCAAAAGAATACTCATCTTGGTCTAGATAATTGGTGTGGTGTGAGGTTTATTACCGCAATAGACAATCTGCAAAACATTTTTTTACCGACTTACCCTCGGAATATTATCTTAAGACTTATCTTCAGTTATAAAGCAAGGTTAGCCTCCGTGATGTTTTTTGGTGAATGTAAGAACGACTTATCTTATACACGTGATGTTTCTTGGAAGTAACGTTTAATGGTAGCTACGTTGTATGGAAGGATAGCCGTTTATTAGATATTTTTTTACTTTGATCTAGAAAGATTATAGTAAGAAACTTGCAATTGTAGCCATGTTTAGGTTGGATTGCATTTCCTACACTACATCAAACAAAATCAGCTTTTAAATACCCATCCTGTATTCTTTCAATAGACACCCTAGATAAAATATCTGTAATATAATATATACCTACATAGTAGAACTTTAGAATTTTTGTACCGTTAACACATAATTATTAATAGTTATGAATTACGAGTCTACCAATAGAATATATTACTACCGGTAGCCATTATTACGCCATTGTACGTTTCATTGAAGTACAATCAACTGTCCCTCGTAAGGCCCTTTACACACTGCGACTTTTAGCGATACAGTCGTGAATTCGCGATACAGTAGCGATGCAGCCGCTAGACGTCTACCTTTACACACGATTGCGACTATTTGCGATGCGTCAGTTGCGTGGGATTGTGCTTTGAACAAACTGCGTAACAACGCAGTTTGTTAAAAGCACAATCCCACGCGTCCTTATCAATACAAACGCGCTGACGCATCGCTACAAACGCGCGATAGCATTGATACAATCGCAAGTGTCGCGATGCAGGCGCGTGTTTCAATAACGCTCGTTTACATCGCTACAATAAGTCGCAATGTATAAAGGGTCTAACAATAGAGCAGAGAGCACTGCCAGCTTAGGTGCCTGACGGGATTAGCGACATTTCACGCCCCCCAGAGCTCGCGTCCATGCAGTCTCGCTAAAGCAGATGTTTGTCTCTGGCTACATGGAATTCCATTTTGTATTTCATGAATGTTATTTTTTTTAATGCATAGGTACAATATCTTTCTTCTTTGTTGCTTCACTACATTCTTATAGAGAGTAGAGTGGTCGAGGAAAGGTCGAGGTCTTAAAAACAAAAAGAAATCTATTACAGTCTATCAGAGAAACTTCGCTATCCCCGTTAGCATTTTAAAGTGATCTCGTTTGAATTTCGAAAAATCCTGGCTTGTTTATTTCTTGTCTACATCTTATAGAAACCTCTGTGCCAAATTTCAGCTCAAGGAGCAAAGATGTGTTGTGGGCGTTAATGAGTCAGCTATTATAGTGAGTAAGTTTGGACTTTTCTTTTTATATGTATTGATTAGGGTTGGCCTAATTACCTGTTAGCATGGTGATTAAACACTACCCATCAAATTGTAGAGATAACTTGATTCCAACGGTGGAAACCTATGCCGATGTTACCGTGTCGCGTAGCGGTGAAAGAATACTACGAGTACCACCTCCTTCAAAAGTAAACTACATAGGTACCTCACTGAAAAATGCTTTTAATCCGTACAAGAATATTTAAACAGTAATTGTTGAGGGGCTGCTTTGTATTGGCTTGTTTTGTGCTCGCTGTTGTTATTTACTTACATTTAAAAATATTTGCATGCTTACACTATAATAAGTAGATTTTGAAGGAAATTGTTTTTGTAAGAACACCATACTATGTACCCAAAATTGAAGCAAATAAAAGATATTGCATTTCATTTCATTTCCTCTCTTCCCTTGGGTGTTGTAAAAGGCGACTAATGGACTAAAGACTGCACATCCATCTAACAGCATAGAGCGGCGATGAGCTCACCATCTGTCACGCTGAGCATATGTGCAGTCGCTATTTGGTGAAAAGTAGATTATGGCAGAGGACTACTTTTGCGGTCCTCATTGCCTAGTCTCTGACTAACCTTCCGGGGATAATAGTCGTGATTATAAGTGTGTAAGCCTTTGCCTAGCTGTGAGAATGCAAGCTTTGTATAACTACAATACCTACTACCAATAACGTAGGTCTAAGTGGATAACCATTTATCGCATAAGACCCTGTTTCACGCACTGGTTGTGCGTAATATTGGTAATACAATTGACAGTTATCAACTGATCGCTTCTCCAATGCGTTTGGGCGCCGGCGTCTATATTGAAGCGTGATTATACGCCGCACGCTCAAATATGTGTGTTTAGCTACATCAATTTAGCAATTCACAGGTGTATGATCGAGTAGCTTCGATGGGGGTCTCTGATGATATAAAACCTTTTTGCTGTATATATTTTGTAGTGCACATGTGCGGTTGCTATATGGTGAAAAGTGGACTATGGTAAAGCCTTTGCTGTACTCATTGCCTAGTCTCTGACTAACCCTTCGGGGATAATAGTTTACTATAAACACCGTTCTTTAGTAAGACTCTGAGTATTTAGAAAAGGCATCTAAATTGTTAATTAATCAAAGAATTCGTTTAAACATTTTAAAAAGTATTAGAATAATAAAAATATGTCTATGTATGGATAACCAAGTTATTGTTAATTGATATCAAAGTTAAAAAAAAAACATATTTTATCACCAAATGAAAAAGTTACGCTTCGTTAACAAATATTACTAGTACTGCAATGAGAAAACCCTGACTTCACATACTTTATAAAAATAATTCAATGTAAAATCAGCGTTTTATACAGAAGGGCTCCATTTATACCCATAAATGATTTTCTCACCTTGGTTGAAGTATCACGTCCTATGTTAAACTGTGAAATCGAGAAGATATTAAGTTATCGTGCCTAATGAAGCCAAGGTAAACGATATTAAGTGCCAAGGTGGCGCCATTTCAGGCCCTTCACGTTTTTACGGTCGTTTTACGCCTAAATGAAAAAAAAGCTTATCGCAAAATGTTACCTGTCTCTTTTTTCAAAAGCATGCGTCCCTTTTGTCGTAGTATTTTGCGACGTAACCCTAATTGCTGGGGGACCCGCAGTCCATAATTGTGTGAATAGCACAATATTATTTCACTTGTTTGTCATTATTAGCTTAGATGCGAATGCCTTATGGCACAAAATAAATATAAGGCAAGTAATTACTAAACTGTTTCAGTATTTGGTACACAACTTTAGATTAGTGTTTTTTTTGTTTCTACATTGCGTGACAATTCTTTCTTCTGGTTTAGATGCATTTAATTTGAATCGGATAATTTTAATAAACTCACATTTATATTTTAATTACGATACCTACCTATCTCAACTATTTCATTTACCTCATAATTATTTAAAAAAAATAACTAATGAATACAAGGGTCCTGTTTTGCACTATGTTTGGTAACAGTTCAATTAAATTAAACATTAACAGTAAAATTATAATATTCCTAAATGCGTTTTGAAATTGTTTCTGAAACATTGTTATGTATGAATGAATGAATTTAATATGAAAATTGTTATGAAAATGAATACACGAGATCAAAATTTTTCGGATTTTTCCATATTGATACTTACTATATATTGACAAATTACTATATCTTGCACAAAAGATCCCAATGAGTCGACGTGCGACGTGCTGCTGCGAGGGGGAGACCTCTGCAGGCCCCACTGGATAAGATACTATATATTGATATATTGATTGATGGTGTATTGATGCCATACCATCCACATTTATTTATTTGTATTGACTGTTGAAGAAGAAAAATTAGAAAAAATGTCGAATGAACATTGTTAAGTATATATGTGAAAACAAACATATAAGCTGTGGTGTTCGCCACACAAGTGTTCCGCTTCAACATAAAAACTGCAGCATTAGCGAGATCAGATATTTGATTTCAGGCAGCTTGGCGGCTGGAGGCATGCCAGTCGCTATTGACTCAAAATTCTTATCGACAACGAGGATTATTGAAATCATATTATAGCTGTTTTCTTTTAAGATTTTAAACTATTGCGTAATTCAATTTGAAAAGACGAACGGATCTTACTGCCGCACCCGGTTTTATCAAGGAGCTTGTAACATGAAACATAGTTGACCCCTTAAAATAGATAAAATTAAACTTAATAGGAAGCTAATTTACTTAAGTAAGTTTAAAGTAAATCGTCAAAGATATAAAACGGGTAGTTTTAGCAGGAAACTGTTTTTATCCGCCTCTTAGGTTTAGATCTCCACCGGTCTAAGACCCAAAGAATCCGGGTAGGATTTCCAGCGGAGGGTGCATGTTCGGTTGTTGGTAGGGCTTGTTAAGTCCGCCTGGCTAGCTACCATTATCTTATCTAAATATTTCGCCATAACATCAATGTTTGTAGCCAGCTCCTCAGTAGTTGAGACACGTATCAGGTGGGAAGAAGCCCTAGTGCTTACCCGTTAATAAACAAAAGACAAAACGTAGCGACAACAAAAATATTTACTAAAAACTTTGAACATCATCCATTGGTTAATCTCGATAAAAGATCGTTCAAATCGCCTCAGAAGTGGTCGTAAAACTGAAGTATAAAATAAGTTGCTTTACTAAATACCTACCTACTTTCTACTGTTAAAACCGACTAAATAAAGTGAGTCGATATATCATCTTGTCAGAGTATCGGATAGTGTGAGGCGTATATCGCGTCACAGCAGGGCTGTAAAATAAGACATTTTGTGAAAGTCTTTTGTATGTTTAAGGTAATCTATGACAGAGCGTTTTCCAGATTTTACAGGCGAGAGAGAGAGGGTTCTTGGTTTATTTTTATTTAAATTGTTTATAAACAATAATGATTAAGTACCATCTAGTGATAGTCGTACTCGCGCAGTTATGTGTTTAATTTTTACTTTGATTTAACTATTTATCGGTACGGTAGGTACATCTTATGCGTGAGACAGGTAGGCAAGAAATAGTAATAGTGCGAGCCGAGGCCTATTATACCCAGCAGTAGGTGAAGTAGGGCTGTGGAGGATGATTAATTTGGTTTTGGTGAAAGTAACCACGCAATTTAAATTCATATATTTTTTTATTTTTTGTAATTTCACCCAATTCATTAAAAGTCCACTAGGTTATTCTAGTTTTGTAAGTATTATTAGGTTAAACTGCTATTGCATAAAACAAAACAGCTCTGATCCGTCAAGATAACAAATTATGACCATTTTACCCTTCAGTTACTGGTTATCGCGGCAAGAAAAAAAAACTCGACGATAACAAATAGTTCGTCTTAAAGTTTATTGCGCCACCTAGGCATTGTTAAAAATTTACAATTTCCAACACAGCAGCGACACAAAGTGCAATGCCACAGGGTGCTGTTACCAATGCGGACACACTAATTGGCGCCCAGGCTTACCAAGATGGGATTCGCTCTCCACTTAATCACTGGAACTCGACCGCTTGAAACTGATAGATAGTCTCCCCTCCCAAAGTTATGTTAACTCGCGAATCGTACGCGTAGGTTCCTTGGCCGTCGAACCTACGCATACGAGTACGTGACATGAAAACCTGATGTGCTTCTAAACATTCTCTTTCCCCTAAAAATATTTTTGTTGATCTAGGAACGCTTGAAGGCAGGCGATTAATTCTATCAATAGCAAATGTATTTCTTTATTGGCTTCAATTGAATTTTCTTACAATTCTTAGTGTTATTATTTATGAGAATTGAGATTAGATATATTACATAGATTGGGGAAGTTTCTACTTACTTTAATTAAGATTTTTTTAGGATTAGACAAACAACGTTTTACATGTAATTATTTGAAGGTAGTAATAATTTGCCTAAGTATATATAAAAAATTACATTTTTTTTTCCTATTAAGTATATCTATTTTACGGTTTAGTCACGGTAAAAAATATACTTAACAAAGTTATTATCTACTTTGTAATCGTTTACAAAGTAGTTTTTTTAATGAAAGACTTAGTGATCTATATAAAAAATCAATTGCCTCAATCAAGAAATGTTATTATTTTTTTTGTTATGTTTGTAAATGTCAGGACAAAGTTTGTATTAAAGATTTTTTTTGTAAATTCGTCATAGGATTCGGTGTCATAGGATACGGACAAAGTCGCGGGCTGGCCGAAAGTTTGGTATAATTATAGATACGCAGTTTATTCCTCCAAGGTTTTTTAATTGTGCCAGTGATCGCAATCCATGTTAAGATTTCGCTCCAACTTTATTCATTTATACTCTGCCTATTCCGATGACCGATGATAAGGCAAAAAGAAACATGACTCTCCTATTGGATCTATTGGCACAGTTCCAAGACAATGCAGCCCGAATCCAGACAGTGATAGAGCCAAGTGATTTATTCAAAAATCCGATAGGGAAATTATAGAAATTCGACGCGACCCACGCTTCGAGATATAATAACTAACTATAGAAAGCTCGAGTGAAGTTACACCTTTCACTCTATAATTATGCAAGTTCTATAAATCAAAGCACTTGTCTCTGTACAAACCAACCTAGAAACGAAATGAAGATATTCGTGAGATGGTACGTATCTTCATTTTGCGTATTTACGATCTTAACAGTATCTATAGGCTTTTTATATAGAAAAAAAGCATATTAATAAATAATTAGACAGCTTTACTCTAGGTAGGTACCTAGTTGCCAACAATCGTAGTACCTACCTAATATAAGTAAAGTATATTTAAAACTGGCAGAGTAATGAATGAAATGCCACCCGCCCTTCTAGCTACGTGCTACGAAGTCTCTTTTATCTGCACTGTTAGCCGCACTTTGCGGTAACCATGAATATGCAGGGGTGACAATCCAACTTAAGAAGCGTATAACTTAGTCTGTTTTTATTACTTTTTTATGCAAAAAGTAAAAACACTAAGCGAAAATTCTATTTGATCTTTAGACTATTTTAATGTGTAGTGTTCGCATGAACCTTAGAAAACGATATAAGTAGGTACCTAGCATATTATAATATTATAATATTATAATAAACTTGGTACATTACTTGGTATATACCAAGTAATATACCAAGGTTGCCTGAAAGAGATTGCTTGTTATTTAGAAGGCCTTCTATTGTATACTGAGTCTCTGTGTCAGTTTATTAATATCGGTATTTTTGTGCTCAAATCAAGTACTTAAGTAACTATATATATTATTATTACCAGTGTGATAGGAATAGGCAGACTTTATTTACCTAAAATTCTTGACGGGACATAACATGGAGCTGTTAATACCACCAAATTTGATACCGGTATTTTGTATTACCAATGTTTCCCGAAAACTCCGATTATTTTTTCTATTCAGTACCAATGCAGTGGTTAGAAGTGTTTAAGACTATACTTCATTTATTTATAATATTTGAAATTCATTAAAGTATTGTAAATATTCGTGAATCTATGTATCTATGTGTATTTAAACCCTTCTAATCACTGGTACTGAGTAGAATAAGAAATTTCGGATTTTTCGGTAAATACCGATATATACAAAATACCGGTATCAAATTTGGTGGTATTAACAGCTCCATATTATATCCCGTCAAAAATTTTAGGTAAATGCAGTCTGCCTATTTCTATCACTGATTATTACATAGGTATTTATATTTTTTAAGCTTGTGTAGCAGCTCTTCATTCACTCATTGGTTAGGTCAATTAACTCCTGTAAGAGTTTTATAATTAAATACGACTCATCCGAGACTCACTTTCGGGAAACACGTTGGGATAGTTAAATGGTTTATTTTAAATTCAGTATCAAACCTTTTTTGCGACATTAGGTAGGTACCTGTATATTCTCTTCTCCTATATAGGTTTTAGAATTAAAACTACTTACTATATAAACTGACCTACTTTTTAAATTCCTATTATCCTACTACGGCTTTGTTTTTCGTAAAATGTTCAAGGTAAGTAAGTAGGTATAGAGGCATTTTAACAAATAGGTACTCGCACATACGAAGGCCCGGCCTCTACGAAGGCCCACTTTAAAAACGCGCACTTGCTGCTGCCTAAAACATCAAAAATTTCGTCCCCACATTTACCTTGACCCTATAATAAATGTGCAATAGCGCCAAATCACTTCTGAGCCGCCATTTTGTGACAACTCGTTAATTTCTCTCTAAGAGGGTTATAAGTATTTCTCTCTGGAGCCCGTGATTTTACAACCACTTTGTGATTGTTTATGCCAATTTTTCCTTAAATAGCGTGTTTTCGTGTGATTCTATCACCACATTGTTAAATAATCATTGGAGAATAGAATGAAGTGGTAAGTTTACCGATTATTTAGTTATTTGTGATTTATGTTAATTTTTCCGCTACTTTGAAAGGTCCATAGTAAGGCCCGGGCCAAGGTAGGGGCCTATGGGTTTTAATAAATCTATTAAAATTTATTTATTTATTTATCATTTTAAGATGCTGGTTTACAGTGCAAAGCATCCAACATACCAGAATGCTAGTCAACAAAGTGATTACATAAATTATACTTACAAAAAATGGGAATCAAATAAAAATTAAAAATATTCAAAACAAATGAAAATTGAATACAATAAATAAAAAATGTCATACTTAAAAAATACCTATGTCAGAAATTAAATACGAAATGTCAACTTAAATTAAAACATAAAAATTATAATAAAACAGAAACAATAATAAAATTAGAAAATGTCAAGCTTAGTACCTACTATGACAGCGATTAATTTACTAATAAAAAAAAATACTCCAATAAACTAAACTAAATTATGTCATTAGCTGGTAAATGAACTCGTGGGTAGTTGCCACCAAAGCCGCTAGCCCATCGGCAAACAAATCAGAATCCTTATATTGAGCGAGCATATCCCCGATCAGACGAAGAGCGCGAATTGTAGGTGCTTGGGCAGCGTAGATGGTGCGAGTGGTCGGTTTTGGCAGCAAGCGCGGGTTGCGTCGCGGCGCCACTAAGCCATTGCAGTCCCAAGATATGCGGTCGGGCACGGCGAGGCAGACACGCTCAAGTATGTACGGACAATCTATCTTATGATACAGTACGGAGAGGTAGTGCACCATAAGTAGTAATTTCCTTCTTGAGGCGAACGTAACGAGACCCACCATACTGTACACGAACATTGAGGGGAACAAGTAGGGATAGTACCCGTAATTTCTCTTGTAGAGAGAACGCGCGAACTTTCTTTGCAGTCTTTCAAGCATTATAGTGTATTTGGTCTCATGAGGGTCCCAGATGATTGCCCCATATTCAAGTCGGCTGCGTATGTAGGCATTGAATAATACCATAGCTACTGAGGGCTGTTTAGCACAGATGATATTCTGATTATAAAACCTAATAATTTACTTGTTGACTTGAATATATTAGTCACGTGTTTGTGGAAGTCAAGCTTATTATCTAATGTTAGTCCTAGGTCGCGGATGTCGTCAACTCTATCCAAAGAAGCGTCAAATAATTTATAAGAAGTTATTATATTCACCCTTTTCCTAGAAAACGTAACTGTTTTACATTTCGTCTTATTAAAAGTCAACCGATTAGTAGCACCCCACGCAGCGACTGCGTTAATGTCACTTTGCAGTAAGTGGGCATCCTCCATACTACCTATCCCTAAACATAACTTTAGGTCATCTGCAAACAAAAGACACTTTGCAAATCTGATTACGTCAGGTAGGTCATTTATCATAATAAGAAATAGGGTAGGGCCCAAGGTACTACCTTGGCTTACACCAGATCTGGTATAGTAGTTGCCAGACTCATAACCATTAAGCCTAACAAATTGGCACCGATTCTTAAGATAGGTGGCAAAAAATTCAAGCAACTTTGGGGTAAAACCTATAACTGAGAGTTTGTGTAACAACCGGTCGTTATCCACCAAATCGAAGGCTTTTTTGTAATCCAAGTATGCCGCGTCTACCTGTCTACCGGCATCCATCTCAGCCGATACGTAGTCTACTAGGGATGTTAAATTCGTAGTAGTTGACCTTCCTCTTCTAAAACCGTGCTAACTATCATGCAAACGAGTACTTAGCTGCCGGCTTATGTAGCTGTTAAGAATCGATTCGAAGAGTTTGGCAAACACTGACAGTACTGCAATTGGTCTATATGACGTTATGTCTGGCACCGGTTTGCCTTTCGGGATTGGTGTTACTCTAGATAGTTTCTACCTGTCTGGGTACTTCGCACTATTTAACTATAGATTATACAAATAAAATAGCGGAGCTCTGAGTATAGATATACAGTCTTTGACTAAAAACACCGGAATGCCATCTGGTCCCGTTGACGATCTAGGTCTCAGTCGTTTAACGGGATTACCCAGTTCTGATCTATCTATATTTAAGACGGTTATCGTTTTCGCATCAGGGATAGTATAGGCCTCTCGTGCAGCTTCAACAGGATCTAATCGCGGTACTTCTTCCAGAAAAACTGAACTAAAGTACCGCGCGAATGCGGTCACAGCTTCCTGGCCAGTTAGCTCTTCATCATTTAATTTAAACGTATCAATACGCTTCCTATCCTTTCTCTTCTCCTTAACATATTCCCAAAATTTCACAGGTTCGTCAATTATATTTTTTTGAGTGGTCCGTATGTGCTGCAGATATGCATTATCAATTAGTTTTTTGGCATGCCACCTATAGTACTTAAACAGTTCTTTATTATAATCTTTGCCAAGTTGCTTAAATTTTATTAAATGAAAATATTTGGATTTGAGGCAATCAATTATTTCTCTGGTGAACCACTTTGGATAACTGTATCTGTGCTTACACAAAACTCCATTCTTAAGTGGAACAAACAAATTAATACAGTAATATAACTTTTCGTAATACAATTCTATTGCAGCATCTATTTCATGTACCTTTAATAAATCAGACCAATCTATTTCGGCAAGTTAGGCGTATAATGCTTGAAAATCTGCCTTGCGCCAATTCCAGTTAGGACATGCACCCGGGCGGGCGGGGTTCGGCGCCGGTGGCGGCACATAACACGGTCGAGGCCCTACTTTACTTGTTACCTGTATCTCGATATCAAGAGAGGGGTGATAGTTGTCAATTGGCACTAAAGAATCAGTATTACACGCTACCCACACCTGATCAGGCCTGAGATCGCTCAATACAAGGTCTAAAACACCACCATGACTGTTTATTATTTGATTATATAGCTGTAATTGACAAAACGCACAAAAATTTTCAAATTGAGCTTTAACATTGGCATTAAATGAATTTAAATTGAAGTCACCTAATAGTAAAATGTCAAGATTCGGATGAGAGCAAATTACATTTTCTATACAATTTAAAACATTTAAATATTGATCTTCCTTATAATTTGGAGGTAAATACACCACAAAACACAACAATTTTATATTCTTAATTTTTACTATTGCACTTATCAGTTCTATGTCGGGTGTAATGCCGTCTAGTTCAGTAATAATTTGAATAGAATAGCAATCACGTATGGCCAAAAGAACTCCCCCCCCCCCCCCACCCGGCGTCTCCTAAACGATCCTTTCGAACGACAATGTAGCCCGGGGGAAAGAGTTCGCCGTCGCATACGAACTTGTCAGGAAAGTCTCTGTTAGACCAATTATATCAAATGACAACCGACTTACATTTTTATAAAATAATGCAGTTTTGGTGCGCAGGCCACGGACATTTTGGTAGTATACTTAAAGTTCTTTGGTTACTCTCTTATTACTGTCGCGTGGCTTGCCCACCGCGTAAGTTCTGACGCCACGGCTTGATACAGATATCCATTGACCAATTGTCAGAGGACATCACCCGATCCGCTAGGTTTATTGGGACTCCAAGCTTGAATGACGCGTAGTCTCCGCGTGCTTTTAGTGCCTCTACTGAACAGACATCTGATCCACATACCGATGTAAGATGCGTACGTACTTGCTCTACCGTAGTTCCTTCTTTTAGGTAGTAAAGGTGTAAAAACCGTTTTCTTTCAGCAGCTTGCAATATGGTGACTCCCGGCTTTGCAGTGCCTCTCAGAACTCCAGGTAGCGAATTTCTAGCTTGCCTACTTTTTACCTCAGTCCATTCCTTGTCATCTGTAACTGTAGTAGCATCCTTCTGTAACTGTACTTTAGCACTAGACGGGTTAGCAGGTAATGTTTTGTTCTGTACAGGTGTGGAAACGGCCACTTTGGGTTTTTGTGGGGCAGATACTCTTGAACTCGCAGATTCAGGCTTTCTGATAACGTCGGGTTTCTGACTCGTTTCCTTTTTTTTTTGAGCTTGAGCTTTAGGTATAGTCTCAGAAATCGCGTTTAGTGGATTAGTTTCCTTGCAATTCGATCCAATTTCATCAAACTTATTAAGTATAGAAGATTGAACTCCTATATTTTTTTGCATAACGACTTTCTGTTGTTTTGAATCGTTGTATAATTGAGCTATTAAGGACAGAGGTTCCTTTAAAATAGAAAGTAACTCTTCCTTGATAACTGTTCTAAGTAATTTTAGGTCCCCGCATACACAGCCACCACCTTTTTGCAAAGTTTGACCACGTCGCATAGTGACGTTTTCAAATTCTAAATTAGTCATAGTATTATTAACGACATCAGTGTGTAGGTCATAGTGCTATCATTCACGGACATCGATGTACCCACGAGGTGGCGTACGGGAGTACCAAGATTGCCAGTCTTAGGAACTTTGCTCCTACATTGTACACAAATCCATGATTGCGTAACATCATCCGTTATAGAAATATATTGTTCTGCAGTGAGCCCTGCGCATAGCAGATCGTAGAACTTATTACATGCGGAGCATTTAATAGAATAGTCGTCTTCGTCAACCTTGCAATTGCACCCAGAGCACGTAGCCATAATAATATCACTTGCCTTACCTCCCCGGTGGTAGATATTATGTGTTTTATGTGTGTAGCGTCGCGTCGCGCAGCAGCGACGTTGCACGGCGCGGCGGGCGGGCAAAGGGAGCGCGGGCGGGCGGGTGTGGTTCGGATATAATCGTCGAGACTCGTCGGTCTTCGTCCGGCGAGCGGCAGGGCAGAGTAGATACTCAACACCAGTGGGCGCACCACGGGTTGTCGTAGGTCAGGGATGCGGAGTGTTTTAAAGGTTGATGATAAATAATTTCGTGACAAATTATGACGATAAATAAATACACACATCAAAAGTGTCTAGGGATCAAGCATTTTTATGCGGATTTCTTGAGATTGAAATGTGGCTTTGTAATAAATTTATGATTTTATAAATTTATATGGATCCCTTTTGGTGCATTTCATTATTTGAAACAGGAACTTTCAATCAATTTCTAGTAAAAGATGAAAATCAGCTGTCAATATTTTCCCTATAAAAACATACAACGCATTGAAGACATTATTAGTGCTACTGTTTCCCTACTACTGATTAAAACCAACGTTATTATGGAGCGGCGACGTCATTTAAGCAGGGAAGAAATGCTCAGAGCCGTGGGAATGATAGAAGCTGGTTCCCGGCAACGTACTGTGGCTTTAGCTCTGAATACAAGTCAGAGTGTTATCAGTCGTCTTTGGACACGTTACCGAAGCACTGGTACCGTGGCTGAGCGCCATGGAGGACGGTATCGCTGCACCACACGGAGACAAGACCGATACATTCAAATCACAACTCGAAGAGCTCCAACAATAACCGCCATGATGTTAGCCGTGAGGCTTCATCACTCTTCAGGGAACTTAATTAGCGACCAAACAGTCAGAAACCGCTTGCATGAAGTGAACCTTCATTCCCGAAGACCGCTAAGGGTACCACCTATAGCAATGCACAATCGTAGGATTCGATATCAATGGGCTCTTGAACACAGAAATTGGGCAGAAGAACAATGGCGTTTCGTGTGCTTTTCTGATGAGTCTCGTTTTGGTATGAGACCGGATACAAGACGTATACGACACTGGAGAACCCTTGGACGCCAACAGCGATTAAAATCCTGCCAGGAAGTCCATCCTTATAGTGGTGGAACCATCATGGTATGGGCGGGTATTTGGATCGGCGGAAGAACTGAGTTGATTTGGATCAGAGGCAACCTCAACGCTCAAATTTATGCTGAGACGATTGTATCAGACGTCATCGTTCCTCTACAAGTGCAAATCGGTCCCTTATTTCAGTTAATGCATGATAATGCACGACCGCACACCGCAAGAGTTGTAAGACAGACTCTCGCCGCAGCTAACATCAATGTCATGCCCTGGCCTGCTCAGTCGCCAGACTTGAACCCGATTGAGCATGCATGGGATATGCTACAGAGAAGAGCTCTGCCGAATATGGAGGGTATCCAGTCGCAAGAAGACCTTTTTTTGTTGTTGCAACGAACATGGGCGGCCATTCCACAGCGTGATTTGGATGAACTCATTTTGAGTATGCCAAACCGATGTTCTTGTGTTGTTAGTGTTCGCGGTAGAAACACGGATTATTAATTGTTTAAGTTACCCAATAAAATTTTAAAGAAAACTGTTATTTCAGTCTTTTTTTCGAACTTTAATGTTAGTGGTTCAAATGTCAAAAATCCCTTTATTAGGAAAATGGCAAATTTCTTTATTAATGCAAAGGTGACTTGGTTTATCGTTACTGTAGACAAACGAAAACACTTTATTTGATGAATCCTTAAAGAAAATTTTAATTAATATCAATCAGGAGAAAAGTTATTTTAAAAATATATGTTGATCCCTAGACACTTTTGATGTGTGTATTTTAAAGAATATTAAAGAGTCGCAAAAAGAGTTAATTCTTGATCTGGCTCCTGGGGTTTGAACCACAGATCCACGGTTTGCCCCAGGCGCTTGTGCCACTGCACCAACGATGATTTATTTAAAGCGACAAATATTGAGGACCGTATCTGCGTAATGTCACAGTGCTTTCAAGATCTATAGGCAGGTAGGTGTCGCTAGGAGCAAATCTCTCGGTCAGTAATAACAGCTATCCTCCAGAGATGGCGCTGTGGTGTCTTGCTAGGATTAGGGTTCTTAAGTTCCTTGTAGTAGAGGTTTAAATCGCCTGTCACTTGGTCAGTGTTTAAATAAAATTAACCTTCGCTTACTTGCATTTTACGATTAATTCATTGCACAAATCCTTATCAGTGAAAGAGTCACTCACAACATTACGTATCACATTTCACAGGAAAGGTATTTGTCCTTTTTATGTAGTATTGTATCTGTTTTTTTTTTTTTTTTTTTTTATAGCAGAAGGAGGCAAACGAGCAAGCGGGTCACCTGATGGAAAGTAATCACCGCCGCCCATGGACACCCGCAAAACCAGAGGAATCGCAGGCGCGTTGCCGGCCTTTAAGGAAAGAATAGGCTCGTTTCTTGAAGATCCCTAAGTCGTAACGGTCCGGAAATACCGCCGCCGAGAGCTGGTTCCACAACACTGTAGTTCGAGGCAAGAAATTTCTTGAAAAACGCACAGTAGTAGACCGCCATCCATCAAGGTGATGTGGATGGAATGACAGTCGATTGCGTGTAGTGCGGTGAAGGAAATTAGCGGCAGGGATCAAGCCGAACAATTCATCAGAACACTCCCCATGATATATACGGTACAATATACAGAGAGACGCAACGTCTCTCCGAAGAGCCAGTGGATCGAGCCGACCTGAAATAACCACGTCGCCGACAATTCGAGCAGCTCTGCGTTGAATGCGGTCAAATGGAAGGAGTTGGTATGTTGTTGTTTATGGTATTGTTGACACTTTATTTGCGCTCACAGTTCACGATGTTGGAATTATAGTTTCACCGATTAATAGACCATAGTTAACGGATATAACACCTGTGCACTGAATTTAGACTAAACTTTGTATAATTATCGCTGTTTGAATGGTATAAAAGCAAGATTACTAATTTTAATTCACTGAAATCCACGGAGCCAATGTTTACGTGTCGCCAGCAGCGCCCTCTATGGCAGCGCCATCAAAATGGCAAATGCGCTTGGATTGTTAATACTTAAAGTACTTCATCATCAGTCAGAAGACGTCCTGCGACTGCTGGACAAAGACCTCCCACGACCGGTCTTGTGCTGCTTGCATCCAGCGGCTACCCGCGACCTTCACCAGATCGTCGAACCACCTTGTTGGAGGCCTGCCCGCACTGCGTCTTCCGGTGCGCGGTCGCCACTCGAGAACCGTCCTGCCCCAAAGGCCATCGGTTCTACGGGCAATGTGCCCTGCTCATTGCCACTTGAGCTTGGTGACTCTTGGGCTATGTCGGTTACTTTAGTTCGTCTACGAATCCCCTCATTTCTTATTTGATCACGTAGAGAAACCCCGAGCATAGCCCTCTCCATAGCTCTTTGCTCACGCAAAGAGCAATGGGGAGGAAACATTGCTAAAGCTAAGTATATTTAAGCGTTAATAAAACGCTAAAATATATAAAAAACATTAATCTATAATGCAGCTTCATCTTAACCGAATGTTCAAATATTTGTAAAAATATTTCTTTCGGATCTCAGAGGAGAAAACTTCTAAGATTTGATGAAGCAATGTTGACTAAAAAACATAAGCATCAAGCACTGACAAATCTCGACGGGTGAAAACCAGACCTCGGTGGCCAAGTGGTTAAGGCAGCCGCCCGGAATGCGGAAGGTGTGTGGTTCGATTCCGCCTGAGGTGGTCGTCTGTTTTCAGTGTTTAAAATTTTACATATTCGTCAACAACTTCAAGAGCAGAGTCTCAAACTTTCAGAGGAGTGGGTACGAGGTAGGTACTTAAGAACTTAAATATAAATAAAACGAAGTTGGCTTGTTTAGTTTATTTCTTTTTCATGCCAAACTAGTGAAGATATTTCAAAATAGACACAATATTGTGCAGGTATATGATTTGAACTCGCATTTCATATTTTGTATACTTAATAATCGGAATTTTAGTATTAAGTAAGTAAACCGCCGTAAGTTTAACCGCCTCTGTGGTTTAGTGGCTAAGCCACCGGTTTCAGACCCTGAGGTCCCGGGTTCGATTCCCAGCGGGGGGTACATCTTTGTGTGCTCGGTTTGGTTGGTGGTAGGGCTGTTAAGTCCGCCTGGCTAGCTACCACCATCTTATCTAAGTCTGTCGCCATAATAACGATGTTTATAGCTATTGTTGTGTTCCGACAGTTTGAGATAAGATAGCCAGTTCCTCAGTGGTCCGGGATTCCGGGTGAAGCACGCTTCCACCTTCGGCCTTATCGTCACTTACCATCAGGTGAGATGAAGGCCAAGCGCTTACCCGTTGTAGAATAAAAAAAAGTAATAATAGTTTTCCTTTTATTAGATTATGGATCCACATCCACAACCAAAGAAAAAAAGAGGCCTTTGGGCTGAAGGGGATTTTTAATTAAAAAGTTGTACCTAAAGCTGAAAAAAAAATTCTATAGCCCTAGTCAGGCCCACTTAAAATTTGAGTAGCAAATGAGGACTGAATATTTAGATTCTTGAATTAATAGTGTCTAGAGTTATGATTTTGTCATCAGAAATACTAATTGTTTATTTATTGATTTAGAGCAGAATTTAACTTTTATGACTATTTTTGTTATACGTACATGGGTCAAGGCCCAGTGTGCAATTTTTTATTATATCTCTAAAAGTATAGGATGAATAACTTATATTTGAAAATTAAACGTGATTTGTGAATTATTTTTCAGACATATTAGGTAGAGTTTGAGTAACAGTTAGTCACACACGGGCCTTAGTAAGGGACTGTGCCCTTAACTAGGCCCACTACAGTGTTTTTAAAAAACCTTATTTAATATAACTTTTAGTAAAATAAATAATTTTTTTTTATTTTGTTTTTTTTTAGAAGGATAATAAAACATTACAACATTACAAATTGTTGTTTTTGTCAAACCTTTAAAACATACTTTTTTATTGAGATTTTAAATAAGTTGGGCCTTCCTGGGTGCCAGTATCTCTTATAGAATTAATTAACGACGAATTTAGACACCGTTTGTATTGTATAATAATTATATAGTTTTCATTTGTTGTCTCTCGCACGTTTAATTATTTAGTAGTGTATACAGCTTCAGGCATCTTCTCACGTACGCCGCCGGGATACCAGTTACCCGAACACCCACCCATGAATAAAATAAAACACTCCCCTGATGTTTGGTCCCAGTACAATGTCTTTTTTTACACCTACGTAAATCTTCAGGCGCATCATTTATTCACAAAAACTGGCCATTGCCCGACACTTGCCTGTTTATTTGTTGTGCTAAGAAAATTGTTAAAACTATTTTAACCCTTAAAAGAGGTGCTTTATAAGTTTGACGTGTCTGTGTGTCATCGTAGCTCCTAAACAAATGGACCAATTATTTTGCGGATTTTTTTAATAAAACACTTTGCTCTCTCCGTGCTTCGGAAAACCTGAACGTGAAGCCGTTGGTCCCGGTTGTCGTTATAGGTATGGCAGTGTGCAACCTACCCACGCGCATTGGGCCAGCGTGGTTGTGGCATAATATCCCCATGTCAAGGGGGGAAGGCGTGTACCTAGCAGTGGGACGTTTACTGGCTGATGATGATGATGGATACCATAATGTAGTGGAAATACGTGTAGTATAGTAAAACATTGATCTATAAACGCAGCTTCATCTTAACGAATGTTCAAATATTTGTAAAAATATTTCTTTCGGATCTCAGAGGTGTTAAACTTCTAAGAATTGATGAAGCAATGTTGACTAAAAACATAAGCATCAAGCACTGACAAAGGACATCATTTTTTTTGGGCCTTTTCTGAAAGTGCCGGCTAACAAAAAAAATGGTACGTATTGTTAGAACTAGCCATTTGGAGAAATAGTTAATATGGCACAAAAGTTGTAGGATTGCTCCGATCCAAGGTATACAAGTTCGAAGATTCATCATTGTCATACATTTATTGATTTCTATTTTTTTTTGTATGAACGGAACAGATGATGACCCCACAGCTTTTGCGCTGCAATGACAATTGCATCAGATCATTAGTTCTAGCAATATCTATCATTATTTTATGTTTCCCAGTTCCAGCACTTTCAGAAATCAATAAATGTATGAAAATGATGAATCATCGAACTTGTATAACTTGGCTCAGAGCAATACTACAACTTTTGTGCAATATTAACTATTACTCCAAATGGCTGAACTAACAATACGTACTATTTTTTTTTTGATGGCCGGCACTTTCAGAAAAGGCCCAAAAATGTATGGAGCCTGAATGATCTCCTTCCGACGGTTGAAAGCCAGATCTCAATAGCCAAGTGGTTAAGGCAGCCGCCCGGAATGCTGAAGGTGCGTGGTTGGATTGTTGCCTAAGGTTGTCGTCTTTTTTCAGTGTTTAAAATTTTACGTGTAGTATCTTTTCGATAGGAAGGAATAGTGAATATATGAATATGAATACCTTGTTTAACAGAGGTCTGACAGTCGTGATAATAGATTAATTTTAATTTGTAACGGTGGTAGCAAAACGCTATACAGATAGGTACTGACTGCCGTGTCATCAAATTGTACTCGTATTAAGGTGTAACTTGAAAAACGAACTAGTACCTAGGTAGGGGTTAAATTAGCTTATTTAGTCCCGAGGTCTTACACCCGAGGTAAATGTGCTTTTCATTACGAATACAAGAACGCAGTAACTAAAAATAAAAACATGAATTAGCTAGAGAAAAAATGAGTGAATTTTATTTTACATAAATCAACAACTTTTTTGAGATATTACTTATAGTAAAATTAGTAATCATTTGAATCTATGGACAACACAGACCACGCCCACACAGTCCACGCTTCAGCAAGAAACAAATGCAGTCCACACATGTGCTTAGGTGGTGAGCCTTTAGCCCGTCAGTCGCTTTTACGACACCCTAGGGGAGAGAGGTTTGGTAGTATTATTTTGATGAGCCCATCGCCGCTCTATGCTGTTGAATGTATGTACAGTCTTTAGTCCGTTAGTCGCCTTTTACGACACCGCAGGGAAGAGAGGTGTTGGTAGTATTATTTTGATGAGCCCATCGCTGCTCTATGCTGTTGGATGTATGTGCAGTATTTAGTCCGTTAGTCGCCTTTTACGACACCGCAGGGAAGAGAGGTTTGGTAAGTATTATTTTGATGAGCCCATGGCCGCTCTATGCTGTTGGATGTATGTACATCCCCTCTCCTTACATCACTAAGTTTATTTGTACTGGCACCTCGAGACAAACCGTTAGGTTATTGCAAGAAGTGCCAGACGTCCCTGCGCCTGTAGAACACTCGCGCAGGAGACCATCTGCGTTAGGTCTTGACCCCAAATCAGTGCCCGCCGCAGCGCGCTCTTCATTCCGTACTCATAAGACTAGTGTCTCGGGAGAGTATCCCCGTGAACACGTGTAGTTCACTGCCTATTGTCCAGATAGGTAACCGGAACTATCGAGCTCGCTCACTTCTCGTTGCACGAAGGGCACAACTCGCAGTTGCCGCTGCTAGGGTCGTCGACTCTAAAGTCGACTCCCAAGTGTCCACCTTGGTAGCGGAGTAGTAAGCACACTCACTTCTCGGAACCCATCCAGGCGCCTAGCCAGTTCCCACGTCCTAAGCGGCTGGCTGGACCGGAGGCTACGGCATCTAGGAGGCCGCCTCTACTAGTTATCCAGACTAGTACCGGAGATGTCAACACCAATGTCCAATGAGAACCACCGGACAAAGCTGCCAACTATAAGGGAAACTCACGTTCCCCGCAGGACTTTTCGCTTCTGGCCCCTCAGAGACCGCTACTAGGCCCCGCTCGCTGTGCTCGAGTTTGGAAGTCCTGGCACACAATACCAGGACAAACGAACATTCCCAAGCTCTACAGATAACCACGAGCCACTACAAGTCCAACCCACGTCCGGATCCCGCCGGAGGCGCCGGTCAAGGCACAACCAGCAGGGGGCTTGAACCGGAACCCCGTAGTACCCCTGAAAACACAACCGGACCCGTAGTTCCAGTTGCGATACCCTGTCTATCGCGGTCGGTAGATAGGGTCAATGGATGTATGTACAGTCTTTAGTCCGTTAGTCGCCTTTTACGACACCGCAGGGAAGAGAGGTGTTGGTAGTATTATTTTAATGAGCCCATCGCTGCTCTATGCTATTGGATGTATGTGCAGTATTTAGTCCGTTAGTCGCCTTTTACGATACCGAAGGGAAGAGAGGGGTTGTTAGTATTATTTTGATGAGCCCATCGCCGCTCTATGCTGTTGGATGTATGTGCAGTCTTTAGTCCGTTAGTCGCCTTTTATGACACCCAACTGAAGAAAAGGGTTGGTAGTATTTTTAATAATATCAACTAGGTACTCGTACACATGACAGTACCTGTCAGAAAAACGATTCTCCTTAGTGCGGAAAAGTATTACTTTCCACCCGCTCCTCGGGCAACTTCAGGCCCGTCTACTTTCCGTGTATAAGGAATGAAAAGGCTAGTATATGTACTGTAGATAGATAGCATCCCCATGAGCATTTATCTACATACATACATCCTATAAACGTCCTACTGCTGGGCACAGGCCTCCCATGTGAACAATTTCACGTGGGGATATTAGGCCATAACCCACCACGCTGGCCCAATGCGGGTTGGTGGGTTTAACGACTGTCATCTTACGACAACAACCGGGACCAATGGCTTAACGTGCATGGAGGAGCTATGTTTTAAATTTTGGTCACCCATCCAGCGACCTGGCTTTGCGAAAGTTGCTTATCGAGCAAGATCGCAAGCCGAGCTCCTCATGATAATGAGTTGTATTTATGTAGAGTTAACATTTTGTTGTATTAGAAGTAAATAAGCTTCAGTTCAGCTGATTAATGTCGTATAAGCCGCGCGCGACCAGAAGGCCAATTCTCAGACTTACAATTTCGATTTTTTTTAATGGAATTATGTGATGGGACGTCACAATGTTCACGACACTGAAAAAACAGTTATTAGGTCTCATATACCCAGTAATTACACTAGCTACAGTGCCCTTTCCCCGAAACAAAAGTGGTCACACACTTCTATTTTACGGTGAAATATCTGGCACTGCTGACCTAGACAGCCCAGTACAGGGAGCCAATTCTCGGTTCATGTGACTTGCTATCGAATTTGATATTATATCAAGCGTCTTATATCGAACGAAAATATCACAAAACGACGCTCAGAAACTCAATTGACGTAAGGGACATAGGTGTCGCGAATGCGAAGTAAATTCAATAAACTTAACTTAACTATGTAGTTATAGCATATAGTGGCGTCACGCTTAGAGTGAAAGAGAGGGAGAAACCGTCACGTTAGCTTGCCCGCTCACTTGCCGGGCATTGGCTAGCAGATCGGCGCAGGAACAACATCGTTAAGTGATTTGCTCAGCTCAGTGCATGCATTACCGGATTTACCAGACATTACAATGTGTACCTATCAATCTTACCAGTTGCCGATGCGATCGGCCTGTTTGCGAACAGTGACCAGTATCAGAATCTGAATCAGATCAGACTACCAGATGCGAGGCTCGGGGTGGCTATAAGGGGAGGTTGGATGTCACTTAGGGCGAATCACCGCCCTATCCTATAAGATCAGTATTCAGTAACCAATAATCAGCAGTCAGTACTAAACAAAGCCTATCGTATTACATATAGGCAATGCAGTATCATTGCATTACTTTCAGCGTGTAATTATGTATAAGCTCATGTACACAGATATTAGTCATATTATGTTTAGCTAATTGGCGACATGGTGGAGCTGCTGGAATTCTATGAATAGCACTCAAAACGAATTTGTTTCGTTCAAATCATTGTTTTTTACAACAAAGAGGGTAGTTCGATTTTTTGGTATGCAAGCGATGTTCACAGTAAAAAATGGTTTTAGTAAACTAAGTAGATAAACGCAATTTGTATAGAAGTGTAAAAATTAATAAGTTACGAATTTACATGAGTGTTTTACGTGAAGTTGGTGTTCAATCAATATTATTAGTAAGTGCCATAGTTAACCAGTGTACCTACTTAGCGTAAAAAGAAGTGCACCGGGTCATTTTTTATGTAAGCAGTTCAACTATTCACTATTTTGTGAGTTTATTCAGTAGTATCGATTTGAGTAAGCCATAACATTAATGAATTCTTACAATTATCGCATTATGTATTCTTTGAATGTGCTTATTTTGTGTAATCATCTTGCTGTGAACATTATTTTTAAACAATGATCTTACATTAAAAATGATCACAGTAGAATAGAATACCAGGCATTCTCATTTTAGTTTCTGCTATTAATTGCGAACGTAAACAAAGATTACGGTTTAGTTTGTAACCTCTCACGTTCATAGCCTTTTTGCTGACCTAATTACATACACACATCACCGCCTATTACCTTAACTTAACCTATTAATCTAATTCTAAAAACTAATTAACCTACTACATACCGCCGTTCAAGATTGCCATCAATTACGCCTTCCCTACCTCTCAACTTAACCTATAGTATACTAACTCTTAATTTAACTAAAGACTATGTTATCTACAATCTAATGTTTGTGTCTTTGATGTTTTGTAGAGTGCGTTGTGTTTGTATGATAATGGAACCTTAAGGGGAGGTATTTCGAGCGCTTCCCTCTCGTTCTCTCGACGGTACAACGGTAAGGGACGGATATAACAGCGAAGCGGCGCGAATAATCGCGTTTTATATTTTAAAAAACTGATAGATGTCTTAAATAAAAAACCATCGATTATAATAACTCAAGTTATTTACGAGCTTCATTTTGGTAAATGACTCATAATATAAAATCACTTATTTTAAGAATAAAACCTGGAAAAGAAGATAAAATGACACAAAAATATGTAAATTTGTGAATTTATTCTATCGAGCCAACTTTATAAAATCGTATTTCCATCGGATGTGTTTTATAGAATAAAGCCTCAACAATATTTGATAATTTTCGCAGATTTTAATTTGACTGTTTACTACTTCAGAAAGTAATTCTAAGAACGTGTTATTTTAATTTTTCACTAACACCTAGCCTTAACCTAGACCTAACATAACTCAATCCTATCAGCGATATACTTCAGTCAAGCAATGTAATATTATAATAACATACTATTTTGGCCAGATCGTCTAGTGAACCCTCCGTTGTTAACCGCATCTAAGTAACTTAAGTCCTTTTCGTGAAATTTTAGTAATTGGCTTATCCCTGCCTTAAATTATTTCCTACTGACCTATCTACCTATCCGTCAATACCTAATATCCTAGATATGTGTAAGCCTATCAGTGTCTTCGTCTGAACTGTGACCTAAATCCTTCACAGCAGCTACGGGAAAGGAATGTTTAACCACTCAAAGATAATCAGATGATAGCTTAGCTTGCAGGTATTAATATCATTTATAATCGATAGCATTATACATAAAAGAGTTTTGTGGAAGTTTACGAGCCCCAACCGCCGCTCCATAGCGTGCCAATACATCACATTGTTTAATTATGGCCCCGTCCAAATGAAGTTAATTTTTCTTGATGCTACTGTTATCTTTCATTGACTGGGAATTTACGTAATTCCTCAACTTAAATTTTATCTTACCGAATTATCTTCTCTTATCTTATGAAAATTAATTATTCCTCATAAAATCAATAGAGTTTATCTTAGGCTTGCTATCATCCAAATATCTTTTCACATTCAGAACCCAACTATTCAATGCAATAATTTATGTCTTATGATATCCCTTATAGAACAGAGGTGTGAAGCAAGCATTCAACAGATCCCACTTATTTCTCTGATCATTGAGTTTATTATAAAGCTATTACAATGTAACATTATTAACTGACTGTCTTTATTGCCTTATTAGAATATTAACTTTCAGTTTTATAGATGGTGAATAATTTCTTCAAAACCCACTTTCAGGCAGTGGACTAAAATAGAATGCTATTAATAAAGGTAACATTACTTTTATTTACTCTTAGTATTTGTTATACAGGTCCCATAAATTACCAATTCAACTAAATTGTACTGACTGCCTTGACAGCATATCACTTCTCAAGTTTATTAAAAGATGCCTGATTTATTCAATATCCTCTAACTTTCAGGAAGTGAACTTAATCAGAATACTATCATTTGAAGTAAACTCACTTTTATTTACACTTAGTGTTTATTATACAGAGCTTATAAAGTAACAATATAATTAAATTGTACTGACTACCTTGACAGCTTATTACATCTTAAGTTTATTAAAGATGTTTAATTTATTCAATTTCCTACTCCTTTCAGGAGGTGGATACAAATAGAATGCTATTATTTGAAGCAAAATTACTTTTATTTACTCTTATGCCCGTTTGCACTAAACTTAAGGATCGCCTAAGTTCTTGCCTAATTTGTTTAAGCTGCTCCTAGCGAAAAATTTGCTTGCACTAACCTAAGGCAATTCCTAACTCTACTTAGGAGATTCATAACTTTATGAGCCCGAATAGGAAGCGCCCAACGAGTAAGGCGATACTTAAGTAGTGTTTTTTGTGTTTCAGCATGGAGATTTCTTTAGCCTGCCCAACTTCGGTTGGCAAACGACAAAATAAAAGAGTATTTTATGTCATTTTCTGTCTGTCACAACCAAATCAATCAATCAAGCACTTTTTGATGTGTTTCTTGTTTACATTTCGATTGAGTTGTTTAGGTTTTTTAGAAGTAGTAAAGCATAAAAAAGCGTAGAGATAAACCACGAAAAGATGTCACGCCCCTCCACAATTTGTTTTGAATGCGTGTACAATGTGACGTATATTGTGCATATACGTCACATTGTACATAAAGTAAAGTACTACTTAACTGCTGAAAAGATGCATGCAACCAATGTACCAAAAAGATGGTTATTGTTATGGATAACGCATCTTATCACAATACTTTAGCGAAGAAAACACCTACTTCTAATAGCAATGAACCGGAAACGCATAAATGGCTAAAAATAAAAACACCTACCTACCTATTGACGAATCCATGAAAAAGATCGATCTTTACGTTATCATCACAAATAGGACAAAAGGGCGTTTGCTATTGACTTGATTGCAAAACAGTACGAGTGTTTTTTTTAATACTAAAAAAACAAAACCGTCTATTTATATAACTTTATTATAAATAACAGCAAAACTACAAAGAGGAAATATAATTAAGCAACCATGCCGTATGTGAATGATAATTACATACGGCATGGCAGACCAAATAATATCGAATTAATTTTGATTTGTGTGCTGACAGCTCGCTCGTTGACAGTACCTAACTTTCAAATTCTCGTCGATTTATTGCTGGACTCAAACAAAGCTCGACCACTCATAATTAAAGGACCGCTCGATGAGGCGGGCGTGTGTCAGTCATACAAAAATGGCAAGAGCTCCCATACTGATAAATTATTGACTTAAGTTGACTCAACCTATCGAGCGACAGATCCATGTTTTTGTTTATCTTCGGTGTACAGTTGCCATAGTAACAGAATTCACACATCTTCATTGAACACCGATGCATTGTAAATATTATTACGCACACCTAACCATGTGACAAAATTATGTGGTTGATCCTCAGAATAATATTAGTTATTATTCTATGGGTTGATCTCAAGCTTAATAGCTTAATTATTAGATTGTCAAGACAAGACGTTGACAAATTCAAACAGATTTTGTTTTTTAAAATAATAGACCATAAACAATCTACCATTCCAATCGTTCGTCATTCACTTTACTAGGCAATTCCTTAGTTTCGTCACAACTGAGACAGAACTGTTAGTGCAAACAAATTATTTTGTTAGGCTGCTCCTAAGCTTATGTGTATCTTAACTAAGACAAGCCTAACCTAAGTTTAGTGCAAACGGGTGTAAAGTGTTTATTATACAGTTCTCATAAATTACCAATTTAACTAAATTGTACTGACTGCCTTGACAGCTTATTACATCTCAAGTTTATTAAAAGATGCCTGATTTATTCAATATCCGTAACTTTTAGGAAGTGAACTTAAGTTAATTATTTTTCATTAACTTATACCGCAGTCTCTCAGACTGGGTGATTATTTAATAGCCTACTAAATCATAGTTAGTATACTTCGAGTAGGTAGGTACCATGTAATTAGCCACAGTTGTCCCTGTTGATAATTAAATCAATTATATTTAGAAGTTATTCTTTACTCACTTTAATAGGTATAAAGCAGACTGTACTATTAGTCTAATCGGTTCAGGTTGTTACCAATCAAATATTTCTATGTTTCATAATATTAGAAGTACATAACTTGTAAGGTCTTTGACCATTAAGGTGAATTCGCATCTTCAGGCGAAATAACCTAGGTTCCAAACTGGTTTTTAGTGGTTTAATATTTGCTTAAATTTTCAGTAAGTAGTATTTTCCTTAAATTTTAAGTCAATTTATAACACATTGAAGAGATGCAATTTAAGGCCGTATTGTACCTCAGGGAAAGCTAAGAATGCCTGTTTGGTCATTTTAGTATCAGAAATCAAACATCACAGCACAGTTATGCTTATATGCTATAACTTATTAGTATTTTTCTTGTAATTTGAAACCAGTCTAGACTCTTAGGTAATCCAAAGTAATGATGGTTCAATATTACCTCACTTCTGCTAATTATTTAAAATGAATAGTTAATTGGTAACACCCTGAAGAAAACAATTAGAGTCCTATTGACTTACGGTAACAGCTTACATGCCTAGATCGGTCTTTTCAGTGCTCATCAACATCACTTCATAGTAATTTCTATTTAGGTACCATATCTTAATTATCCCTAACTTTATTAGTTGAAGTTAATCCAGCCCTATTTTCGCGGCCTACGTACCTAGTCTATGTGGGCACAGTATGTACATACCGTGCTATCCCCAATTACCTAACAATATAAGAGACGCCTACCTACCCTACAGTAAGTTTTCGACCAGCGTCCGTCCCCTCGTCAGCCTAGACAAATTCCACTCTCAAAAAACAATCTCCACCCGGTCTTAGATCGGCTTTCGCCTTATCTTGACCATGGCACATCCGGTTAGTTCCGGCTTTACCTTCATCAAGGTATAGAAATTGTCCCGAGAAGGAAACTGCCATCCTCTGACGAGATTCCAAACACTACCCGAAATCTCTCTACGTTCTGTCGAACTAGCAATCCCTACTTGTAATCACCTTTGCAATCTAGGCCCAAGCCACATTTAACTTAATTGTGTGGGTGTGTGGTGTGAGTCGCATTGCCCCTGAAGCAATTGACTTCTAAGCGTACTATAAGTGAGGCCAGTATACCTCGATGTGTCAAACCTAATCTGTAATACACTGTGTGTTCGAAGGTAGACTCGAAATTGGACGGGGTCATACGTGTCTACCTCCAGCTAAATGGTGTCTGACCTATCTTCGATTTTCACTAAGGAGACAAACTTGCCTTTCCTCCGTTACTCTCTCGTATATACGAGTAGGGTATTCTTTAGCGTTGTAATTTATAACGCTGGCATTATTGAATACAAGCTAATGCCCCTGATCGAAATCAGTTGAAAGTCACATAGTTTCGTTGACACCGTTACGCGTTTCAGCTTTATGACCTGGAACACTTCATTCCGTTAACAGGTTCGAGTTGCGACAGCAATAATTTTACTTTAATGATCACATTCTATTTCACAAACAATTTTAGTTAATATCGCAGCTCGAATATCACTTAGCGCGCTTTAAAGGCTAGGACGCTCTTTTTCCCGCGTATGAGATCGTTACCGCCACTCGTAAGTCGGACCGCGCCTCCGACGACCTTGAATTGAATGCCCCTCTTCCCTACAATGATGCCAAAAACCCTCCAATTTCGCGCCACGCTCGCCCGACATTCGCCCGCGCAAATCCACTTTCCTACTTTCACCCAATCGCTAGACCTATCGCTTACTCGCCTCTACTTCACCCTTGTTATCTTTTGTTAAATGGCCAACTTCACGCACTTACACGTGGAGACCAAATCTCCTCTCTCTCTTATCTTTCAATCTCAACTTCCGTCCTCTCATGACCGACACTCCCGCGTAAATTTTAATGTTTACCATAAATCAACCAAATCTCTTTAGATATTACATGTTTGAACATCTAGATGTAGCCTTCCATCAACAATTCCTTCTTAATAAACGCCCACTTATCCTAATAATCCCGTATTTAGTAAAATTATAAAAGTTCAGCATTCTGAACACAGATGGCGCCTGGTTGTATGTGAAACGATTTTATCGACCCGATCCCGTCTTCCGCGAAACTCAAGTAAATAAACGCACGGTAGACGGCGCCTATGTCGCGAGGGACGCGCTGACCAATCCAGGCGAACCCCCCAATCAATCCAAACCAATAGACAGCGTCCATTTCGCAAGCGACGCACGGAACAGTCCCCGCGAAATTCAAATAAAAATAAAGCCCCTAGTCCATTGACTTATTCTTACACCCTTCAACCATAAAGCCACTTGTCCACATGTCCATTATTTTAAACTAGTTTATTTTCCCCTTTTTATGCTTATCACAATAATGGTGCAACGCATTAATATTGATTTTAGTGCTACACTCATGTATTTCTTATTAACGGACAGATACCATTCATTCTGTACCGTTACAAGTTACACATTACTTTGATTTGCCTTACAAACAAAGAAACACATATCATATTTAATTATTAAGTATGTTTCGTACCATGTTGGTATAACAATAAGCATTCCTATAAGGAGTGTAGAGATTTTACATTTACTTAGTAAAATTTTGTTTTAGATTTTCAAACATTTCAATAAGAAGACAATAATCTACAATCTGGTTCTTGGGTCATTTACGAATAATATTTAAAATGGAAGACGTCATCCGAACTCGATTAAAACTAATTTATGATTCTGTCCAGCCGTACTTGAACTCTGCTCAGTGTGCTCTTAAAGAATTATCAGATTGTGACGATAGCTTTAATGCATTAGAATTGGCTGGTTCTAAACTTAAGGGTGAAAATCAAAGGTTTGTTTCGGATATTCATAATTACTGTACACTTATCAAAGAACCTAACGTTGATGAAATCGTTAATCCAAATTCAGGCCGAAGACTTACTGTCAGAAATAGGAGTTACCATCAGACGTAATAACCGGAACCGTGCATCTTTTTCAACCAGCAGCGAGAACGTTAACATTACTAGCAAGTTGCCGAGAATGAAGTTAACCAAATTTGATGGTGACGTCCTCAAATGGTACCAATTCTGGGACCAGTTTTCATCAAACGTTCACAATCGGAATATCAACGATGTCGATAAGTTATTGTATCTTCAGTCAGTTCTTGAAGGTAACGCGAAGCTGGCGATTGATGGATTAGACACAACAAACAAAAACTATAGTATAGCGGTCAATACATTAAAAGAGCGGTACGGAAAACCTGGCGCGATTATTGATGCTCATTATGTGGCACTATATAGGATTTAAACCGCAGCGACTAATGAAGTTAAAGATTGTAGACATGTTCTCAATGAAATCGAAAGACATCTTAGGGTTTTAAGTTCCTTGGACAAAGATGTCAATCACAATCACTTACGGGTTATGATTATGGTAAAATTCCATGAAGACCTTATTTACAAATTTAGAATGAAAATTAGTGGCGAAGACGAATTAATTGATAATATAAGAAAATATTTAGAGTATATAATATCAGGTAGAGAGACATCGAACAGGTTAAAGAAAGCGAAAGTAGGTAATACCAATACAGACACAACAACTTTCGATAACAAACAAATTTCGGACAATTTAACACTAGGCTCCTTACATGTCCTCATTCCTCATTTGCCCCGAGCTCGTTGAAGCATGTCACTGCGGGTGCCGGGGCGGCGCACGCGACACACCTCACTATTTGCTGTCCCCTCTCACAGTTCCAATTATGGACAGAATGCGGTATTGACCAGAATATTTGACACTTATTTTTTATTTAATATTTTTTTTAAATATGTGGATCCCTTTATTGATAACAAGCGTACATTTTTAAAGAAAATTAAAACTAAATGGTGTGACTAAGCGACTAGGTTACTGTATGTATGTATGTGTTTATGTATTTATTTATGTATCATAACTATCAGTATTTAATATTATTTTAATTTATTAATTATTATCATTATTTATTTATTTTAATATAATATCCATATTATGTATTAAACAAGGAAATTTAGGAAGAAAAACTGTATTAGGAAATATTGCATCTTTACATGTATTAGTAGTAGTTCTGCTTCTTTTTTTTATTTATTTTTATATAAAATTGTTACCTACTTGGAGGTTTACGCTATATAAGTATCTACTATAAGTCTAGACTAAGTTTTTAAGTAATTTAACTATTTGTAAACCTGTGGATAACTGATCTGGCCAAATTAATATGGGCCAAAATGTTTTCATCACACTATATTGTTACCATTTGGCTGTTTGTTATCCCTAATTCAAAAATAAAAAAATAAATAAATAAAATGTCAAGTCTGAAGAGGTGAGAGATAGTAAACAATGCAGATACTCAACTTTTAGAAAAGATAAGCCTAAATATGATAACAGTTATAAAAGCAAACTACCTTCTCGTAAAAGACTTCATGATACCTCTAATAGAACCGATGAGCCACCTAAAAATAAATTTAATAGATGTATATTTTGCAAACGAGATCATTTCAACGATCAATGTATTGTTTTCAAATCAGTCCAAGAAAGAAAATCTCAATTAGGTAACCGTTGTTACAATTGCTTTGGTGAAGGGCACAGGGCTGACAATTGCCGTTCCAAACGAAAATGTCGGCATTGCAATAAGTTCGGTTCTCATAATCGAGCCTTATGTCCTACTAAATTGACAGAGCCATTGAAATCAACACATACTGATGGCTTGCCCCTCAAGTCTGAACTAAGCACTAAATTTTTACAAACATGCCTAGTTAGTGTAGGTAATGCCAAGGGGGTGCAAATTTGGGAACCTCCTCGTGGTGCACCCTGGGGTAAGGCCTCTCGGCCCACGTTCAGCGTGGGACAAGGGGCCTTATGCAAATCCCTGGCGCCCCTTCTGGGCGTCGAATAATGTAGGCGGTGCCCCTTCTGGGCATCGCACCCCCTTCAACGCGCGTCCCTTCTGGACCGCACAGCGGGTCACTCTGACCTGCGGGGGGGATCTCCACGTGCGGCCCACTCTGGGCTGCACGCTCGCCGCTCACTCCTGAGCGGCTTTGAAGGGAGTTTTGACGGCGCTCCTTCTGGGCGTCGTTACACGGGGGGGAATGGGGTAGTTCGGCGCACCTTCTGGGCGTCGCTTCAGGCAAAGGTGCCGTCATTTCGGGGCGCGGCGACGGGCGCCCGTTTTCGGATGGGTTGGTGGGCGGCAGACAGCCCAACCCCTAGCGACCAAGGGGATGGCAAACCTTGATGGTCCGGGGATGGAAAACCTTAATGGTCCACCTTTTTATGAAATGTCAAGTAATAGGAAGGTTGTTCTGCCTCGTGATCCGGCTGGCGCCCGGCGCACGAAGTTACCCGGGACTTCGTGTGTGAAATCTACTACCGAAGGCCCTGCAGGAGTAAGCGACCAGGCTCCTGCAGTGGCAGCTGCTTTTGGAATGGTGACGAGGTCGAGGTCCGCGAAAGACAAACATGCCAGGGACGCGTCCGGTGAAGCGCTCGCGAGGGCTAATGGCTCGAGCGGCGTGAAGCCGGCGGTGCCCGGAGGTAGTGGCGTCAGTCGTCTCGACTGGGCGGCCAAGGTGGAGCGGGACCCGCAGAAAATGGTTGTGGATCTTGTCGAGGAGACCCGGAAACGTGCGCTAGCCGACTCACGAATAGACTCGAGTGACTCCGACAAGATCGAGTTGAGGAAGGCGGCAGCGGGGACTAACCCCAAAAAGGTTGCAATTGAAGGATGCGGAAGCACTCAACAGGTGGAGAGGCTGGGTACCTCCGTTGGCGTGGCTGAGGCAAAAAGGGCGATGGGGGACCCTTCGTCGTCGGAGAGCGAGGTCGAGGCAAGAGGGGCGGTGGGGGACCCCTCGGAGCCGGAGCCGGAGAGCGACGACGAGGAGATCGACTTCGCATACAAGGAACGACCTGGGGATGAGATCCCCAAGACCTACACAATTACCCCCTGGGGAGAGGATGGGGGACCTCGTGGCCAGGAGAAGGAAGGGGGTCCCTTTCCAGGAAAGGCCAGGGCGGCCCAAATTCGGGTGGAGAAAGGGGAAAAGAGCGGTACGGGAACAAGCGTGACAGGCAGATGGCCCCTTTCCGTCATTTTATGGAGACAAAGTCCACCTCGGAGCTATTCGAGTGTGCCTGGGAAAGCACAGAGCAGGTTGAGACCGCGGTGCACAGCTCCCGCAACATAAAGGGGACGTGCCGCGGAAACATCAACGAGGGGATGCGCACACTGACGGCCATTATAGAGCAGTTCATGGTCATAGACGAGGATATGGGAGACAGGAAGCTCTTGGCCTACTGTATGAAGATGGAGGCTGAGGTGAAAGAGCTGAAGGACGAGGTCAGGCGGCTGAGCGAGAGGCAGCAGGAGCCCCGACAGACCCGGAAGAAGGCCCCGATGGCGGTTGTTAAGGAGGCGGCTCCATCGATTGGGGATATGATGGAGGGTCTCAAGAGGGACGTCATAGACTCCCTCGGAGGCATGCTCATGGGGAGAATGGATGCCTTGGAGAAGCGCCTCCCACGCGAGCCACCAGTGAGGCCGAGGACGGAGGCCAGCTATGCTGGGGTCGCTGCAGGACCCCCCAGCACCCCCCCCCCCCCCCCAGTGGAGTCGGCACACAGCGCGCCCGTATGGGGTAGCCCCCTGATGCCCCAGAGGGCACCTATGAGGAAAAGGCCACCTGCGCCTGTGTGGGAGGGCCCGCCGCCGCCTCAGAGAGCACCTGAAGGAATGATGCCGCGACCAGCATCCCCTGCCCTGGCAGCGGCCTCTAAAACGCCGGCAAATAAGTGGAGGCCTCACCTATAGATGAGTGCCAGGAAGAGGGCCAAGAAGGCTGCGACCGCGGCTGCCCGAGCCACTGGGCAGAAGAGAGCGGCCACCGCGGGTTCTGTCCCCGCGGTTAGGCTGGTGCCACCAATATCGTCGGTGGTGACGATCACCCTTAAGCCCGAAGCGGCGGCAAAGGGCGCGACCTATGCCTCGGTGCTAGAGCGAGCGAAAGGCGCCGTCAAATTGGTGGAGTTTGGGCTGGAGTCGGTCCGAATGCGGAAGACGGCGGCTGGGGGGCGAAAGCTGGAAATTCCAGGAGCTACCAGTGGGCCCAAGGCGGACGCATTCGCGACGCGACTCCGCAAAGTCATCGCGGAGGAGGCCGAGGTCCGTAGGCCGTTCCGGACGGCCGAGCTCCGACTGGTCGGCCTTGCTGACGGGATCATGCCCGAACGGGTGAAGGAGGCCATCGCAGCCAAGACGGGTTGCCCGGCGGAACAGGTGACCCTGGGAGGAGTACGGGTTGGAGCATGGGGCGCGAACACCATGATGGTCCGCCTTCCGATTGCGCAGGCCAAGGTTTTGGCGGATGTGTCCGTGCGGGTGGTGGTCCTGGAGAGGACACCCGTGCGGTGTTTTAAGTGCTACGGTACGGGTCACACGACCTACCTCTGTGACTCAGAGGCGGACCGTAGCACTTTGTGCTTCCGATGCAGCGCCCCGGGACACCGAGCGGCGGAGTGTGCAGGGAGGCGAAGCTACCGCACGAGCACCACATGGTGGGGAGGACGTGCAGGCCCCCCATAACGAAGCACAAGAGGCCCTTGGACAAGGGCCCCCCCAGCGGAGAAGGAGGGCGCCGCGCCTATGGACGTGCCTGAGGTGCCGGCGGTACCGGGTGATCCACCGGAGGGTGATACCGGGCGTCTGGCGGAGGTCGGGCTCCGCCCCGACTAGTCGGACGCCTGATGGTTTTTGTTAGTTTAGGTTGCTGTTAGGTTTAAGTCTGTGTCAAGTGGGCACTGGCATGGGTATCTAATTATACCACCCCAAGTGCCCACGTAAACCGTTTAAATGTTGGGCGCGATGGACAGCATGGCCCAAGTGCTGTCCAGTGTCGAGTGTTGTTGTCATTGTGTGTTGTTTTACTTGTTTGTGACGGTCGTGTTAGTGTAGTGTTTATACAGTGGTTGTCCTTCCATGGGCCTGGTACGGGAACCCACGTGAAAGCCATGATGAGCAACGGGGCGCTCTTCTGAGGGCGTCCCCTTGCTCGGAGCGGACGCGGAGGGGTCTAGTACCAGTAAATGTGCGTTGTACTGTGGTTGTCTTTTGGGGAGCTGGTGCGGAAACTCTATGCGAAGCCATGATGAGCTACGGGGCGCCATCAAAGGCGCCCTCCTGCTCGGAGCGGATGCGGGGAGTCCCGCGCCAGCATATAGGTGTATCTGTTGTATTGTGCTCGTGTTCGTGGTTGTCGTATACATGTTTTTTGGTAGGGCTAGTGCGGTGACTCTCTGGGAAGCAGTGATGAGCGGCGTGACGGCTAGAGGACCACTGTCCGCGGTCGTCGTAGCGTCAGGCTGTCTCGGAGCAACCCTACAATGGGGTCCCGCATTAGTAAATTGTGTGGATGTCTTGTGCGCACGCCTGCGAAATCGTGGGCGTGTTCGTCTCCGTGTTGTGTCTTGTCCAGCGAATTTGTGTTGTGTCGGTCCGCATGCCCGGGTAAGCCGGGCATGTCAGTCCAGGTCGTTGTGGTCTGCCCCCTAAATGGGCTGTTTTATTTTGTGCCTCGCGCGCGTAGTCGCCGTGTGATGGCGCGTAATGGCTGCCAGGCAGCGATTATAGGCTAACACACGGCGACGGGGTGGCTCTCGCGTGGTTATTGCCCTCGTGGATTAGGTCCCGTCCCGATAGAGTCCCACATATCCAGTCTCCCTTCTGGAGGCTGGAATCCATAAGCAGGGATTACACCGGGTAAAAAAAAAGGTAATGCCAAGACAAGTTCCGAACAGTTGCAATGCAGACTATTACTTGACTGCGATAGTCAGCGCTCATACATAACAGAGTCTACTGCTACTTCACTAAATTTACCAAAGGATGTCATTGCGCTGCAGGAAACCTGGTTGTTGCCGTATGAAATACCTTTATTGGCGGACATTCATCATGAGTTCATGTTTACTGGAAAATCAGCTGTTGACTTATCGGCGGGTATACTGCGTGGTAGGCCGTTTGGAGGGGTATCACTTTTGTGGCGTAAAAGTGCATTCGATTCAGTGACTGTAGTGCCGTGTAAAAGTAATCGAATAACAGCAATTAAGATAACTATATCAAATCGCGAGTTGTTAGTGTTTAGTGTGTATATGCCTAATGACTCATTTGATAATCTTGTAGAATTTAATAACTGTTTAAGTGAGATTGTTGCTACGATTGAAACCTGTGATATTGAGTCGGTGTATATGTTGGGTGATTTTAATGCGCACCCGGGTGAGTTATTTGGTAGAGAATTGTTAAATTTTTGCGTAGATCTAAAATGGTTATGTGCGGATGTTGCCAAACTTGGTCGACAAAGCGATAATTATACATTTATTAGTGATGTACATGGGTGTCGACGCTGGCTCGACCATTGTTTGGTTACTGAAGCGGCATGGCTGTCAGTCGCTGATGTTAAAATACACCATGATGTATACTGGTCTGACCACTTCCCGTTAGAAATAAAATGTAATATTAGCGTAACTCGAATTAAGTCTAAATGTAATTATATGTCGAATAAAATAGTTTGGGGTGAGAGTAATAAAAATCAGATAAGTGAATACATGAAATCATGCTCATTGTCTTTAAAATGTATAGATTTTCCTACCGAACTAAACCAATGCTGTGATAGTATGTGTACCGAGTTGACTCATAGGGCAGTGATTGATAAGCTGTACCAAGACATTGTCAAAGTGTTACAGGAGTCCGCGGTCGGTAGCCGTGAGTCCGGAGGGTCGAGAAAGGGTCTCCATATAGCGGGGTGGAATAAATATGTTAAGCAAGCTCACAGAGAGGCCCGCCTTAACTTTATTAATTGGAAAAGCCATAACATGCCTACTTCTGGGCCAATTTACAATAAAATGAGAGAAAGAAAAAGTATTTTTAAAAATAAGTTAAGGTTTTGACAAAATCACAAAGATCAAATACGAATGGACATAATAGCTGAACAACACAAAAAAAAGAATTTTGTAAAATTTTGGAAACAGACAAAATTTAATAATTTAATAATATAAATTTTATTTTGATATATTGTGAATTCGTAAGTTTTAAGTTTTAAATTTATAATGTTGACATGAATTTGAATTTGGTATTTTTAATTTTTAATTTTAAATTTATAATGTTGACATGAATTTAAATTTGGTATTTTTAATTTTTATTATCATTTGTATTTTGTTTCCAATTTTATATTTTTATTTCATTTTATTAATATGATTAGAGAGGTTTGGTTTTTCTAAAGTTTGTAAAGAATCTATAATTTGATCAGAGTTGTCTTTAAAAGATTTTAAATTATTTAAATTTACAGTTTTAATCTTAGAACTTGGAATGTCGATTGTGATTTCTTTAAAACGGTTAATATTACAGTAGCTATCATTTATAATATTGAATTCTGAATATATATATGGTATAGTTATACTAGGATTTGCATTTCTTACTAATTTAACATATTTATGGAAAGCTATACATTTTGTTGGCATGTTAAGTACACCTGTACCTGATATTGTAAAGTCGGAGATTACATTGTTGCATTCTATAGAAAGTTTTGTAGGTTTTGATTGGACAAAAATCCAATTATTATTATTTAATTTATGCCAAATATCTATATCTCCAGAAATGAATTTAACATGACAGTTTTCTGGGAGAGAATGCAAAGCTTTTGTGATTATTTCTATTTCACATGAAGGATTAGCAAAGACTGCGTATATATCTGTTATTTGACAAAGGTAAGTTTCTCTAGGTATAATTTTACAATGATTAAAGTCTTTGAGATAGGTGTACGAGGATTTATCTCTACTTACAGCTAAATATTGTTCAGAAGGTAATATCATCACAAAAGAATTAGGACTATCACTAATATGTGGAGTTGGTAACGGAATATTTTTATAAACATTATAATCTGAAAGACTTACAAGAGGTATTTTTACAATAAACATTAACTTATTATTTAAGTAGTAACATACTAGATCCGCTACATTGATCAACTTATGAATATTACTTAAATCTAAACTTACAGGAAAGTCCTTATATTTAGGCACAATTTTTAGGTTGCTAGTGATATCATTATACATTTGGTTTGGTGTAAGTATTGACGGATGTAAGATATTACTTTTTACAAAAAGAATTGAATTTAAAAGATCTTCAATTTTAAAGGAAATTGTTAACAAATTTGATTGTAATATATTAGAAAGAACATTAAGTTTGGTCTTAAAGCTAACAACATTTATAACATCTGATACATTTTTAATTGAATAGGATAAATTGTCGATGACGTCATTCAATTTGGCCTGATTAATATTTATTTCGTGTAAAGAATCATTAATTTTAGAAATTGCAGTTTGTGAAACCATTATACTCTTTGTAATAGATTCTGCTAGCTTTTTGTCATTATTATATAAAACTTGGATTGCGTCATCATAACTTTTCGCATCGTCTTCATCTAATGTTCCAAATATGTGTTTAAATACGGTACCAACACCAGAGAACCAAGCAGATCTCTTAGAGATACCAGTAGAGATAATATGAGAAATTGATTCGAAATCTCGCAAAATATCATCATATAACACATGTAGAGGTTGTAATATATTTTGACATTGTGAATAATCAATTTCGTTACTTTCGCGACAATAGAATTGAACATTATCAAACACATTTTTAATATTTTCTATATGTGATTTTATTGGAGAAACGTCTACGGGAATAACAATATGAAAATAGTCATTCATAATCCTCAGTGTGCCGACAGGGTCAAATAGTATATTGACCCTGTCGGCACACTGAAATGGCATCCTAGCCAGTAAAGAACATCAGTATATATATTCTATATACTGATGTTCTTTACTGGCTAGGATGCCATTACAAAATGATGCGGCCATCCTGTAATATAAGAATAATGATAATGGTTAAAGTAGTAATAAAAGGTAATAATAAAAGGTAAGTAATACCTAAAAGGAATAATAAAGAGTAATAAAACTAATCTATGATTTTTATCTAAAATATTCTAATTAAGTAAAGTAAATTATTTGTATAAAAGTATAATCTTATTATTTTTTTAATTTTCAAAAGCTGGTTTGACTTCATCGTAGTGATGTTTCACATGACGTCTATTTATAAGGAGTGTGAGGGAATTATTCCCATGAATTTTAATAATTTTATATGGACCTTTCCATAAAGGCGAAAGGGCTTTGCGAAGTCTTAAATGATTTTTTAAATAGACATATTCTCCTGCTTTATACTTTACTGGTCGAGAATGTTTATCATAATAGGTTTTAGACCTTTCTTTGGAAGCATTTATATTTTCGACTGCTTTTTCGCGAGATATTTTCAAACGATGTTGTAACATTTTAATGTATTCAGGGTAAGTGACGTCAGAACGTGAATCAAATATGCTATCTGGAATGTACGGTTTATGACCGAAGACAAGTTCATATGGGGTGAACTGCGTAGTTGTATGAATGTTGCTATTATAAGTCAACATGGCTGTGTATACGAATTTATGCCAATTAGTTTGATTTTCGTTCACATATGATTTCAAATATTCTTTGAGAGTTGAATGGCTTCGTTCTAAAGCACCTTGAGTTTGGGGATGATAAGGTGAAGACCATATTTGCTTTATTTTTAAAAATTCACAGGTTCTTTTAAATAGATCGGCTGTGAAATTTGTACCCTGATCAGTTAATATGGATTTGGGAATGCCGAATAATGATATAAAATGTACTAAGCATTCACATGTCTCTTCTGCTGTAGCATTTGAAATAGGATAGGCAATTGAAAATTTTGTTAAATCGTCTTGAAGAGTAAGTATAAATTTTAATTTCTGCAGCCCGGCTTCTGGTAATGGGCCTACGATATCGAGACTAATTCTTTCGAATGGTCGTGTAGAATTAGTTGTTATTTGCATGGGAGATCTGTTGATTTTTCTAAGTGGTTTGTTAGTTTGACACAGTTTACAATTTTTTACATAGTTTTCAATATCTGTACGCATATTCTTCCAGTAATAGCGTTCTTTTATTCTATTATACATTCTATTTGAACCTAGATGTCCTGCTACTGGAATATCATGGTTTTCTTTCATGATTTTTGAAATTTCAGTTGGCACAGGATATATAATAGTGTTATGATGTATGTTTATTATTGTATTTGTATTATTAAACAGGTACATGAGCATACCATATATTTTTACAAAAGAAAGTTGTTGAAAAGGATTTTTAAAGTCAGATATTGCAATTTCGTTTATCTCGCCCTTAAGTAAGATATCGTCGCGTGCACTCTTGAGAGATTTAAATATTTCAGGATATGTGCAGTTGTCAAAGTAATAATGTTTTATGAATAGGAAGTAATAAACTTTATCCTTAATTTCTACCCTTTTGAAAGAATTAAGTTCACGCTCGTCGTTGAGAATTTCAGAAGGATCATCTGTTGTTGCGAGAATATCTTGGACATAAGGATTTGATTCGTCAAAGTCAATTGAAATCGGGATTAGAATAGTTTTAGAGCTACTTTTAAGGAGACTTTCATTATGTTCTTTTATGTAGGTATTAAATATTACATCTTTGTTCGTAAATGATTTTAAGAAATTGTTATAGTCGTCATTATGACGATTTTCTTTATTTGTTTCAGGATCAAGATTAGAAGGTGAAGGATTTTGTTGTTCTTGAGGTAAGTTGGAAATTGAAGGAATTGTATTTTCAGGATCATATACATGGATTGGAATATCGTCATTATCTAGAAGAGATATAGAAGGTAAGTCATTACTATCTAAATCGAGGGGACTCGAAGGAAGGCGAATATCTAAGTCCTCTATTGTTATAGGACTGAACGGGAGAGAATCATCTGGATTTAATACAGGTTGTGGATTTTCGAGAACGTCATTATCAGGTTGAGATGGACTTTCAACAGGCTTTGAATAATTATTATTTTTAGGAAGAACAGGATTGACTGGATATTGAGATAATGCATCGGCATTGCTATTTATTTTACCCTTTTTAAATTCTATTTCATAGTCGAACTCTTCGAGTTTTAATCGCCACCTTATAAGTTTGGATCCCGGATCCTTGTGATTGAATAACCATTTAAGTGGTCGGTGATCAGTGAATATAGTAAAACGGCGGCCATAAAGATATGGTCTAAAAGTTTTGGTACCAAAGATAATTGCTAGGCATTCTTTCTCAGTTGTGCTGTAGTTACTTTCGGCTTTATTTAAAGTTCGTGACGCATATGCAATAGGCCTATCATTACCTATAGGGCCTTGTGAGAGAATGACTGAGATAGCAAAATTAGAAGCGTCGCAAGTTAAAACAAAGGGTTTTGCGAAATCTGGGTAAGCCAAAATAGGAGCGGAAATTAAACAAGTTTTGACGTGACAACGTCTTATAAATTGGTTTACCGGGTGACACTTCAAGAAACTGCGTTACGCTCCGCTCACGTTATGCGCTCACAATGAGAGCGAGTGAGAGGCACGCGTCCCTTCCACTCGGGCATGGTTAGCCCGCCTAAGAGCGAGAGAGACAGACATAAAAAGTGAAAGGCACGCGTCATCGTTCATCCTTCTTCATACTATACGAATGAATATTCACATTAAAATTATTTTACCACTCAAAGTCGTTGTCACGTAAAACTTTCGCCCGTATACCGACTTTACAGGCAACCAATTTTTTTAATTGTTCAAAGGCTAACTGGTGTTCGTTTTGCCAATGAAAAGTGACGTCTTTCTTCAAAAGGTTTGTAAGAGGTTTAGCGATTTTGGATAGGTTTGGTATGAAACGACGATAATAGGATACTAAGCCTAGGAAGGATTTTATGTCTTTGGGACATTTAGGTTGAGGAAACATTTGAACGGCTTTAGTCTTTTCTGGATTAGGTTTTACTCCGTGATCGGTTATGATGTGACCAAGGTAAGATACTTCTTTACGAAGAAATTGACATTTATCAGGCTGAAGCTTTAAGTTAAAATGCCTGAGTCTGTCGAAGACGTTAGAAAGGGATTTTATGTGGGAATCAAGGTCGTATGAATAGATCACGATATCGTCTAGATATACGAAGCATTGTATGCCTTGTAGGCCTGAAAGAGCCGAATTCATTAACCTCTGGAAGGTAGAAGGTGCATTTTTAAGGCCAAATGGCATTCGAGTAAATTCGAAGTGTCCTTGTGGGACAGAAAAGGCTGTTTTAGGTGCATCGCGTTCAGACATTTTAATCTGATGAAAGCCAGATGCAAGGTCAAGTGTACTGAAGTACTTACATTTACCTAATTGATCTAAAATTTCTGATATATTGGGAATTGGATAGGAATCACCTATTGTGATATCATTTAGACGACAGTAGTCAATGACTACTCGCCATTTACGTTGGCCAGAAGCATCTGCCTTCTTGGGTACCACCCATATAGGAGAAGACCAAGGTGACATTGAAGTTTTAATAATTCCTTCATCAAGCATCTTATTTATTTGGGTATGTACTTCTTGTTTGTGTACATCAGGAAATCGATAAGATTTGGTATTGATAGGATCAGAAGAAGATGTAGATATTTCGTGTTGTATAGCGTCGGTATATGAGAGGTGTTCGTTAGGACGGTGAAAAATATCGGAGAATGTAGAACAGAGTTCATATAAAGCATCTGTTTCTTCGCGATTTAAATGAGAGACTCGCAAAAGGTCGAGAATTTGATTAGTTTGGTCTAGAACATTATTTGAATTGTCGTAAGGATGTATAGTATTAATAATTTGACACTTGATGTTTTTATCTAATGGCGATATTTTTAACTTTAAATTAGAACCTATGGTCAAAGGCAATTCGGAAATATTGACGACAGAAATGTTTATTCTTTGATTTGATTTTACTTTTACAATGCAATTGGCTATAAGGAGTGATTCAATAGGATTCTGATCTATGATAAGTCCTTCTTTTATTTCAGGATTTAGTACTGAACATTCTATGATTGTTTCTGTTCGAGGTGCAATTGTATAAATGGGTTCATTAAATTTAAGTTTAAGTTTTTCTTTATCAATTATTAGTAAATCCTTTTCGAAATCAATTTTACTGTGAGATTCAGATAAAAAGTCATTTCCTATGATTCCATCATATGGAAAGTCTAAGCCGGCGACGAGATGAAATTGATGACTTAATGAATCGAATTCTACAAGAATGGAACCTTGTGACTGCATAGGATTAATTGTTGATCCTATTCCAGTAAAGGTTGCAAAGTTTTCTATTATTTTGTTAGGCATTTTTTCTACAGAACATAATTGAATTAAGCTTATAGATGCTCCGCTGTCGACTAGAAGTGTTAAAGGCTTAGAGGATACTGATGTCTGGACTTCGATAAAAGGTAAGTATTTTCTTATTGGATTTGTAGTAATATTGTATATGCTAACTTTCTCTTTTTCTTTTTCAGGTATGCTGCGAGGAGTAGAAAGAGAATATTCAGACGTTGATATCTTGTCATTAGTAGGTAAAGTAATGGAAATAGATTTTTTGACACCACTATGAATTTGGGGCTGATTACCCTGTTTGTTAGTGGGCTGTTTAGAATTAGTAAGATCTCTACCAAAAGTTTGGGGCTGGTTACCCTGTTTGTAGGTAGGATTTGAATTAGTAAGATCTCTACCAAAAGTTTGGGGCTGGTTACCCTGTTTGTAGGTAGGATTTGAATTAGTAAGATCTCTACCAAAAGTTTGGGGCTGGTTACCCTGTTTGTAGGTAGGATTTGAATTAGTAAGATCTCTACCAAAAGTTTGGGGCTGGTTACCCTGTTTGTAGGTAGGATTTGAATTAGTAATAGAATTAGATATAGAATGAATTAGAGAATTAGAACTGGTATCGATTTTAGCGCTTAAATTTCTCGCACGGTACCGGACGGGAAATCTTGCCCGTTTAAATGATTGTCTGTTTCGTCAGTACCTTGTTCTTCTGAGTTAACGACATGAATAGGCTGATTACGACTTTGAAAGTTAAAATTAGGCGAAGGACGATTATTTTGGTTAAAATTGTTTTGGTTATTATTAAAGCGTCTATTATTATATTCGCGAATATCTTGCTGCTGTGTAGCAGCAAGATTAATTGCATTTCTGCAATTGTTAATGAATGCATTTAAATTTACTCGGTTACCATCGAACTTCTTAATAAATTTACAGAGGATATTTAAGTCTATTTCCCTAGCCGGTTGCGTCATGCTTTGTTCGTCTTTGGGCATCGGTATTCGTTAATATAAACAAGCGATAAGACGCCGGACGCGGACCGCGGGCGATAACGCTACACTGATCTCAGATTGAAACAAAGTTGGAACAAAGGATTAATAACTTAATGAATAACTATTTTTAGAACAATGGATAAAATGTTTTAAGCTTAACTGAACTCTTAAAACGAATTTAGTTTTATGCACTTTCACTTTTATATTCACTTGTCTTCATAGACACAGATGTAGAATAGTTTTCACTTACAGGAACGTAGCGATGATGGTGATCTGGCTCATGATTACCAGGTTGCAGGTCTCTGGATACAGCAGGAAGTAGTAGTCGATTGACGATAAATCGTAATTAGCACAAAATAGTATATTTGATAACTGGATATGGAAGTAGATCGCGTTCACTGGAATCAGCTCGGATGGGTGACCGTTTTGTTGAGGTCACTGAAAATGGTTCGGATGGGTGACCGTTTTTTTTAGATGAGTTCAACCGGTTTCAAGAAATCACTTGTTGAGACACTCGCGTAACTGGACTCACTTTCACGGAACTGAGGCGAACCCCTGGATCTTCAAAGATCCCTTTACGCTGCCACCAATGTTATACGAGAAACTCACAAAGGGTTTTTAAAAAAGATTTATTAGTATTAAACGCGAGTGTGTTGTACAAAGGTTGCCGGTTGACTGGTCGGCCAGTCTTCCAGTTCTAACTACGTAATATTCTAATGATACAATGTTGCAGAGAGGGCTGACAAAGCATTCTTTGTCAGCACAACCCTTTACAAATCACGGATATAACAGTACAATGCCAAGGATGCCGACAATATGGACACTCTAAAAAATATTGTATCGTTGCGTAAAATGTGGGCAATCACATAAAACATCAGACTGTCAGAAACGTGACCGTACCACTCCTGCCCAATGTGCTCTCTGCAATGGCCCACATCCGGCAAATTATAAAGGGTGCGAAGTATAAAGAGAAATTCTGCTAAGAAGGTCTAAGACACAAAATGAAACAGCAAAAAAATATCAACATATACCTCAACCTATTAAAATAAGCGATAGTCCGTTGCCACGCATTGGTTCTAAGACAAATGAAAAACTTGAAGACAAAAGAAAGAAATACTCCGATGCCACACGTAACAAAAAAGAACCTGCCCTAAACACTCCTGATTCCCAACCAAATTCCAACTTAGAACAAATATTGCCCAAACAGACTGAGAAATTTGACTATATCCTCCAACAGATGAGTACCCTGATGAAGCTCATAACACGCCTTGTCGAAAAACTGTCTTAATGGCGGGCATTCGAATAGCAACATGGAACATTAATTGATTGACTCCAAATAAAAACGATGCAGAAATGCTAATGATCCAACAAAATTTGGACCTACTATTAGTGTCAGAAGCTCACTTTAACTCTACAACGAACCTTAAGTTCAAAAATTATGAGTGCTATATCACCTTGCATCCAGATGGGACTGGGCATGCTGGTTCCGCGATTATTATAAAAAATCGCTTAAACATCACCTAATGCCTGAATACAAAACCTCTCACTTACAGGCCACTACAATAGCAGTTGATGATGGAGTACGACACTTCAATATCTCTTCGGTGTTACTGCCTACCTAGACATAGGATATCCCAAGAGATGTACACAGATTACTTTAAGACACTTGGCAATCGATTCCTAGCTGGCGGAGATTGGAACTCTAACTAAAAACACACACTGGGGATCTAGGTTAACCAGCACCAGAGGAAGACAGTTGAAGCTCAGTATAGATGCTAATAACCTAACAACGGCGTCTTCATGTTAACGTACATATTGGCCGGCAGATACCTGCTTAACTTTTTCGTAAAAGGGTTTTCTTCTTACTATCTTAAGTGTGAGTCCTGTTACGACGGGTCTTCGGACCAAACGCCAGTACTGCTCACTCTAAGCACGAAAATTATAAAACACGACAGGCCTGAAAGATTGTATAATAAAAAAACAGACTGGAATTCATTGAGAGAGTATATTGATGAGAACATCAAGCTAAAAGTTGCTTTTAAGACACCTGATGACATCGAGATCGCAACTAAATACATCACAAACCTCATTCAAGAGGCCTGCTGGAGGACTACACCTCTCCTAGAACATAAGGATATAATCCAGAATTACCCTCTTGATATAAAAGAAGCCGTCTTAGAAAGGCGTCTGTATGGCAACAGAGTAGACTAGTATCTGATAAAACCAGATTCAATAGGCAGGCCTCGCATCTAAGGGATATGCTAAACTCCTAGCACAATAAAACTCTCGAGGATCAACTTGAATCTCTTACAGCCACTGCAGCCACCGATTACTCACTGTGGAAATTCACGAAGACATATGACAGACCACAGCTGGCAAAACCTCCACTTAGAAGCAACAGTGGCTGGGCCCGCACATCGCAGGAAAAGGCAGGCATATTCGCAGAATACCTAGCGAATGTGTTCTGCCCAAATGACGCCAGTGACACAGATTCTGAAGAGGTGGAATCCATTCTTACCCAATCTCTGCAAATATCGCTCCCACCTACGCCTGTCACGGTGCGGGAAGTTTGGAAAACTATAAGCAACCTGAAGGATAAAAAGACACCAGGATATGACCAAATTTCAAAGGAAATTTTGAAAGAACTCCCAAGGAAAGCTGTAGTTTTCCTGACAATGCTCTATAATGGAATTCTCAGAGTGCAACATTTTCCATATCTTTGGAAGGTATTACAAATCCTTATGATACATAAGACAGGCAAACCTGCAAATCAAGCGACCTCGTATAGACCCATTAGTCTATTACCCTTTCTATCGAAAGTCTGTGAAAAACTAATTCTCCACCGAATTATGCCTTTATTAGAAAGGAATAATACCATCCCTAACCACCAATTTGGCTTTAGGCAGGAACACTCTACTGTCGAACAAGTGCACTGAGTAGTTGAAAACATCAGAAAATCGCTTGAGGAGAAAGAGTACTGTTCATCTGCATTCTTGGACATTCAGCAGGCTTTTGACAAGGTCTGGCATGAGGGCCTCCTCTGAAAAAATAAAGACAAGCCTTCCTCACAGTTACTTTATTCTGCTGAAATCATACCTAACTGAGCGAATTTTTCAAGTAAAAGAATCAGATTCTACGAAATAAAAGCAGGAGTGCCTCAGGGTTCTGTATATTGTATAAACCTCAGACCCACCACAGGTAGACGGAGTCATGGTGGCTACATATGCCGACGACACCGCAATAATGGCGAGTGACAAAGATCCTAATGCAGCTACAGAGCAATTACAACTAGGGCTCGACGCTGTTGCCAAGTGGATGCAAAAATGGAGAATAAAAAGTAGCGCAACTAAATCTGTGCATGTCACTTTCACACTTCGGAGAGCAAATTGTCTTCCTGTGCACCTGAAAAATAACATATTACCACATAAAGATAGTGTCAGGTATCTGGGCCTACACTTGGATCGTCGTTTGACGTGGAATCAACATATTAAAAGCAAGAGAGACGAAATCAATATACGACATAGAAGGCTCTATTGTATGTTGGGACGTAACAGCAAGCTATCCATAGATAACAAACTCCTCATATATAAATCTATTTTAAAACCTACCTGTATGTATGGCATTAAACTTTGGAGGAGTGATAGCAATTCAAACATCGCAAAGAATGCAAAATGTAATCTTAAGGACACTGGCTCTGGTTCCCTGGTTTATTACAAACACCGAAATCCACAAAAATCTGAATATAGCTACTGTGAAAGAAGAGATTCAGAAATCCATAGAAAACTACAAAAAGCGACTCGAAAAACACCCAAACGCCCTTGCTGTGGGTTTAACCAGGCGTTTCACCATAAACGTCTTAAAAGAAAAGATATATTACCCTAATATTGTCTTCCAAAGTGCAATGAGTAGCTGCCCTCGGTGGAGGACGCACTCGACCTAACAAGAGCACACAGACTATCTGCTTATAGTTGACTACTGATTGCAGATAAACACACATAATAATAAAAAAATGTCGCATGAAAAGATCACTGTTAAACGAGATCTTTTCTTAGTTAATTCCGATTTTGGTTGGGTGTGGTTAGGAAAACTTTGCGAGAATGTTGACAGTTCAGATCAATTAACCGTTTTGACTTATTTTCAATCCGATGGATTATGTAGCAACCAATTAAATGAACCTGATTAGCCATTAAAGTTAGATGATGTCAAAAGGTTATGGAACCTGGAATCTATAGGTATTACAGATTCTCCAAACTCTACATGCGATGAAGAGGCAATCAAGCATTTCAATAATACCGTTCAGTTTAAAGACAACCGATATTATGTTAGGTGGCCGTGGGCTGAAACACCGCCAATCCTACCTAGTAATTTGGGGTTAGCTTGGGGTCGTCTCAAAAGTTTAGTAAAGAGGCTAGATGATTCAGAAACGAAAACTTACGATCAAGTTATTCATGAGCAATTACAGAAAGGAATCATAGAATTAGTGCCTGATCCTACTGTGTCACAGTCTCATCCAGTTCATTACCTTCCACACCATTGCGTTCGTAGTTGAGATAAGTCAAAAGCGCTTCGTATTGTTTATGATGCATCGGCTAAAACAGCGAATAACCGAAACTCGAATGAATGCTTACATCGGGGACCATTGATGTTAGAAGATCTTACGGGACTGTTAATTAAATTTAGAGAACATCCTATAAGAATAATAGCAGACGTTGAAAAGGCTTTTTTACAATTAGGCCTCCAAGATTTAGACAGAGACGTAACACGATTCCTTTGGTTTAAAGATATAAAATCTGATAGTCACCCAGATAATGTTTTGCACTAGCGTTTTTGTCGTGTCCCATTCGATGTTATATCAAGCCCGTTTCTACTAAATGCAGCGATTAGGTTTAATTTAACAACATCAAATAGTGACCTTATGAAACAACTAGCAGACGATATACTCGTATATGTAGACAATATAGTAACGGGAGCGCGGACAGATTCAGATGCGCAAAAGTTATATAGAGCGTCTAAACAAGCCTTCGATAGTTTGTCCATGAATTTGCGCGAGTGGAACTCAAACTCAAAAGAATTAGTTGCGTCTATACCAAATGAATTTCAAGCTGGAGATCAAAGGCATTAAAGTATTAGGTTTGATTTGGGACATACTTAATGATCAGATATATTTGAAACCAACCTTAAATAGTAATGATTTAAATACAGTTCAATCAAAACGAGACGTGCTAAGGACTATTGCTTCAGTTTTATGATCCTTGTGGGCTAGCAGTACCAGTGATGCTCCCAGCAAAACTATTCTTTCAGAAATTATGGACAGCAAAAATTTAGTGGGATGTAAAGTTGAGTGATGACTTACTTTCTGAATGGAAACATTTAGCTTCAAAATTTTCTTAATTAAAAGATATTTCCATTGATCGTTATTACGCGCATGATCTAAACAGGGATGAATCTACGGTACCAATTGAGTATGAGCTGAATTGCTTTACAGATTCATCTATGGAAGCCTATGCTGCGATTATTTATTTACGCAGTTCTTTGCGCGCTAGTAATATTGTCAGTTTTGTTATTGGCAAGTCTAGATTGGTGCCCTTAAAGGACAAGAATAACTTACAAATTCCGAGGCTAGAATTGCTGGGAGCACTCATTGGGTGTAGGCTTTTAAAATACGTATCGAAATTCTTACGGCTAAATATAAGAAATCAACTTTTAGGGACTGTTAGTCAGATAGTTTTGAGTTGGCATAAATCAGACAAACTGCTTCCGCCGTTTTGTTTCGCGAAGAATTAATGAAATTAAGGAGAGCCACCATTTACAAGTCCGATATGTACCAACCAAACTAAATCCATCCGACGTAGGTACTAGGGCAGATAGAGTAGATTCTTACAATAGATGGCTCACGGGTCCTGATTTTTTGACAATGGGTTCAGAACAATGGCTTGCGTATCCTAATACAGATTTAATTAACACTCTAATTTCTGTAGCCGGGGAGGGTTTTCCGAATACAATATCTCCAAATAGTATAGACCGATCAGATTCAGGTAGGATTGAAGAGATGATAATAGATAATGATGACGACGATGAAATCAAACAGATATTAGAAATTCAAAAGGAACATTTCCCTAAGGAAATCAAAGGTTTTACTACCGGTATATCAAAGGTTTTACTCGCTTCAATTATACAAAGACTGTAACGGACTTATTCGATGTAAAGGTAGATTTAAAAACATGGATTTGACACATGATCAAAAAGAGCCCATTCTACTTCCGAAGAATGCAGATTTTATGCACGACATTATAACTAGATTACATCAGAAAAACTATCATGTTGGAGTTTCTCATACACTAGCACTATTAAGGCAGAAATTTTGGGTTCCACATGGTAGGTCTACAGCTCAGAAAGTTATTAGAAAGTGCCCTAAGTGTGTAAAATATGGTGGTGGCTCTTTCAAACTACCAGCTATGCCGGATTTACCAGCAGAAAGAGTAAAGCTCAGTTTGCCATTCGCGTTTACGGGCCTAGATTATTTCGGACCACTCTTTGTCGATGAAGTCACTAGAGAGAAACGATGGTTATGTCTCTTTACGTGCTTAACAATAAGAGCTATTCATATGGAAGTCGTGAAAGATTTATCTGCTGAAGAATGTGTTCTAGCAATAAGGAGATTTGTTGCAGTTAGAGGTTTACCTCACTGATTGTATCAGATAATGCTACACAGTTTAAACTTTCAGCTGATGTAATGACTTCCGATTACAGTATTCAGAATAAATTGCGTTGGAAGTTCATCCCGGAGTTAGCTGCCTGGTTCGGAGGTTTTTACGAGCGTAAGCGAACATTAGAAAAACATCTTATTAATTACAATCAGTTATGTACAGTAGTTAAAGAAATTTGAGGCTGTAATAAATACCAGACCCTTGATAACAGTAGGTGCTGAGTTAGAGCACGTTTTAACTCCTACCGATTTCCTACGTGTAGGCGGCATAGTAACTACGCAAATTTCAGACCTTTACTATTTAGATCCAGCTTCTGTAACCAAGACCAATCTGATCGACAGCTGGAAGCGTGGTCAAATAGTGATATCAGAATTTGCGAAGATGTTTAGCAACCAATACTTGACCAGTCTTCGTGAGCGAAGCGACAAACATCGTCAACCCAGAGTTGTTGTTAGTAGAGCACCTAAGATAGCAAACAGTTCAGTTAAAATCAGATGGCAACAGAATAAATTGGAGGGTTGGTAAAATAGCAGACTTAATAAGGGGTTCGGATGGACAAGTTAGAGTAGCTAGAGTCAAATTATTATCAGGTGAAACCTTTACCCGCTTCATCGGCCACCTCTTTCCACTTGAAATTGACGATCAGAGCACAGACCCTTTACCAGATCTTGTACGAGTCGAAAGTGATCCACTCAGAAGCAATTACAAGTCAACGCTAGAAGTAAGAACAAATTAGCAGTACCTTATACTAGGCTCCATAAAATAAATAATTCTTTTAGGGGTCTGTGTGTAAGATTTTACAACAAAGTACCAAATGATATTCAGAAATTAGATCTTAATAAATTTAAAATCAAAATCAAAGAAAAGCTTTATAAAAAAGCTTATTATAAAGTGTCAGATTACACAGAAGACAAAACAGCTTGGATCTGAAATGCTCCAAGCACTCCAACAGCTATTTCTAATTGTCTCTATTTAATTGATACTACATTGTATTGTAATTTTGTATTGCATCATTTTTTTTTATATTTTTAAATTCATATTTTGTATTGACCTGGTAACGACATACTCTTTTTTTTGTTTGTAAATGTCGTTGCTTTTGTGCGCTGTGGTTTCTTGCGCCCATTCTTTGCCACAGTTAAAAAATTATGTCCTGAATGGGTGGTAGGTTAAAAAAGATTTGGACGATTCAAAGTACTTATTAATTGAGTTTATTGAATAAATATATTTTGACTTGACTTGACTTGACTAACGGATGCTGAAGTCGGGAAATCAGCGACTAGTAGTGAACCCGAAATGCCAGTTGAAATTGAAAAAGTTACCGATACTAACACCAGAAAACAAACACCTAGAATATCGGCAGTCAGAGCTAGGGAGAAGGTTAAGGAGTGGACGTCTCAGTTAATGATCAGATTATTTGAGCAGTAGAATCAACCATATAACTATAATCTTTATGTAACTAATCGAAATCAGTTTGATTAAAATTTTAATAAGTCAAATGTCTTTTCTTTCTATTGTTGGCCCTATCGCGAATACGAAGTAAATTCAATAAACTTAACTTAACTAGCTATACCATATAGTGACGTCACGCTTAGAGTGAAAGAGAGGGAGAAACCGTGACGTTAGCTTGCCCGCTCACTCGCCGGGCATTGGCTAGCAGATCGGCGCAGGAACAACATCGGTAAGTGATTTGCTCAGCTCAGTACATGCATTACCGGATTTACCAGACATTACAATGTGTACCTATCAGTCTTACCAGTTGCCGATGCGATCGGCCTGTTTGCGAACAGTGACCAGTATCAGAATCTGAATCAGATCAGACTACCAGATGCGAGGCTCGGGGTGGCTATAAGGGGAGGTTGGAGGCCACTTAGGAGGAATCACCGCCCTATCCTTTATGATCAGTATTCTGTAATAAATATTCAGCAATCAATAAAAACATTGTTAATGTAACTATTTTGGTTTATAGTATTATTTAATTTAATTTAAATTTTAGTACTGTTTGATTCTGATTTCTGATTTATGATTATTATTAATGTTATTTATTTATTTTTTCCCAATTCAATAATTACTGTGTAAATTTAATTTTAAAATAATGTGATTTTAGTGTATATAATGATTTTACGTAGTGTGCATGAGCAATGTACCTAACTGTAGCCAGTCTGTGCATACACATTTAAGGGTATCAATCTAGCACAAAAATGTTTTAATTGATGTTCTAAATGCCTTTTCGATTGATGTCTGTTGTGATGCCTTATTAAATAAATAAATAAAATCAGTACTAAACAAAGCCTATCGTATTACATATAGGCAATGCAGTATCATTGCATTACTTTCATTGTGTTTTATGTATAAGCTCATGTACACAGATATTCGTCATATGTTTAGCTAATTGGCGACAATAGGGCAAAAAAATATATACAGTACCATACTACTCAACATTTTCTTCTCTACCATTGTAGAGAAAAGTCTGCGAACTCGAGATGATCTCTGAAAGGCTGACAATTGGACTCCAGATGAGATGCGAAAGAAGCGCGCTGTGTACCCGCTATATTGGTTTACTAACAAAAACATGCGATTTCACATTGTTCATGTGCGTACTTTACGTGAAATTTTAAATATCAAACTTTGCTGTTACATATTTTTGTTAAGAACTTCGCGATTTGAGCATTTCATCGTCTTGACCATATGGTCTTGACGATTACTCTTATCCCTTAATTAGTTTACAGCTATTTTCGTTGTTTATAAAAAAATATATATAATAGTTTTCACAATTCAAATTTCACGTTAAGTGTAGGTACTTATGAACACTGTGAAATCGCATGTTTTTGTTAGTTATACATTCGTTGTTGCGTCCTTTGAGATTAGGTTACATTTGTAGTAACACGTATCGTGTCGCCTTTGATCCACTAAGTTAAAAGCAAAAAAAACAATGTTTTGTAGGGTAGTTGTCACTCTCCTTTGCGCCGCGACTGTACGGCCGCTCATTCGCGTTTTAGTGCTTCGCCGATCACCATTTTTTTTCTCTCTAAATATACTCATATAGTGTTACGATGCCTAAACGAGTTCATAGTGACGACGATAGTGATTATTGTAGAAAGAAAATGAGAAAGATAGAAATACTTAAGAAGAAAATTAAGAAGCGCGAAAAACGTTTGCGCATAGAAATAAATTCGGAAAGCAGCAGTTTGTCGGCGAGTAACTCGCCGCCGACTCAGCCTGTATCGTTACTATATGAAGGTAAGTCAGTGTGTAACATATTCAAAACGAAACAAATATGAGATCATATTTGTTTCGTTTTCCCACTACCGTGGGAGTGCTACCGTTATACTAATTTTAAAAATAGTGTGTATAGTTTTATTGACTATTACCGTATTTTTTAAATTATCATTTGTACCTACCTACATCTAAAAGATAAGTTGCTACCGCATACTATAATATATGGGCGCCGCGCCGGCGCGCCGCCGCACAGTGCGGCCGCCCCATACATGGGGCGGCCGCATGCTTCGGTTATTCGCTGTTTTAGCCGATGCATCATAAACAATACGAAGCGCTTTTGACTTATCTCAACTACGAACGCAATGGTGTGGAAGGTAATGAACTGGATGAACGCAAATCGGTAGCCACTGTGTTTACAGTGGCTACCGATTTGGGTGATAAAGACATTACAGTATTTGCACCTAATTCTCAAGAGCTTTAATAGTATACCTATTCATCTGGTCCAATTTTCCATGCTTTAAGTAATCTAAAGATGCCTCCTGATGACTGGAGAGATTGAGCTACTTATTGACAGTTGAGTCATAAACCCCTTTTACGTTATAGGCGGGAATCTGGGGTCCCGAGGGAACTCGCCACTGTCTGCTGCCGCCACCCAATCCTGCGTCGCTTCAGCCACGGGTGAGTCACTATGCCTCAGTCTTTATGTGTGTAATTTTCGCACCTCGGAATATATAGATCTAAGCGAAGCAGATACTCATAATATTTTTTGTTTTACTCTACCAATACCGTAACGAGCAATGCAAATATATTCCAGATTCGCGACTGAAATCTACCCTCACAGTCGGAAGAAATAATATTATAAGTTTTTAACAATCGATAAAGACGTAACTGCCTATAAATATCTTTATTATTGAAATTTTTGCATTCACAATGCTATATAGATAAGGGATAAAATGTTTACTAGAAAAAAAATTAACCCGTCTCAGGAACCTAAATGGGAATCGAACCCGTGACCTTCCTTGCCGGTTCACCTGCTCTAACTGCTGAGCTACCGAGACCCCAGAAGACTCGTTGAATTTTTTGTAGTAGTTTGTGATTTGCAAGTATACCGTCTTTATCGATTGTTAAATATTGCAAGTATTAAACAATCGAAAAAGACGTAATGGGCGAATTTCTGACAGTCCAAATTAAAAAGTAAAAATTAGTTCATAAACACTCGATAGATGTCGTTTTATGAAAGCCGGCCACCAGCCATACCTACTTAAGGGCTGTAATAAATTCTATACTTTTAGTTGTCTACCAAAAGAATAAAAAAATAGTAAGTAAGTACTTACCTATTTATATTTAGGACATCCAAAACCTATTTCTATTTTGGAATAGAATAAATATTACGCAGCCATACACGTGCTCTTCATGAACTCTCCTTTTACTAAGCGCCATACTAATCTATGCTAAGCGCCATCTATGAAGTCATTTACGAACAAATTTCTTTTTTTTTTTGATCTTGGAAAATCGCCCATTGCTTAAAAATATCTTTAGGAAGTGTATAGAGTGCCACAAGCGGCACTGTATCTCCATCGGTTAGGGAACCGTAAGTTTTGCGGTATAATAGTGACACCGCCTAAGCTGCCGTAAAGTTTTTGTTAGACAACAGAAATACTAGCTGCCCTACTCCTGTAGGTCACGCGATAGGTTAGAAATTTAAGACAATCGGGAAGCGCAGCGTAGCGATTGTCTTGAATTTCTAGGGTTATTTTTTTTATTAGACAACAGAAATCTAACTTCATACAAAAATATCTTTTGAATGTTATGTCGTCTGAACATTATGACAAAATAAAAAATATGTTACGGTTCCCGAACCGATTGAGATAGAATGCCGCTTGTGGCACTCATACGCCTCGTACTAGGATGCCGTCAAATTACGGCATCGTAACCGATCGTACTATGTTGCCGCTTGTGGCACTCCATTCACTGCCTACACTTTGTACTAGGATGCCGTAATGACGGCATCGTAACCGATCGTACTAGAATGCCGCTTGTAGCACTCTATCCACAGCCATATCTTTATCGATTGTTATATACTTGCAATGTTATTTCTTTCGACTATGAGGGTGTGCTCTAATGTGAGGGTAGACTTCACAGTGACGTAATACCGCTGGCTCACAGCGTAAATCACAAACTACTAGAAAAAATTCAACGAGTCTTCTGTGGTCTCGGTAGCTCAGCAGTTAGAGCAGTGGACCGGCAATCCAAAGGTCATGGGTTCGAATCCCATTCGACCTTCCTGAGACTGGATGATTTCTTCTAGTAGGTAAACATTTTATCCTATATCTATATAGCATTGTAAATGTAAAAATTTCATTAGTAAAGACATAAGTGTTTAATTAAAACTTTATCTCCTATTGATAGTTTATCAACATCTAAATGAAGACAAGTTTTGGCTGTATAAGCATAGTCCCTTTACATAAATCGGGGACAAAGAGAACAATAAAACTGATTTTGACATTTCTGTGGATATGGCGTAAAACGTAAATTGTCGCGAGTGTGAGAAAACCGAAAAACTTCTAGGAAATAAACGATGGCTGCTCGAGGAGAACGAGGTGTTATGAGAGTTTTAGACAAATTAGAAGCCTCTGTAAATTCTGGCCAATATTATGAAGCACATCAAATGTATAGAACTCTTTATTTCAGGTACCTAGATAGTAATTATCAATTAATTAGAATTAGTGTGGTTAAAATCATGAGCACTTCTATTAATATTTACATTTCAGATATTTAACTCAGAAAAAATATCCAGAGCTACTAAATTTGTTACACAAAGGATCAAGTATTTTGTTACAACATGACCAACAAGGCAGTGGAGCTGATCTGGGTATACTTCTTATAGACGTTTTGACGAAATCAGAGACTAACCCGTGTAAAGAGTGGATTGAAAAACTTGCGAAGCTGTTCGAAATGATGAACTCCAGTATACCAGAACGAGAAACATTTCTTACAAATTCGGTGAAGTGGTCTATGGACAATAACAAAAAAGGACATCCTTTACTTCATAAGGTAGTCATTTATTAAAATAATTTATTGTAATTTTGAACTACCTACAATAAGATGAAATCACCTACCCACACTGCAATCATAATCATCAGCCTATAAACGTCACACTGCTATGAACAGGCCTTCTCTCTTGAACAATAACATTAACGCAATAACATTTCAATTTATGACATATCATTATCATTTCGAAGTATTGGTAGTTTTGGAACCACTTAAACTGGGTTTTGTCTGTTGATACTGTGGCAATTTGTTTTAGTGGATGTTAAAAATTAAAAAGATTAATTCATTTTATTCTAGTAGTCCCAAAATACACTTGTTTCAGAAAATAGCTGAAGTATATTGGAAGGAGAAGAAGTATACTGCAGCACACAGACATTTTTTGCATTCCTGTGATGGTGCCGTTTATGCGAGCATGCTCATAGAACTCCACACGACTAAAGGACTCCATTCGGAGATTGACCTGTTTATTGCACAAGCCGTTCTACAATTTCTCTGTTTGCACAATATACAGATGGCAATTGAGACATTCAATGAATACACAGGCTCCCATCCTACAATAAAGAATGAGAAAGGACCACCATACCTATTTCCTTTATTGAATTTTATTTGGTTTTTATTACGAGCAATTGAACAGTGAGTATGACTTTTTAATAAAATTGTTTTAATTTATCTTTGTGCGTATTACGTTTTTGCAATTTTTTTTTCCACCAGAAACAATTCTGTGTCATAAAAGCTTAATTACTTAAAGTGGTCATTTTGATGTATCACTTCACATAAGGCACATTAGCTGGGTCTAGAATATTAAATTATTCTATATAATCTATATAACTATAACACTCATTTTTTCTCTTTCAGGCAACATGCAAGTCAGTTTAAAGTCCTAAGGAGTTGGTATGCAATTAGTATAAAGAGAGATCCTAACTATTCAGTATATTTAGACAACATTGGACGTATATGGTTTGGAATAGAAATCCCAAAAGATAACAAGAATGCCAATACAATGTTTGGTGGTCTCCTGAAATCAATCATAGGTGATGTGGCAAGTTCTGATGACGAAGGCGAATTTACAGGCCACAGCACTGCCACGCCAGATTTAGATTAAAATGTTGCAGATAATTCAATTATAAACACATTTGTTTCTATTGACATATCAGCTAAAGCTGCATATAAAATACAGTGACTGTATTCATAATTAATTTATTAATATTTTAGATACATATGTACTTCAGAGGATTAAATCAATAAAAGTTTCATATTATTTTAAAATCTTTTTATCAACTTTTAAATGTTAATTCTAAAAAAGAAATTGCTTCTCATAATAGTTAGTAGTATCACAACAAAGGATGTTTTTAGTAAGTATTAATTCTTATTGTCTTATTCAAATATTATTTGTGATTTCATGTCCTGTGAATTACATATTTTTAACTCAAAAACGTGTGAAAATCCAAAACAAATCATAATCATTTAATAAACTTAATTGTATTGTTTCCTACCAAGCACTACTGCTTGGCACTGTCAGTAATGTCATAGAAAATGTGGTTTTCCCATGACGCTACTTCTCCGATTGGCTCATTGGGCGCATACAACAAAATTACCTGTGGCACTACCATCCAGTGGATTTGGATTTAAATATTATTTGTTAGGAAACTTTAAATAATTTTAATGAAAACGAAAGTGACTTATCTTCTATTAGGTATTAAGCCGCGTCCACTTCCGCTGCGCCACGTTTTGAACAGAACATTGTCCATGAACATTTTTTGTTCAAAACATTTCCCTTCCACTGCTACTTTAGCAATGTGCAAGTTTTTTAACAAAACTTCACTCCGCCCGCAGACGAACGCGGGGATGTTTTCCACAACTCCGGCAAACACGTTCAAGTGTATTTGTTCGACAAAACATTTAGGCCACGCCCCTTATTTATGTTTTCGAACATTGTTCTGTTCAAAACATGGCGCAGCGACCGCGACTTTAAGCTTACTTAAGAGCGCCTTTCTAAATAAATTAGAGCCGCGCGGCGGCAGTGCTTTAGTATGAAACGCGCCGCAGTTGCGCCGCTAAGTCGCTTATTACGGCACTTTCACATGAGGCGACATAGCAGCGCGACTGTCGCGCTTCTAAGTAGCCCGATGTGAAAACGCCCTTAGCCGCTTTTTAGAAGCTGAAAGCAGCGACCACACATTCCACCCACACCGCACACTTAAAAATGCCAAACGCGGCGATTAAGTCTCTTTTCGAAAGCTCGAAACAGCGTCTGAACGCACACATTCATTTCATTTTCCACGACACTACTGGTAGTGAAAAGCTGTAGGTAGTGCATAAGGTAGAAAACGTTTATGCATTAACTTTAACGCCTTTAGCACACCGACGCCGCGAACCGCGGTAGCGAAATTGCGGTAATCTGTCTACACACATTAAAATGTATCGCGTATGTTGCGTCTCGCTCTATCGTCTGTGACACTACCTATAATTGCGTCTCAGTTTGTATAGTATCGCTGATACTCGCGATACTTGTTTCACACGGACGCCAGTGTACCGCCACTTTCGTTTCGCCACTCGGAGAGAAACAACGTGGTTTGTCTTTTTGGACAGAATATCCCTGCGAAACAAGATGACGGAAGTAGAAACTGATAAAATTATTAATTAAATTCGAGATTATTTTATATTAAGACAGGAAATCTTATAAAAAAGAAGCAGCATGGCGAAACATTACTTCTTCCTTTTTTGATTAATTTCAAGAACCCATATTCTTTGTCTTTTTCTTAATGTCGATACAAGAAGTAATAGTTCTTCTTCTTGAGATTCGGAAAGAAACCAAGTTGGCTCAGAGGAATTATTATTATTGCATTCGAATAAGTTGAAAATAACAAATTTATACAAGCGATATTCGAGTAGGTGTGAAAACGACCGCTAGAATAACGCTTATTTTCCGCATTTTCATGCTCGCTAAGTTTTCGCTATCGCGGTTCGCGGCGTCGGTGTGCTAAAGGCGTTAACCAATGGTAAAAGTATAGTGAAGTAATAGGCCTGATATTCGCAAAATTATGTAATAGCATTGAGTATAACGTACTAGAGAAGACATCTCAACTAGATTGTTTGTAACAGGCGTTAGAGCCAGCTCGCTCTAATTGTAGTAGGTAGTCTGTGGCAGGCGCTAGAACGCAACAAAGCGTATGTATTGTGTTCTATTTTATTAAAATATGCCTATAAGTGTGCTAAGGTACTGTTAAAATAACTCAGGAAATACAAATAAAACCAAAGGAATCACTTTTCATCTGAAAATACGTACTAAATTATCGATGTAACATGCATTTGAATAATTGTTTTATCAAATCGCCGAGACATAAAGCGGCGGGCCATGTTTCGGTAAAATGCATAGAGTAACAATATTTTCTGTTTTGTTACAACTAGGTAGCCCCGCACCACGGTACAAGTATCATTGCAGCTGTGCATTTATTGTATGGGACGTCTTCTCTAGTTTATTTACCTCAATGTGTAATAGTAACTATTTATTAAAGGGCCGCACAAGTTCTATCAAATACGATAGGTTTGCCGAGCACTACGGATTTTTTTATGGTATGTTGGTTGGTGATGCCAATTACAATCGATGCTCCACTGTTGAAAGCGGCGCCGGTCGGCAAGACGCTGACTAAAACAATTAGGTACTTACTTATGTGTAATAAATATGTATTCGGAATATTTTTTGTAGGTGCTACAAATAAAATAACGTTAGGTAACAATTATGTCTTTTCAAGATATGCAATAATATGGCTTAATGGTATAATAAACGGAATTTAATCTTGAATTGGAAAAACTTAGTTACTTATCTAAATGTCATTGTATTTTAATGTACCTAATAAGTAGTGCATATTTAATAAAGTCGTGGCAATTTTATGTAATAATAATTTTACAACTATACTTTGTGCATGGGTGGTAATAAAACGCGAGGTAAATATTAAATTGTGAATTCTGTTTATTTAAATCCCAAACACATTATCGTAAAGAGTTCTTAGATATAATTTAATGAGAGAATGAACTCTAACATTAGTAAAATAAAAATCCTTTGTAAAAAAATAGAGGAATGTACATAGTAAGTACTTACTTATATGAATAATACAAGATAATATTGATAATTAAATTAAAATTATTTTCACCACGGATCACAGTTAAACTTAATAATATTGACTTTTTGGTTGAAGTAAATGGAGTAAGTAATAATATGTGTATCATTATTCATCATGAATAAGAACTACCTACCAGTTTAATTTACCTTTTTAACCCTACTGACTTCTTAAGTAAGGCATGATAACATTGTCAATGTAAGTCATAAAGAAGCTTGTTATAATGTATCGTTTAACTAAGCTTTAAACCTTAATCTAGATGCAAAAATAAATCATGATCAAGGAAGGGCACAACTTTTACAAATCTTCTAATACAAGTGATGTCATGTCTCTAGTTATATTTGCAAAATTAAAAGTGGTTGTGTTGAGATTGAACTTTAATTTCCTTTCTTTTAAATTTAAAGCTTGTCTAACTATAAATCTGTTGAAGTCAAATGTGTTTGGATGGTTCAAAAACTCTTCCACATTCATCCATTGGCACTCTTTGATTTCTATGTCCGACTTATAAATTGTATCAGAAGTGGCTTTCAGAAGCACAATTACATATATATCTGAATTCCCAAACATTGCATTATGAGTATGTCTGAAAGTCACTAGAGAATCAAATACAGTATCAATTCCAGTCTCTTCTTTTACCTCTCTCATAGCTGCATCCTTGATGTCTTCACCTGTAATTATAACATTTTAAAAAATGTTTATATAACTGAGTAAGTTCACTGTGGAAAGTATAAAATCACAATAACATTTTTATTTTGTTTTTTTTTATCTCTGTATTTTACTTTGACACACAAATTTTCAATAAAATTGGAAGGGAGGGAGGGGAAGGACTTGTAAACTTTGTAGTTTTTAGGGAAAACCGAAATGTGTATATTATTAAGAATATCCCTCAATCTAAATGTGACATTTATAAAATTACCTCTTTCAACGTAACCTCCTGGAAGCTTCCAATGTGGAATTTCTGTATGTTTTTCTACTACTACCAACATTTGATTTTTGTCATTAATTACTAAACCTCCCACTCCAAGACTGGTATGACATGCCGGTGGTAGATTGGCTGCCCTGTTAGTTGGCAGCCACTTAGACATCATCACAAAGCCATCTCTTGCATGGTGAAAAGTAAAGCCGCTCTGCAATTTTAAACAGGATTTACTATTTTTTTTTTATTAAAATAATTTATACTTTTTGTATTGATAAAACTGTAGCTAACATCTGCTAATAATGGAACCCAAGCAGCATTCTTTATGTCGACTTTAAACCAAATGCATCTTTTTTTTTCTTTAGCCCATTTTTGAAGAGAATCTGGAAATAAATATTTACATGCAGTTTAAAGTAGAGTACAGTTCAGACTTTTACAACCCAAATTAATTTATGCTGGCCTGCAGTGCAATGCAACAAAATATTCTATTTCTGTCTTTTCACTAAACAGTTACTTAACTGCTGGTAAAAAGGCAATTGTACAGAATGTAAAAAGGTATTTTCTAATAGTTTGTAACTAGGAGAAAACAAATCTTATTTGGAGAAAAAAAATATTATTTTAATGTTTCTGTGGGCAAGATCTATCTTGCATTTTTAAATCATTGTTTCATGGCTGGTCAGTAAAAGCAACAAGAGGGGCAAATGTTGATAGAATAGAGAGGATATGACTTGGAGTGAAGATATTTAAACTTAAGCAGGTAACATTGTACCTATCTATTGTTTTTGAATTTAAGTACTTAACCATTTTTGTTGAAATAAATAGATTTTATTAATATATTATTATTAATTATGTACTTGAGTAGCTTCTATTGACACATTATTTATGAATAGCCTGTTGTGGCTGTGTCTCCTTGCGTTAGAATTATGTTGATTTATAAAATATAAGTAATTTATATTTGGAAATATAAAGTTGGTGTATGCTGAACTAGTATTCTTACTGGATCCAAATATTGAATGAATACCTTTAGGTGCGTACACCAGAAAAATGTAAATTGTGTTTTTGCTTCTATACATACCTATTTCCAATGATTGTCCAGCAGCAATGGCTTGATATGCTGTGTTCTGGTTTGAAGCATGTTATCCAATTGTTATGCCATGCCATAGAGGCATATAGCTTAAGCCTTACGGTCGGCAACACGAGAGCAAGCCCTAAAGGTACGCTTACACGGGAAATTAAAATTGATCAATTATGAGCAACACTGGGCGATTGTGACGTGATAAAATATGGAGCAATATACGGAAACAGCAACAAACATCAATTTGGCGAAATGTTTTGCAACAACAATATGGAGCAATATGGAGCAACTCGGCAATACGAAGCAATACTTTCATACACATACGAAACTATCGCTCGCCATGGAGGACAATTTTCTTGCAGCGGCAGCCTGCAGTGCTTTTATTGTGAATTATTATTGTGAAGTAGTTGTGAATTAGATGACATTTTATTCAAAAACTTTACTCGAATATCCCGAAGTGATTTTGAATTTCTTTTGAATAAAGTTGGCCCATTAATTACGAAACAGATGATCAATATGAGAGAACCAATTTCTGCATCGACGAAATTTGCCCTAACCCTTCGATTTCTGGCTACTGGGGATTCATACAAAAGCTTAATGTATCTGTTCAGAATTTCTGATAGTTGTATCTCACTATTTATATCTACCGTATCCAGAGCTATTGCAGAAGTTCTTCAGGAATTTATAAAGGTAAGTTGTTTAAAATAAGGGTAAACCTACAAGGGAAAAACATCTTTTGTCACTATAGAAATAGAATTAGCCCATCAACGTAAAATTAAAAAAACGCAAGTCCAGTAACTTCCCCAAGTAACACAAGAAAGCATTTTAAGAAACGAATAGTAATTTTATGTACAACTTAAGGCCCGTATAAACTCTTATATAAGTTCACCGAGCATCTTGAGGCCTCATATTGGCATCTCAAAACCATTATGATGCTCATATATTTGCATTGCTCTGTATAACGGTTGGATAATGGCATATCAAATTGCTTTTGTAAAGCCTTTAGTTGTAGTGCAGCAAAACTAAACGCAGCAATACAGCTTTTAGCTGTTTTGAGTGCATTTGGATATACAATAGCATTCTTGAATAATAGATAAATGCTTGACGCTGTTTAATAGCATCATAATGAACCATTATGATGCCACGTAAATCCGATATACAGCTCTTAGCTGTTTTTAGTGCCTAAATGTGAATCATTCTAATGCTTGCATTTTTAATGAGAAACTAAGTTCTGTTGTATAGCTAACAGCTCTTTAATCAAATACGTGACTTATTGTAATGCCATACGTATTACAATAAGTCACACAAGCCAGCTACTACTGCTGGCGGCATTAATTAGCTTTTTTAAAGGCTCACCGGGCTGTTATAGACCGACACCATTTTGTAAATATTTTATATTTATTCTATTTAAAAAAGCAATAAGCCTATAAAACAAGGACAAAACCTAATTTAATTTAGTGCCCAACCAATACTATTATGTTAATTATGCAAAATACGTTCTATACTAAAAATACACAATTGTTGGTTGGTTGGTAGTATTATTTTGATGAGCCCATCACCACTCTATGCGGTTGGATGTATGTGCAGTCTTTAGTCCATTAGTCGCCTTTTACGACACTGAAGGGAAGAGAGGGGTTAATAGCATCATTTTGATGAACCCATCGCTGCTCTATACTGTAGGATGTATGTGCAGTCTTTAGTCCGTTAGTCGCCTTTTACGACACCCAAGGGAAGAAAGCGAGACAGGAAACAAAATTGCTAATAATTTCCAGACTCACTGGATATTCGGAAATACGTGTCGGCAACATTCAGCAATTGGAATATATGGAGCAATTATCAGCAATATTGCCGAAACAATTTCCGAAAATTTTTGATGTTGCTCCACATTGCTCCTAATGATCAATACGTATTGCCAGCAATAATTGACCAAAAAGTTGCCCGTGTAAGCGCCTCTTAATAGGCTACAATGGTTGATTACCCTATGTATGGCGAACAGTATATTTGTGTGCCGGCTTAGCAGGAAGAATAATACGTAAATAAGTGCCAAAGTAATGTGGGTGAAATGACTGATAAAACTTTCCACAAAAGATAACTGAATTGGATTAAAGCTTACCATTTATAATTTTCGAAAAACTGACAACATCACAAGGTTCTGCCTGTGAATCTACTGTTACACCGTTAAATCTATCGACAGAACCTTTAAAAATGTTTGATTCCATGTTTTGTACAATGTCTTACTCTGTACGATCAGTTTCTATCTCTTCTATTCTATGCACTTGTAGCATATCTCCTATAACTTTTGTCAAACAAAACGTAATTTATTACAGTATCTACTATGTATATCGTACGTGTACGCTTATTAATAAATAAATAGCCTTGAATACAAAATACACAAGAGGTTATCTATTTCCTCTTTGGGCTATCTATACGGTGATAACTGGCTCTCTCTCTCAGAACATTAATATATCTGGCTGGCTATCTCAAATCTGACACACAGACAGAACAGATGACACTCAGCCTCATTTTTTTTTTAATTTGTTCCGTGAAGGAACAGGCTAAGGTCTGAGACCATACTGCCTAGTCATTAGTTTTTTTTTTTCTTAATGATAATGAGTGGTGATTAAGATGATGAATGATAAATGAGTCCTCACTGAGGACTCCTCAGTAAAGATGTGAGACTTTACTGACTGCCCTCATACCAAAGAATACGGCTAAGTGCAAAAAGTAAAGGAGACCTTTCCTCTTCCCATACAACTGCGGCCACTCATGTACCAAAATGTAGGAAAAAAATCGTAGATTCCAGAAATATATGTATTATATTATATCATTAGAAAGGTTTGACGGCTTGCAACATTGGATTAATTTAACTGGCAAGCATTACTCTCTCGCTGTCGGGTGCGTTTCGTTAGCTTATTTATGGGCCAACTAATGATTAGATAAAAGCCTTAGAAGTAACTTATTTTAACATAAACTTAACCTGTTTTTAGCAAAAACATGATAAATATTAACAAAAATAAGTGTTTTTAACTGTTTTGATTTATTTTGTGCGTTTGATTATTTTGAGAGTGACAAATATTAGTAGACCGACTATGTGAGGTTATAGAAAACCATATAATTTAAACTAGGTTTTGCATCATTGATTATCCATTGTGAGATATTATATAAAATAACTTAATTAATGGCTTCGCGTTTAGCATTAAGCCAATTTCAAGTGGTAAGTAAATACTTATTTTTAAAGTAGTCATTTAGATTTGTACAGTAGATTGAAATAAAATGGAGTCTCACAACACGTGTTGTTGTTAGAAGGACAAGGAAGAAAGAAACTCCAACATTGTGAGTTTAGATCTCAAAAAATATTTTTTGTTCATCCACAAACTGTCACCACAACAAAAAATCAGTAAGTATGACAGTTGGTTGTCACTGTCATATTTTCGCCCTTTATTTGCACGTTTCGTTTCATGTTTAAGATTTCTTAAACCATAATAAGTGACTTTTTATTTTCCAAAAAAATACTAGTTGCGGCGTGTTTTATAGAAAAATGATATCATCAGCGGCTTCTGCATAATTAATAGGATATTTTAAAGTAAAGTGTACCTCGGTACATTTTGAGCCGAAATGGAAAGGTCTCCTTTGAGAAAAATGCAAAAAAGGCGCGAAATGGTGATTCTTTAGTTCTATGAGAATAATTGCAGTTCTATCAATTGCGTTTCGTAGAAGACATTATGTAGCATCTATCTGTATAGAAAACATTGATAAAAAGGTATAATATGTAATTTAAAACCATCAAATAATCATTTAGCCGTAGCACAACCTTATAATGCACTACTAATATCATACATTAAAACACGGTTTAGTATACCTTTGCGGTGTTATATCGTAGTACTGATTTCCATCCTATGCTTAAAAACGGCTTACTTACTCAACTGCTCTAAAATCTATGATGCAGTATTAAAAAATATTTGCAATGCTACGCTTTATCGCCGTTAAGTAACCAAGGGTGGATTCGACCAAACTGGAATAAGACTTACTTCGAGATTAGTCTATACAAATTGGGCGTTAATCTAGGTATAAGACCTTATTTCAGTTTGGTTAGTCGTCTTTTAGGTTAGTTTTCAGCCACCTAATTATAAAAATGGTCTAGTGGAACTAAGCATAAACGCAGTAACATACGCATCTTTAGCACAAAACTGTCTTTTAGCGTAGTTTTGTTCGTGAACAGACAAAACAATAAAATAGTTTGAACAGTTAAATAAAACAGTTTCTTTCTTCAAGGTATTATAATAAAATGCAAATGCATGGTTTCATGCAAAATCATGTAAAACAAAAAGTATTTCTGTACCTTACTAGGTACTTAGTAAGTACCTTAAAATTATAAAAATATCAAAAACAATACTTAAGTAGGTATTAAAATATTTTGACAAAAAGATAAACATTCCTAAACTTTTACTCTATGTTTAGATGAAAATTGATTACCTAACATTTTTTTTATAAATTATCAGTTTCATTTACGACTGGTGTTTCGTACTCGTTAAACTTTTGCAATAAGTACTTATAGATATATTTAAGGCTCGACCGAGATCTCGTCTCGGTCTCGGCATTCTCAGCTACAAATCTGACCGAGCAATCTGTCTCGGTTCTCGGCTAAAAATCGCCGAGTTTCTCGGCCATGACCGAGACTTTGTACAGAATGGGATTGAAATTTTCAGGTAACTCTTCAAACATGGTTGCAACAGAGCAATCCAACTCATGGGCAGCACATGATTCCATAGAGTTAGAAGACGAGCCAATGAGTAATGACGAAAACAGTTTAAGTTCTGTGATTAAAATAGCTCTAGAAAGCTTTTTAATAGAGCTAAGACTTCAAAGAAACTCTCAATATTGGTGAGTATTGGTTTTCGTCACCTCATAAGGTGCATAGGCATGCAGAAATAAGTTTTATCAGCGCCGCGTGCTAGTGTAGCAAGTGAACAACTCTTTAGCAAAACTGTGTAAGTAGAATGAGAGGCAGACACTCTTTGGAGGGTGAAAATGCCAAAAACCAGACACTCTTTGGAGGGTGAAAATGCAAAAAACTTGCTTTTATATGCTACGATATAATGTAATTTAACTTTGATTATTGAAACAGTTAGTTTTTATTAACCTCTCAGTCTTGGCAACGAAATGTCATAAAAAACAGTATCTACAGTATTTAAACAGTTACCTAACAGCATTTAAATTTTTTAACGATTTGTGTAGTCTCGGTCTCAGTCGAGATTTTATTTTATTCTCGTTCTCGGTTTCGGTCTCGGCCGAGAACGAGAAACCCGTCTCTGTCGAGCCTTAGTTATATTCATTGAGTAATGTAAGTAGAAAATCTTCGTAAGTCAAACAAGTACGTGATAGGACGTAATTGAAAGTGATGGTAATGACAACTTATGGTTTTTTTTTCTCATTGCTCATGTTAACACTAACTTTGCCTATTTTTTAAAAAAAATTATCTGATGATGAAGATGCTTCACCTAACATGCACATATCCACTAAATCCTTGCCTTCGGAACTTGGCCATATTTGAATCTTTACCTATAAAAAAACAATTTCATTCAAATAAAAATAGGTGCTCACAGAGCTTGTGTTATGATATGAAAGTCCTAGTTCGAACATATCAAAAGCTATTAATTATTGTCTGTAGCAAAAATCCACTTTTTCAACTTTGAATAAAACATTTAAAACTATTTTGTAAAATAAAACATTAAAAACTATTTATTAACTGCATTTCACCCAAAACTTTCATTTTTCAATAAAACAATCTGTTGTTAATTCAAAGTCAAGAAAGTTTATAAATAGCTAGGCACTTATTTGCAACCACAACCGACCTCACATCTATCCGTATCGGGTACCTACACTATCTACCTACCTACCACAGAAAGTAGGTAGGTAGATATTTTTTTACTTTGAAGTAATTAATTGTAAGTAATCAATCCACTATTATTTCACATTAATATTCGAAAAACACAAATTTTAGAAAATAAAACAAAACTGCAGACATGACGCTTCACTTTCCCGCCAAGAAGTCCCACTCAGCCTCTAGTGTCACAGACCATAATTGGCCTCAGTTCATATATTTTTTTTTTCTCTTAAATAATGGCTTCGTGCGGTCAGCACAATTAGCCAGTGTCAAGTTTTTAATAGTAATTATTATTTACTTTACATTAAGTGGATGATAATGAGTAATAATGAACGTTTAATGGTAAATGATTTTCCCCCAAACCCCTCGAGACTCAATAAAGCTGTGGGACTTTATTGAGGTCTCACACGTACTTCTTGAGAGAATTTGAAATGTGATGTTGCACTGTTTTGTTTTATTTGCTAACACTCATGCACGTTCACGGACACTTAACAGTAAATAATCCACCATTATTTTACATTAATATTCGACAAAACAAAAATTATAGAAACTAATACAAAACTGCAGACATGACGCTTCACTTTCCCGCCCAGAAGATCCAGTTCTTTGTCTGTGCCTCAGTTAAGTTTTTTTTTCTTTATTTTAATGGCTTGGTGCGGTTTGCACATTTAGCCAATGTCATAGTTAGGAAAAGATAGTAGAATAAAAAAAGGATTCGGATGTTGTACGACTTTTAGGATGGAATAATAGGATCAGGAGAGTATTTTAATATATTTAAATAGATTATAAAAAAATACTTACTTATGGATATGATAATAAATAAAGGGTTGTACAGGAATATTAAATTTTTATGTTATTAATGTTGATAAAAGATGCAATACATTTATAAATAGATAAATCATTGGTACATATTAGGGAAAGTATAGATAATGGGAATGGAACACCGAGGGAAAGGAGGTCATTGAAGAAAGAAGAGCAGTCATGAAGCACATAAAAAAAAATGTGGTTAACATCACCAATGTCCATTCCACATTCCACATGTAACAAACACACAGCGCCCTCTGTGTAAAAGTTTTGCGTTTTCTTCCCTATTGAGCCACCTCACAGACGAGTAAGGGATGATTTATATTAGAGCGGGACGTGCACGGAGCGTGCCGCGGGCCCGGACGGCGCCACTGTTTTGAGACGTTGCTTACATTTTGTATGTAGCAGTTCATATTACACCGTGCATGATCCGTGTCCCGTCCGGGCCCCAACGGCCCGGACGGGGCACGCTCCGTGCACGTCCCGCTCTAATATAAATCACCTTAATGAATGTGTCAATTCAATGTTTGTACATGAACCTATACTGTGTTATGAACGTAACAGCAAGCCGAGTAGTTAGTCTCATTCAATAAGGTGTCCATGTTCTTTAATATTTACAGGGATACCTTTAACTACAACAACTACAACCAACAAAACTGTTATTTAATTTTATTTAGACATGTGTATAGCTAAGAGATATCTACAGACAGCCCAATTTATCTGTTCCGGCAGTAAAAGGACCTAATGAACTCATGTGCATTCGATTACAGCAGCTGTAATGACGTGGCTTATTTAAAAAAATTTGCTGAACAATACGATCAAATTTTTTTAAGATTTATTTAGAATTATTTTTTTGATTATTTGATAAAATAGCTGTGTCTTTATATTATAGATTATAAATAACAGATGTCTTGATGACATTTTCAGGTAATTTCATCCTTGGGAATCCTATAAAATATAGTTATATTATTACAACAAACCGTTAAAATATTAAACATGTTTTAATGTGAAACGTCTTTATGTTTGATAGTATAAAAAAAAATGTTCATTGATGTAACATACACAGACGACTCTTGATGGATATCAATAGCAGCTAAAAATAAAAATAAAATATTACTTTCTACGCTCACACCAATTATCTAGCCCGACGCCCAAGTTAAGCTTCTTTTAAAACTTGTTAAAATGGTTAACTATTTAACGGATAAATAAACTGACATAATCAAACACACATAAACATAAAAACACCCAGTCTCGAAATCAGCTTAGAAGGAACCCCCGAACCGGCGTACCAACCACTCGACATAGGCAGATGGTCGTCAAAATCGGCATAAATAATGAACACCCTACATTTCTAGGTAGTATTATAATAATAATAATAGTATTTATTGACTAATCAAAAACCATACATGTGACTTAGATTAATGTTAACGTTTAATTATAAGACTTTTATACAAGATCACTAGCATCAAAACTAGGCCGAGCCTGTGTCCTAGATGCTAGTTTCCTCCTATGACATTTGTCTAATTTTAGCACACGCATTACAACACAAATACAAAAAGGAATGATTCCAAAATATTTTTCCATGATACATCACAATTTAAAAAAAGACACTGTTGGAACATTGTATGTAGTCATTTGCAAGATATTTTTTCAATTAGCAACTAATTACGGGTACCTTTGTATTTTACGATAAAATAAAAATTACAATAACAAACAGTTTTGACACTAATTGACAGTGTTTATTATTTATTTGCAAAATTCAGCACAAAAAACGTAAAATACAAATATTTCCAAATTTTAAAACAGGTACCTGACGGTACCAATTAACTCCCATAGAACATTTTTTATTCAGCAGTGGCAACATTAGAAAAGGACACGTTACTACTTTTTGTTCGGCTGTTCTCGACCGTTTTTCTTCTTTCATGTAGAAGAGACAAAAACCTACCTTATTGTAATGGGGTAGAGTAGAGCGTAATAGTAGTAAATTGAAGTGCACGGTCCAGTTATAATAGAGGTTCATGTATTTGTAAGTATGTGCAAAAGCTCAATGAGTGCAACAGTTAATCGAATAAGCCAAGCGTAGACATCTACGATGCCCACCACACACCATTCAACAAATCACATAACAATTTATCATTATTTAAGAATAGACTATTTACGTAAAGCATTATTTATGACGAAGCACAAAGAATGAATTGAAGACTAGGCCGTATGGCCTAGATGCCTAGGCCTTTGTACTGTTAACGTCAGAACAACCTAGCTTATGTAAAATCTATGGCTTGGCGGGAAAGTGAAGCGTCATGTCTGCAGTTTTGTTTTATTTTCTAAAATTTGTGTTTTTTCGAACATTAATGTGAAATAATAGTGGATTATTAAGCGTTAAGTGTTTGTGAACGTGCATGAGTGTTGGCAAATGAAACAAAACAGTGTAACATCACTTTTCAAATTTTCTCAAGAAGTCCGCGTGAGACCCAAACCCCTTGAGTCCTCAGTAAAGATGTGGGACTTTACTGAGAACTCAAGGGGTTTGGGGAACATCAAGTCAAGTCAAGTCAAAATATATTTATTCAATAAACTTAATTAATAAGTACTTTGAATCGTCCAAATCTTTTTTAACCTACCACCCATTTAGGACATCATTTTTTAACTGTGGCAAAGAATGGGCGCAAGAAACCACAGCGCACAAAAGCAACGACATTTACAAACAAAAAAAAGAGTATGTCGTTACCCAGGTCAATACAAAATATAAATTTAAAAAATAAAAAAAATGATGCAATACAAAATTACAATACAATGTAGTATCAATTAAATAAAGACAATTAGAAATAGCTGTTGGAGTGCTTGGAGCATTTCAGATCCAAGCTGTTTTGTCTTCTGTGTGATCTGACACTTTATAATAAGCTTTTTTATAAAGCTTTTCTTTGATTTTGACTTTAAATTTGTTAAGATCTAATTTCTGAATGTTATTTGGTACTTCGTTGTAAAATCTTACACACAGACCCTTAAAAGAATTATTTATTTTATGGAGCCTAGTATAAGGTACTGCTAATTGGTTCTTACTTCTAGTGTTTACATTGTAAATATCACTGTTTTTTGAAAACATTCCAGTATTTTATAAACATAAATCAAATTTTCGTAAATGTATTATGATGCAACTGTCATTATATTTATATTCTTAAATCTCTCTCTGAGAGAGTCGCCAGCCTTTAGGTTATAGATTGCTCGAATAGCCCTCTTCTGAAGCACAAAGATAGTTTTAATGTCGGCAGCATTTCCCCACAGTAAAATGCCGTACGACATTACACTATGAAAGTAACTGAAATAAACTAATCTGGATGTATCAACGTCAGTTATCTGACGGATCTTCATTACTGCAAGCCGCAGAGCTAAGTCTATTCGACAATTTAGCTATATGTGGGCCCACTGAAGCTTGGCATCTAACGTGATGCCTAGAAACACAGTGGTGTCCACAGGATTGACATCCTTATCTTTAATTTGTACACTAGTTGTTACTTGCTTAACATTAGGCAATACAAATCTTACACATTTGGTTTTTCCCTCGTTTAATAGCAAGTTAATTACACTAAACCAGTGAACAATCTTTGAGATCGCATTATTCACATCGTCATAATTTGGGTGTCGTCGTTTCACTTTGAATAAAAGTGAAGTATCATCAGCAAACAATACTATCTCATGACTGTCTTTTACAAAATAAGGTAAGTCATTAATATAAACCAAAAACAAGAATGGACCTAGTATTGAATCCTGCGGAACTCCCATTGTAACCATTGATCCCGGAGATCTTTTACCGTTAATGTCGACCTTCTGAATCCTGTTACTCAAGTATGAGATTAGAAGGCTCAAAGAAGCATCCCTAATTCCATAGTGGTTAAGCTTCCTGACCAAAGTTTCATGTAAAACACAATCGAAAGCCTTGGATAAATCACAAAATACCCCTAGGGCATCCTGTATTTCCTCCCAGGTATCAAATATTTGGATTAAAAGCTCAACACCGGCGTCAGTTGTTGAGCAACCCCTAGTAAAACCATACTGTTTACAATGTAAAAGTTTATTTCTATGAAAATTAATTTGAATTTGCTCTAGCATCAACTTTTCAAAAATTTTACTAAATGTGGGTAGCACAGAAATAGGTCTAAAATTAGAGGGGTCAGAAGTGCTACCTGATTTAAATAATGGAATTATTTTACTATATTTCATGAGGTCAGGAAAAACACCACAATCAATGCATTCATTAAATATGCAAGCTAAAACTGGAGCTATTGTCATAATAACAGATTTAGCGACGTCCACGGAATTGCCCCACAGATCAGCAGAAAGTTTTCTTTTTATTGAGAGTGTTAAATGTTTTTATTATATCTATAACACGAATTTTTTGAAAACTGAAATCACTTTCACAATCTTTAACATTCTCCTTCAAAACAGATTCAGCTACAGTGGGGGAGGAAATCAAGGCTTTTGTAGTTGAAACTGGAATGTCAGTAAAAAACCTCTCAAATGCTGCAGCAACATCAGCATCAGAAGTCAAGGTTTTATTATCATAATTTAAATTGTACTCATTATTACGACTTCTGATCTTTCCTGTTTCACTATTTATAATATTCCATGTCATTTTTATTTTGTCATTACTATTCTTAATCTTAGAACTCAGATAGTTTGCCTTAGCTAATCGGCATACTCTTTTAAATAACTTTGAATAATTCTTAACATATAATTTGAAGTCGTCGCTGGTGTTATAGTTGCGTTCACCATAAAGTTCATAAAGGCGTTTCCTACTTTTGTGAATACCAATTGTAGCCCATTCATTAAAAGATGCAGTACCACTAACCGAGATCTTTTTTACAAAAGATTTATTAAATTCTGAACAATACATGCTAAAAAAATCATTATAAAAGACATCAGGGTTGTCATTGTATTCTAAATAATTTAATTTTGTATCTAGATTGCTTTTAAAGCGTTCCAGCCGACCTGCAGTTTTTGGCACAACTGTGATATTCTTTTTCATCACTTGCTTACGCTGGTGTGGAAAGCTGACCATTTGGCCACAATGATCAGAGTCCAGGTTATTAATAATTTGCTTAGCCAGTGGTTTTACATTTGTATATATGTTATCAATACAGGTGGCCGAAGTGGCAGTTATTCTTGTCGGCTCCAAAAATAAATTATTCAAATTGTATGATAGAAATAAGTTTTTAATTTTAGTTGACAATGTGGAGTTTTCTAGCAAATTTATATTAAAATCACCGCAAACAATTATTGTTTTACCTACATTGCGGACCTTACGCAATGTCTCGTCCATAACTTTTTCAAAAAGATCATACAATGCTGAAGGAGGTCTGTATACACTTATCACAACAAACTGCTCCAACTCCACACAAGCTATTTCTATTGTTCGCTCAACCGAGAGGCTCACTACATAGTGAAAAACGCAAAGACATCTTTGCGTTCCTTTAATTTAAACTTTTTACTAACAATAATTAAGGAGCCACCATGTATTGCATTTCCTCGACTGAACGAACTTCCTACCAAATGATTCTTAAAATTGAACATGAACTGATGGTCTCTAAGCCAGTGCTCGGTAATGCAAAGAATATCAATATTATTACAGTTCATGAACAATTCAATCTCTAAATCTTTGCCCATCATTCCTTGGATGTTCTGGTGAACAATGTTCAAAGATTCTACATTTTTTAAATTTAATGATTGACCGGGGCTTTTTATAAAGCTATTTTTACATTGATTTAATTTCATTTTATTTGCAAACATTTTGCAAGAGAGTTCCTCTTTTGTCTTATAATTGAATTGCAATAATTTGCTAGAGGTGTCCTCTATTGTCTTTTAATGTAATTTATATGATTTGGTACATATTTCAAAGTCTGAAATGGCATGTCAGTATGTTGCAGCTCAATAGAAGCCGCTGAGCTAGCCATGTTATTGGCTAAATACTTAAAATAAAATGATAGCGAATTTGCTGTCTGTCGCTTAAAAGTTAATATTTATCTTTTGTCAATATAAAATTATTATCTAATAATTTATTTATGTCTATTATTTCTACTTTCTTTTCATAGAAAGCCATTGTATTCAATGTCAAATTAAGCTTAAATCTATAATTATTTTCTTCGTGTGGCAAGTTTTTACTGTAAGGAAGTGTGAACATTATAATTTTTGGAATATTTAAAGAAAGTAATTTTTCATAAAAGTTAACTAATACTTTTTTGTTCACATTTCCCCTTTTCCCAAATTAAATAATAACAGTTTCTACATTATGTGATTACACATTACATAATGTAGAAACTGTTATTATTTACATACATTATGTCATGTGAAATCAAGTTTTCCATTATATCATGGTATGTCAAACCAGGCATACAATAATTTATGACAGTTTACACATCATTTATCATTCATCATCATAATCGCCACTCATTATCATCAAGGGAAAAAAAGAAACTAATGACTAGGCAGTATGGTCTCTGATCTTAGCCTGTTCCTTCACGGAACAAATATAAAAAAAAATGTAAAATCTATGGTCGGAAGGTCGGAAGTCTGAACTCAAAACGCCAAAAAGTAATTTTTTGTTAATATTTTTTTAAAATTAATTATAATGTTTTGTTGTAAATTGTTAATATCACGCAATTGTAATTTAATCCTAGATATTATTAAAAGTAATAAAAGGTATGTACCCTGTTGATTTAGACTAAATTTAAATACAAAAACAAGTTTACAATAATAATTACAACTTTACTCATACTTTGATTGATTGAAGTTCATTTCTTTCATACTGTCTTAACTCAACAAGCAAGGTCATCTTCTTCACAACCTCACTAATCCTGTATTTTGCAAATATTTTCCTAAATTGTTTGCGCTCAAGCTAGGGCATACTAAGTTTAATAGTTACAGTCTATTAAAACTTTTACGGGTACCTTACGTACTCATAACATTTTAATACTCAATTACTATAACACAGTGTCATTTTATAGACATAGAAGAATACCTTTGCAAACAAAATTAATTTACACAACAAAAATATGTTCAAACACAAAATAATAACTGGATTTGCATTCTGATTTTCCAAATAATTTAAGTAATTACCTAGGTACAGTCACAAGCAAAAATATGTAAACAATTGTAACTCTTAACACAATGGAATAAGAGTCAAAGTGTTGGTGCTCGTGACTGTACCTACATCATTTTATTAATAAAGGTGTAGATTGTAATTGATTTAAAAACAACAATAACAAAACAACAACATAACTTAATATTACTAGGTTACCAGAAAGAGTATTAATTTAACCTTTATTTAAATCCATTTTAATAATTCTGTACAAGCTCAGTAACACGAAAAACTTTATTATTGTTTAAGAAAATAATTTAAATACTAACACTTATTTTTTAAGTAGGTTTGCATTTGAGTTTTTGTGTGCCTTAATTAACAAAATAATTAACCCTTTATATTTTCAGATTAATTCCTGTAGTTCAATATTCTACCAAAACTGATAATGCTATTTTTAAGAGTACTACTATTGATAGATATAAAGGAGTGACTGTGGATTCAAGCAAAGAAAATTTAGGTCAAGATTTTGATAGAAAATTGAAAGGTAAAAAATATTTTTATTGGAAATATCTATTTTATAGATTCTACCATAGATTTAGGATGTACAAGATACACAATGACGGCTCGGAGATGTGACAAAAAAGATAAGTACCTACATTGTGTTGGTGAAATGTAAAGTGTATTGATCAGGGTCATTTCATCCTGTAATGTCACATTCACATACAGAACATGTCACCATAATTGCACATTTAATATTCTTTAAATATCGTTAGTATTATAATAATCGTTAAATCTAAAGATTAATATAAAAGTGCACGAATTTCAGCGTGATTTAAAACAGACTGGGACGCTATGGCCTCTTAGTCGCGAGAAAAAATTGACATATCGGTACTTCATTCACGGTCTCTTTTGCTCTCGGGCGATTTAATCTTGATAATGATACATTCTAAATCTATGATTTCTACTATGCAATTGTCAGCCACCACCTGTCTAATGCCCTTTACCTCTCACAACACTATTTTTCAGTCTTCATTGGCTATAATATAATGCTAAGTAATGTAAATTGTAAACTGTACCTACGTCTTCTTCTTCTTCAGCAGCATGTATTTGCCCACTGCAGGGCATATGCCTCCAATTGTCCGCCACATATTTCGTTTGCTGGCCTTCCAGGACCACGCTGAACCCCCGTGGGTTTTGATATCGTCAGACCATCTGGCAGGTGGTCCCTACGTCTACCACTTTGGTGCGTTTGCGGATAATTGTATTCTGTACTTTGTCACGTAGGGATGTAATAACTTATATTTTCCAGAATCTTTACAAAGATGGACTTCCGAAGGTAAAAGATGTATCTGGTTCAAAATCAATATAAAGGATACTGGATGCATTCCAAAACTAGCTGAAGTATGTTGTTGTTTTTTTTCCATTTATTTTTTATTAAATTGTTATTAAAATGTTAAATCATTAAGTTTACAATATTTTTTATAACTTATTCTTAGAAAGGTTTTAATTTTCATCATGCCAGAGATGACTTCGTTATGATGTACAAATGGCTGCCATTGGACTCTAAACCCAATCTACCTCCAGCGTGCCATACTTCGGTGGGTGTTGGTGCTATGGTATTCAATGATAAGAACCAGCTCTTGGCTATATCAGAGAAGCATTATGAATATCCTCATTGGAAGCTTCCTGGTGGATATGTAGAAAGAGGTAATGGTGACCATTATTTTTATAACTAACTTTTGTGTGTTATCATTGAATTAATAAATAAGAATTTAAACCACTTTCTCTACTCAATTTAAAGAATGAACAAACTACACTTTTTTTTCACTAAGTAAAATTGCTTACCTACCCTTCATGAGAAGCTATAAAATACTTAGATTAAAACAAAAAGGGAAGATACGGCATGCTCCTACTTGTAGTCATTCAAAATATAGTCCTACTCAACTACTTAAGCAAACACACACACGCACACCTATAAAGTGTAAATCGAGCGAGCAAAACAAAGCGGTAAGTTTTAACGTCAGCGCGAGGGAGTCAGCGAGTAGCGCGTTGACGTCTTGGTCGCTTCGCAACAGACGAGTACGTACGACCGATTCCGACGCCACTGCGGAGTAGCGTCTTTCTCTTTTTCACACAGTAGAATATCCGCAATAGTGCGATGTAGCCTGTTCGCTCGGCAAATTGTGACTGAAGTGAAATTGTGCCTTTAGGCCTAATTTTGGCGGCTCACTCACGAGACGCTAATGCCGTATCTTCCCTTTTTGTTTTAATCTAAGATAAAATAAAAACAAACACTCAAATTCACAAAACGCGTTCACAATATGTTTGATCAAAACATTTTTATTTATTTTATTTTTATTTTAAAATTAGGGATAACAAACAGCCAGCCAGTAATAATAATATAGTGCAATAAAAACATTTTTGCCCATATTAACTTGGCCAGATCAGTTATCCACAGATTTATAAATAATTAACTTGCATAAAAACTTAGTCTAGACTTAAGTACCTAAGTTTTATTTTTTTATATAATAAATAGCGTAAAACTCCAAGTAAGTAACAATTTTACATAACAAAAAAAAGCAAGAACTACTAATTTTGCATATAAAGATACACTATAAATATTTTCTGATAATATAGACATCAGTCTACTTTTTTTAAAATTAAATTAATCTAATGAAATTAATATTAAAGACTGATAGTTATCATACATACATATAATATACATACATACATACAAACAGTAACCCAGTCACTTTCTTTAAAAATGTATGCTTGTTCAAAACATTTATTATAAGTGTCAAAGATTCTGGTCAATACCGCATTTTGTCCTTAATTAAATTTGTTTATTTCTAAATAGTGTTTATGCATATGAAATAGTTATAAGGTAAGAGGAACATACTTTATTTTTTATCCGCACATCTGATTCGAAAAACAGTGTTATTTGGGACATATTAAAAAAAAGAAATTTCACGCACATTTGTTATTTCTACCGCTTAACTGTATTAGGTCTAAGTTTGACATCACATCACTTTTACGTTAATGACTTTAGAATAATTTTTGTTATGGGTGTTGCCATAAACATGAAAAAAAAGACATGTGCCCCAAATAACCCGGCAAGTGGTGTTATGTGGAATATGCACATTTAACTTCATTTTTGTCTTATTTTATGCATGAAAACTAATTAAAAAATAAAAATATTATAAAAAAACGGGTGTTATCTTTAAAGGCGATGAAACGCATGCAATAAAACTTTTGACTTTGCACCTCAATAACTCATTAGATTTGGTCCCAAACAAGAAAATGATAGGAACGATGAGGGCAATACATGGTTATCGTTTTCGTTATGGGTCTGTTAACACTCGAAATTCTAATTTAAAGGTTTGTGATCCCTGGCGGGGTAAGAGAAACATACTGTTTCTCTTTCCCCGCTAATACTGATCCTCTGACCCCAACAAGGTTTTTATAAGTTAGGATTTTTAAGCAATAAAATTAATATTAACCATGTTTTCTCGCCTAAAGTATGTTATAAAAGGTCAAACTTACCTCTTTCTGGTACTATTTGCCTAAAAATATCTATCTTTAAACCTTTTTAACAATCAAAAAAACGAAACAGAGATGGCGCGTCCAACTCGTGATTTTACGACTGACTGCTGTTGTCAGTATTTTTCGCGACTAAAGACATCTAATAGCGACATCTCACGGCAAATACCTGAACTATCATGCTTAGACTGTTTTATCGACGGAGAAATCATATTGCTATAGTGATCCTCTTCTCCGGGGTTTCTCTTACCCCATTTAACCTTAGATTAATCTAATGCCCGCCATTCACCCGTTATATATCATAAAAATATACATAGGTATTTCATTTTAATTTTCAGGTGAAGATATTATTGCTGCTGCTGTGAGGGAAGTCAAGGAGGAGACGGGTGTAGATGCAGCCTTTAAATCGTTGATCACATTCCGGCATACTCACAACATGCAGTTTGGAAATTCTGACATATATTTGCTGCTGATGATGTCGGCTCTCAGGGATAAGATATCTATGGCGCAATCTGAAGTTCTTGCTTGCCAGTGGATGGATGTAGACGAATACATAAACCACCCACATGTGCATGGATTGAACAGACTAGTTATAAAGTTGGCACTCCAGTACAAAAATAGGAATTTAAAACTTAATTTAAGAAAGACAACTGTGAAATGGCCTACATATACAAGAGATATGGATTATTTGTCATTAGAGGAATTGAGTTAGCAAAACTAGGCATATTTAATATTTGCTCAATATATTCTAATTATTATTTAATTTAATTCAATGTAAATATAAATACAAATGTTATTGTTTTGTTTGTGTTATTGATACTGTTTTAAAAATATAATATTAATTGACGAACTAATCCATTATGTAATTTATTTGTTGTATTCTAGCAATAAATTTTACATAATAAATCCTGTCTTTTTATAGTCCTTACACAATTTACGCCTGTGCTTACCACAGACTAGGGATGATAAGTAGTGCTTACTCAGTAACTGTTCTGTGCTCAGGAAAGTGTCCAGAGTCTTTTATTTGTTCTTCCTTTAGCGTTTGAGTATTTACCAATCATAAATTCATAAAAGGCAATTTGCCACTACGACGACGCGACGGTTCTGTTGACGGTAATCGTCTCTATCAGAATGGCTGGTTGCCGATGGCATTTAGCTGTGAGAGTTGAGTGAACAATTGCTAGGTATATATTTGCTCATATTTGCTTAATAAGTATATTTAATAATTGCTACATATGATTTTTTTTTAGATATTCGCAATTTTTTGTGACCAGCCTTCGTGACGTCAGGTTGGCTGGTCATCGCCTAGTTCTGGTCGCCTAGTAATGGTCAAAAAAAATGCGGATTTCTAAAAAAATATCATATGTAGCAATTATTTCATATATGATGCAAATATGTAGCAATTGTTCATTAAACTATCACAACCATAGGCAACCAGCGATTCTGACGGAGACTGATAATCAGCCATTAAAATTTATTTTCTAACCGCTAGAGTAACGCGCCTTATATCAACGATTGTATCATGCATGTCATAAGTACTTATTATAAAGTCGCACTTTCGCTGTGTCTGTGGCTCCTATGTCTCCTTCCAAACCACTCAATGGATTTTACGCGGTTTTCGATAATAGAAATATCTATAACGGAACGATGGTTTTTATATAATTTGTAGATATTTTGTACAAAATGGCTGAAGTACGACAGTGTTTTTAAGATAGAGTGGACGAATGCGCGGTCGGGCCGCTAGTATTTTATTAATTAATAAAAATGTGCACAAAAACGCGAGTCTGACGCTGTTATCCGAACCGCCACATACTTCTTTGCTCTAGCTAGCGTAACGTTCGCGTCGTAGTCATTATAAGTATTATTGTGAAGGCATTTAATAACCAAATATTTTAGTACTTACTTTACCACAATAAGTAATTAGGTTTTTACACTACGATTGTAGTATAGTCAAGTACTACAACTACCTACTGGATACTTGCGTGGGATCGAAACAGCGCCACCGCGTGATGAATTTGTGAAACTAAATTGTAGCTGACTTTTGATTTTTATTTTATTACTTGGGTAGGTAGGTACTTGTTTTTACTACTTATTGACTTATTGTCCATGTCAGGCCCATCATAGTGTGCACTGTGCACTAATTAGATGACCACATGGCAGTGGCCGTAATATCTACAGAACTCATCATAGTCTGTGGACGGTAGTCTTAATTTAAACACCTAATCTACCCCCTTAATATTAAAAACTTTTAAACGTAGTCTATAGTTTAAAGCTGTGCTAGTAATTTGTCGAGTAGTAGCAATACATTGCTTAGCTACTTTGCTTATTTAAAAATAAGCAATATTTCGCTTCTCGACTAAACTATAATGCAGGTAAGTATAATTAATAGTACCAAAGTCAAAGTCAATGTCAAATTATTTATTCCGATTGTTCGCTTTACGACAGATTCGCTTTATGACAGATTCGCTTTAAGACAGATTCGCTTTAGGGCAGATTCGCGTTACGACAGAAGTACAGTGGTCTAGAAAAGACAAAAGAAACAAATTAAAACCTTTACAGGCACTTATTGACCGTCAGTACTAACAATAATAAAAAAACAGTTAACTAACTTGTAGTTAAGACTTAACAAATAATCTAACTAACTAACTATAGTCTGTGCCAGACAAACGCGCATCGCTACACCCAGTACCACTGCACGCCGAAACAGAATCGCGTCGAACCGAAATATAAGGCGACTGCTAGAAACTGCAAGAAACTTCTAGGACTGGTCAGGTCAAGTGTTTTAAACAAGACAACAATGGTCTCATTGCAGACTAACGTAGGTACTTATCGCCCAGCTGACGCGAACGGGTCAACAGATGGTCGGCCAGCCGGCCGTTGCCCGCGCGTTGTAAATAATCGTAATTAATTGTTTTTCATTTTATTTTTCTTATGTTATTGCTTTAAATAAAATTAGATACTTAAAGACTATTCAATTAAAGACATTCACAAAATGAATTATTTTATTTAAAGTGAAAAAAAAAACACAAATTTCTTTTTGTCATTTTTGTCATGTTTGAAACACTTCACCTGACCAAAACTTCAAGGGCTGGTCAGGTCAAGTGTTATAAACATAACAAAAATGACAAAAAAGGAATTTGAGTTTTTTTTAAATTTTAAATTTAAAAAATATTCATTTTGTGAATTTTAATTGGATAGTCTTTGAGTAAGTATTTAATTTATTTTAAAGCAATAACATAAGAAAAATAAAATAAAAAACAATTAAAAATAACGATTATTTACAACGCGCGGGCAACGGCCGGCCGGCCGACCGTCTGTTGACTCGTTCGCGTCAGCTGGGCGATAAGTACCTACGTTAGTCTGCAATGGGACCATTTTTGTCATGTTTAAAACACTTGACCTGACCAGCCCTTGAAGTTTCTTGCGGTTTCTAGCAGTCACTATATTATTATATAAGCCGTGGCGATAGCATTCTGTGTAAACAAACGTATCCTAGTACGAGACAAAAATGGCTGGCAAGTGTCTCTTCCCTAGCGACACAAACGGCTAAAACTTATAATTATAGTTTTTTGGGATGAAAGGTGGAGAATGATAAATCATAATGAATTGTTAACTTGAGTTAACACTTCAAGGAATAAATGTGATTTCCAATTATCATATTGATATTGTGGTACTTAGTAGAAATTGGAACTAACTAAGTTTTTGAAGTAACCTCATACCGAGTTACTTACCTAAGTAATTTAATTTAAATCAATCGATTTTGAATAATACTAGCGAAGCAATGTACTTTCGATACTCAACTAAGTTACTTAGGCCATAATTATAAACACTAAGCATTATTTAGTTAACATGTTTTGTCTACAAGACAAAACATGTGTAAAAGATATTTTCAATTTGAGCAACAGAGACGAAATGGTGAATAAATTCGCAGTAGGCATTTTGATATGACCTTCCTTATCTCTGTACATTACCTCGGTGTAGTTGATCTAAGATATTTCACTATATTTATGGCTGGTAGATTGTAAGTATTAGCAAGTATTTTATTTCTACTACGATAGCGCTTCCATTCGTATCTCGGTAAAGATAGTTAAGGTCATTTTTTCTCTTCCTTGTCGCAGTTATCGAGAGTCCAAAATACTCTTAAGATTTTTCTGAGTAGGTAGGTACCTACCTAGTATTGAAATAAGAATTAATCTCAATTGTAAAAAAACATTTTTATTTACTAAGATAATCCTGAATAAATTACTAGACAAGGTACATTCTTCATTCGATATTACATCGACATTAGTCGAAAATACGTTAAGTCTTTATAATAATACGAGTGGTCGTTAGTGATTAAACAACATAGTTTAATTTACCATCAAATCTTGTTCGTATAACCCGGTTTATTTGCGTCGGTGTTGAATTGTAACGTTTTTCGCAAAAACATTTGCTTCATGTTCCTCCACGATATGACCATGGACTTGTTGTTGACTGTCGTCTGGCCGCTCGTCTGTAAAAGAAACAATGTTTGTAATTACAGCGGCGAAGTAAAAAACAGACATGCTTCACCGGGAGACACATACCTAATTAGAAGCGTAAAGGCACTTAGTTTTATAAATACAGTCAAAGAGTTTTTAATACATTATAACTTCCTATTTAGCGACATCGGCTGATATTATTAAACAGGTAGGTAACCTAATTTTTTTTATTATGAAGACTCTTTTAAAAGGGTTCACTACGCAATTTCGAAACACGTTTCAACTAATAACATTTAAACAAAAAACATTACATCGGTGGTTCGTTTCACCTAATATCATTATATCGTCGGTTCATTTTAACTAAACACATTCAATCGAATATGACGTTTGATCAAAATGTCATTAAATCGTCGGTTTATTTTAACTAAACACATTCAATCTAATGACGTTTGATCAAAATGTAATTTGATCCCAAATCTTTACCGATGATACATTTAAAATAAAATACCATAGAATGAAAAGCAGTATAAGTATACATAACTATTTAATTCTTGTTTTTTTTTGTGAAAAAAAAAAAGGAAAATTACCAATTATTAGGATTATAATAAAATTAGGATACTAAATCTATGGAGACGTTTCTTTTCCAAACTATGTTTTCAAACACTGTTTGCAAAATTTACAAATCGACATGATTTGCAATTGATCGTAAAAAATCAGTTGCATTCATTTTACATCTGTTCACGACCGATCGATCGATCCACTGCAGTGATTAAAATAAGAAACTGGTTTTCTGAATACCCAACTTCAATTAATTTGTTGTGACAAAATCACTCAGCAAAATAACAAAAATACGTTAATGAATGTTTAAAAGATTAGAGTACTTGATTTATACATAAATCTAGATTTCTCTCGCAGCAAATGACTAACTTTTCGAATGTAGTAACATTAGTTATAACTTATAACAATGGTTTGACAAAAAGAATCTTTGAGGTACGGTGCTTCGGTAAACTATTTCCAGACGAAACGTGCATTGGAGCTATAGTATTTAGATGAAATGTAGCATCGAGCAAACGTACTTCGATGTATGAAACATAGTACAAAATAAAGTATCAGCGTAATGAACTTTCGATGAGCCGTCATAGATGAAATGTTATTAGGCGAACCCCTTTTAAAAACATACCTACTTAGAAACCTAAGGGCGGCAGTCCCGGATTGTGGGGGACTTCCCCGCCCAGCCACGAAAAGCTCAGTTGTATATAGGTACTAGGTTATTTAGTGGGTAGGCCTCCCTTGCCCAGCCACGAGAAGCTCAACGGAGGCACAGAATCGGAGGAGAGGAAAACCCACCCACTGGAAACTCTAGTATCTACCTAACTACGTACTACTTTACTTCTTCGCCACGGGTGGCATGAGTCTAAGGCTGGTTTCAGACTCACGCTGACCGTCCGCGCGGGTGTAAGCGACGCGGGCCACGAGCTTGATGTTGTCTTGTAGAGTCACCAGCATTAAGATGTGATGATGCAAAAATATCTGATCATTGGTGGAAGGCATATTATAGGCATATATATGCCTTCCACCAATAATCAGATATTTTTGCAGGCCGTTAATAGTCACATCTAAATGCTGGTGACTGTACCGTTCCATAGTGACGCTTACACCCGCGCGGGCGGTCAGCGTGACTTTGAAACCAGCCTAAGGGTGCGTTTCCACTGAGGCGGAGCTGATCGGAGCGAAGATAAATTGACCATCACGATGCTCAAAATCTTGTGGAGCGGAGATTTCGACCATCGTGATTGGTCAATTCAGCTCCGCTCCGCTCAGCTCTGCCTCAGTGGAAACGCACCCTAAGACGGCAAGACTGAGTTCCACCCGAGGGGAACCAATCATCATCATCATCAGCCTATAAACGCCCACAGATGGGCACAGGCCTACTCAGTAGGACAACAGCACATACGATAAGACTTTAAACTATCGCGTTGCATTGCATTAAAACTGTTTTAACTGGACTAAACACGATTAATTTTGTAAGTAAGTACATATCTACTTACTGCTTGACGTTTCGGCCGCGATGCTGCGGCCGTGGTCATAAGCGAACTGGCGGTGCGCGGCGTCGTCGGCTCGGGCGGGTATTTGTTTCTTCATCCACCCTCATACGTTCACTTAAATTGTCACAGTGCAATGAATCTTCAGTAACACGACTCCGGCACACTACACTAACAGTATCAGAGTTTCTTGTTATAGACTGACGTTGCGGTTTGCATTTGCCAATCACTGGATTCCATGCTGATGATAAATTAAACCCGTCCTCCCGATTGAAATTTTTATACTTCTTGATCTCAATCGCTTCACGTACTATCCTGCTATGATAATAGCGATCAGTGGAGAGGATTTTAGGATCATGTAACTCCATCCAGTGATTAACTCCAGCTTCCAGCAGGTGTTCAGCTACCGCCGATTTGTCTATTTGTCGATTTTTGACAGCTGCGATGTGTTCCTTGACACGTTCTGCGATAGTCCGCTTAGTCTGTCCAATATATGAACTACCACAGCTACAATCGAGTTTATAAACTCCCGGTGTTTGGAACGGTATGACGTCTTTAGGCGACCGCAATTTGTTAGATATTTGGCATAGCGGAGTATATACAGTTTTAATGGAGAAGTTTCTTAGTACTGTTCCAATTTTGTCCGTTACGCCTTTTATGTAAGGTAAAAACGCTGCCTGGCGACTCACTTGTAGACGATTTTTCTTTCCATTCTGCTTTTTCCTCTTCTGTGACACCTTGTATCCGTTGCGTTTTAGTACCTCCTGAACGTGAGCAAGCTCAGCCTGAAGATGTTCAGGGTCACACAGGTTCTGAGCTCTGTTGGTTAGTGAGGTCATCACAGACTGAAGATGCCGAGGATGATGATGAGAAGAGGCGTCCGTGTGAGTAGGTTTGCGGTACACAGAGTGTGATAAAGTACCATCATCTCTTACCTTTATCTGCACGTCAAGGAAAGCCAAAGATCTGTCCCTCTCTATTTCATAGGTAAACTTTACCCATGGGTGGATTGAATTCAGGTGTACTATATATTGTTCAACTTCTTGCTGGCCTCCGCTGATAATGCAAAAAACATCATCTACGTACCTCCTCCACAGTTTCACAATTTGGGGTCCAGTTGCTAATGCTGTGTCTTCAACGTGCTCCATCCACAGATTTGCAGAAACCGGGGCGAGTGGGCTGCCTATTGCAACACCATCGATCTGTAGATAGAACTGGTCTCTGAAGAGGAGGTAATTCCCATCAAGGCAATTTTCAATTAGAACAATATATTCCATCGGCAGCTCTTTATCGTAAAGTTTACCCTTTAATATCTCCAGGCAATCCTTCAAAGGGACATTTGTAAAAAGCGACTCCACGTCGAAACTCACCATAATGTCGCCAGGTTCCAACCTTAAGCCCTTTACAATGTCCCTGAAGTGGTAAGAGTCTTTCACGAATGACGTTGTGTTCCCAACTAATGGCTGCAATACTCCAGCAACATATTTCGCCAAGTAGTAAGTCGGTGAGTCAATTTGACTCACGATAGGCCGCAGTGGTATGTTACTTTTGTGTATCTTTGGCAGTCCATAAAGTTTGGGAGGCTGTACAATCCTAGGTTTGTACAGAAAACTGTGCTCGTCCTCTGTGAAGATGTCCTTGTGCTGGTCGATAAGGTTTCGAATGCGTCGTGTGACCCTGGCCGTGGGGTTGTAGGACACAGGTTTGTATACATTGGTGTCCGACAGCAGATCCCTGATTTTGTTGACATAATCATCTGTATTCATTACTACAGTGGCATTTCCTTTGTCAGCCTTTAGCACTAAAATCTTGTCGTTGTTACGTAACTGTTGTAGTGCTAGACGCTCTTCCGTAGTAATGTTAACTAATACCCGCCCGAGCCGACGACGCCGCGCACCGCCAGTTCGCTTGTGACCACGGCCGCAGCATCGCGGCCGAAACGTCAAGCAGTAAGTAGATATGTACTTACTTACAAAATTAATCGTGTTTAGTCCCGTTAAAACAGTTTTAACAGCACATACATAAGGAGGTTGCCATTACCGATTACGCGGGTCGGTAGGTTTTATAACTTTTTAACGACTGTGATCTATAACGACAACAACCGGGACTAACGGCTTTACGTGCCTTCAAAAGCAAGGATAGCGAGATTTTTTATTTGGTGAGCCGTCCAGTGACTTCATTGATATAGTCGTATTTGCCGGGTTCCCTATTTAATCCCGAAAGCCGTTTTACCGATTAACATTTCAACGAAAACTATTAACCGATCACTCAATTGAACGATGCCTTAGTTGTACGAAGCTTTAATTTAGCGATGTAACGATTCACCAAAAAAACCAATTACCGAAGTTCATTTCAGCGACCATACAAAATAACCGACACTTTATTTAACCGATGTAAAATTTCACCGAATTTAAAGGGTACCTATGTAGATCAACGCTTCGGTGGCCGAGTGGTCAAGTGCTTGGCTCGATATCCGGAGGTCCCGGTTTCAATGGGCGATTTTCCGAGATCAAAAAAAAAAAAGAAATTGGTTCGTAAATGACTTCATAGATGGCGCTTAGCATAGATTAGTATGGCGCTTAGTAAAAGGCGGGTTCATGAGGAGAACGTGTATGGCTGCGTAATATTTATTCTATTCCAAAATAGAAATAGGTTCTGGATGTCCTGAATATAAATAGGTAAGTAAATACTATTTTTTTATTCTTTTGGTAGACAAGTAAAAGTGTAGAATTTATTACAGCCCATAAGTAGCCCAGCTTTCATAAAACGACATCTATCGAGTGTTTTTGAACTAATTTTTACTTTTTAATTTGGGCTGTCAGAAAATCGCCCATTCCCATGTCGGACAAAGTTCGTTTCGAATTTGTCGATTCATAGCCCGGGTTTGTGATCACTAACCCGCATTTGGCAAGATCCATCGATTGTAGCGAAGACTTGATTTCAAAGATGGAGGCTTTTACCCTGCAGTAGGACAGTATACAGGCTGTACTTTCCTTTTTTTAGGTAAAAAAAAAATCAAATTCCTTTTAATTTCAAGTTACTATTTATTTTTATAATTATGAGTGTTAATAAAAGTTTCAGTAGCCGAGCTTTTGACCTAAATAAAGGAAAGTACAGCTTGTATACTGTCCTAGTGCAGGGTAAAAGCCTCCATCTTTGAAATCAAGTCTTCTCTACAATTGATGGGTATTGGCTTATCTTATCTAGTATGGCCTGCAGAGGTCTCCCCCTCGCAGCAGCACGTGGACCCACATGAGAAAAACAGATCACATGATGCGCGTTGGCGTCGCAACCGATGATGACATTTTGGTTTTCTCGGCCAATGCAGGTTACCAGTTCCCGCATCTGCTTTGATACTGGATCCGCCTTCTCGAAAGGGAGGTAAGCTGACGATATAAAATTACCGTCTGGCTATCACCCTCTTTCTCCATAAGGACCTTGACAGCCGTCAGATCCCTGCAACAGAACTTCATTAGAGGCATTTCTTTCTATAAAGATAAGGTTCCTTAATCAAGGCAATGTCGAAATTCCCAGTTCCTGCGGCCGCAATGGTCCGGCGATGGCGGAACGGATCCCAGCAGGACCCAGATCCCGTAGCCCCAACATTCCATGGTCCTCTACATGGGGTTGCTGGGCAGGTGCTGACGCCCGCCCCGAAAGCCGAGCGTTTGCCCCCGCGGTGCCAACCACGTCCAGTTGATAGGGTTGGTCCTCGAAGGTGTCCATCCCCACTATGTTTCGCGGTAGGCCCCGCCGTACACACGCCTGCCCCCGAAGGAGTGTGGCACGCCTGGGTCCCTTGCGCGACAGAAGGAACGCTGCCTGAGGCAGCCTTTAAAAGGACATATTAATATGTATAAAGGCATAATTATTGCCCCCCCCCCCTTCCACAGATGACAATGTTAGGGTTGAGGTTGTCATCCCTCCTATCCTAGGATGGGATGATTAGAAATTAGGGAAGGAAAATGGTAAGGAAAGGAGTTGCTGTGGATGGGAGCATGGGATTAAGGGTAAGGGAATGGCCCGCCGTGCGGGATATCACTGGCCGGTTAGCCTCCCACACTCGGCTGCTGAGCGTCGCAAGGTAGCTCCAGGACCGACTCTATAGTCCAGGATCGACAACCTACTCTAGAGTGGGTCCGCCGCCTGTTTGTTCAGGTGGTCGACAGGTCAGGGCTGCGACGTGAACGTGTGTAAATAGGACTTGACGGCAGACGCTGCTAGCTCAACATTGCACACTTGAGCATACATCCAACCGCCCTTAGGCCCCTGGTTTTTTGCTAAATCACCACACTTGCCAAATGCGGGTTAGTGATAACAAACCCGGGCTATGAATCGACAATTTGGAAATGGACTTTGTCCGACATGGGAATTGAAACCGGGACCTCCGGATATCGAGCCAAGCACTTGACCATTTGGGCACCGAGGCGTTGATCTACATACTCTTAAAATTCGGTGAAATATTACATCGGTTAAATAAAGCGGCGGTTATTTGTAGATATGGTCGCTGAAATAAACTTCGGTAATTGGTTTTTCGGTGAATCGTTATGTAAGGTTCTATAGTTTCGAATTCATTCAATGATTAATTTTTAATCGATTAACGCTATTTTACTGGCAACACTAATAGATGTGTCTACACCCAGCGGGATCACCTATCAGGGAGACCTATGAGTGATGCAGGGAATTAGATCTATATTTGTTCTATTGAATTATGCTAAAGACAGAATTTGTTCCGTAAAAACAAAGGAAATATAGGCTTTTCTAACCGACCTCCAGCCAGCGGGATATTTACCAAAGTTACGTCTGATGAAGTATACATTGGTACTAACATTTAGATCTATCATTGTTCTGTTCACCAAAACAAAAAACATTCTTCTACCGATCTACTTCAGCCACAATCAATCTGCAAAGAAACCTCCAGTCAGCGGACTTTTTCTCTTAAGGCATTATTTTTGTAACTGACACGACACGACAGCTTATACTAACTACTAAGGTTATGTCACAATAAGAGTTCTTTTCAATAAAAGTTCTTATCAATATATGCTGCCGCTAGAAAAGACTCTTTATTTGTACTAATGTTTGTTTGGTATTAATCCTTATCCGCGGGGACCAGCCGTCGTCTCCCAGGACGGCAGGTCCCCGCGGGAGTACTAGACCGAAACCCTCCAACAAAAAGATGTGAAACATTTAAAATTGCAACACTCAACACAAGAACTTTAAGAACACAAGAGAGCTTATTGGAATTAGAAAAAGCGCTAGAAAGCATAAACTACGACATCTTAGGCATAAGTGAAATGAGGAGATTGGATGAAAAGACTGTAGAAAACAAGGAATATATACTATACCAAAAAGGAGAAACAGCTAGTCAAAGAGGAGTGGGCTTTTTCATTAAAAGATCGTTGAAAAATTACATACAGGAGCTGATAGGAATCTCAGATAGATTGGCAATACTCAACATTAATTTGCCAGGCTACAAAACCCATGGATAATCATGCAAGTATACTCACACACTGAGCTAGCATCCAAAGGTGACATTGAGGACTTCTATATCAATCTATCGGATATGGTAAAAAAAAATACCACAATAACCACCTCATAGATATGGGAGATTTTAATGCCCAGGTTGGTACCAGGGAAGCCGGTGAAGAAATAATAATGGGTGAACATGGGTATGGAAAGAGGAGTAACAACGGACACAAGTTAATTGAATTTTTACTACAAAATAACCTAACACTACTCAATTCAGTGTACAAGAAAAAACCCAAAACCAAATGGACCTGGCTATCACCCAACGGCAAATACAAAAACGAAATTGACTACATAATAACTAACAAGTCAAAGTACTTCAATGACGCATACGTTGTACAAAATCTTAACTTCAATACGAATCACCGCATGGTACGTTGTTGCCTAAAAAAGTATCCAACAAATAGATCTAGAAACAACATAAAAAACACATTGATGTCATCAGAACAATATTTGCAAAGATTAGTAAACTCTGACATAAGTGTACTAGAAAAATATAACCACATAGAGAAACACCTATCACAAAAGAAGAAGGAAAATATAGTCAAGACTATGGAGTTTAGCGAAGAGACATCAGAGAGAGAAAAGCACTAATAGCAAACAAAGGTAGCAGTAATGAAAACCACAACTTAATATTAAGCCTAAGCAAACAAATCCGAGAAAACATAAGGAAAGACAGAAAAACAAAAAGAATGAAGAAACTAGAAGATGAAATTCAAAAAACTGGCGGAACTAAAAAAGCTTTCAAGGAACTAAAAGAATATGGTATGGAATGGATTTCCAAACTAAAAAACAACAAGTCAAAACAAGTGTCAAAACGTATAGAAGTCCAGAAGCTTCATGCTTGCTCCGAAGCATGTCTATGCTGCATGCCTGCCTGCATGCTGCATGCCTGCCTGCCTGCTGCATACCTGCATGCTGCATGCCTGCTTGCATGCTGCATTTCTGCTTGCATACTGCATGCTTGCTTGCATGTTGCATTCCTGCTTGCATACTGCATGCATGCTTGCTTGCATACTGCATGCATGCTTACTTGCACGCTGCTTGCTTGATTTCATGCTGCATGCTTGCTTTCATGCTGCATGCTTGTTTGCATGCTTGCTTGCATGTTGCATGCTTGCTTACATGCTCCAAGCTTGCTTGCTTACATGCTTCATGCTTGCCTGGATGCTGCATGCTTGGTTGCTTGCTGCATGCGTGCTTGCATGCTGTATGCTTGCTTGCATGCTGCATACTTGATTGCATGCTGCAGCTTGCTTGCATGCTCCATGCTTGCTTGCATGATTCATGCTTGCTTGCATGCTCCATGCTTGCTTGCATGCTGCATGCTTGCTTACATTCTGCATACTTACTTGCATGCTGCAGCTTGCTTGCATGCTGCATGCTTGCTTGCATGCTGCATTCTTGCTTGCATGCTGCATGCTTGCTTGCATGCTGCATGCTTGCTTATATGCTGCGTGCTTGCTTACATGGTTAAACGTTGCTACGATTAAAAGTTGTTCGATGATGTTATGGATTTCAATTATTTGAAATATTGTATTTTTGTGATATTGGTAATGTTTTTCTGGAAAATGAATCATCTAACATTAGCTTCGGCCAAACGTTGAGTGGGATTTCAAAACATAAAGATTTTGAAAAAAATAACAATCGATAATATTCATTTCAAAACTTTGTTAATTGTGTTTTAGATAAAAAGAAAATTATGGAAAACAAAAAATTACAATTGTTTTCGGCCAGATAAAATTCGTACAAAGAAATTTCGAGTTTAAGATAGGTAACCCTAAATGTTAACTTTATGGTATTCTATATGACTGCCAATAAATGTTATGATTATTAATCGTTATTGTAAAAACATTTATGTATAAACATTTGATGCTGATATATCATTATTATAAAAGAAGTTATGGGGAAATAAAGTATGCCTAATGATTTATTCTGAATGAACGTTATGCGAAACGAAGACAATGCCAAAAAACGTTATGCAGCCTTAAAATATGCCTCTTTAATTTATGCAACCCAATATGGACCCGTTGGCGTCATAGTCTTATCTTTCTAAGCTCCCGACAAATTGAGAACCTCCTCCTTTTTATGAAGTCGGTTAAAATGTAAATAAATATCATTTTCCACTAATATACGTTCGCACATCACTTCAGAAGGGCTGCACCTATTTAGTTAAGTTTTTTTTTTGTGTTTGTAATTGTCAGAACAAGATTTTTGGAAATTCGTCTCGGGGTAGGTACACGGTGTTCACGCGGACGAAGTTGCGGGGAGCCGCTAGTATGACATTACTACCAGCTAATGTAGGTACGGTTAAAAGCGGTTCATACCAGAAAAGAAGAACAACAACAAAGGCGTCTAGCTGATTTATAGTCCTCCTTTGTAACTTTCCGATTCTGCAACGTACCTACTCATATTTTAAAAAACTTGAATAATGGAGACAATTTTATTTATAGTTTTGGTAAGTCACATTGAACTTGAACGCATATTAGAAGGGTTACTTACCTGTATTATACTGTCATTTGCTTTATTTAACGTAAATGTCGTATCGTATAACTTTTCAAATCTTTTGAAATAATAAATAAAATAAAAATAAAATCATAACTATTTAAATCATAAGATTGTACGACAACCCATTATTATAATAATCGGGTAACATCACTTAACTCCAGAACTTTATAAGTAATCCATATATTTTTTTATTTCAACTCAACCAAAATTATTTGAGTCACTCAATATAAGTATACGTAGATAAATGGTGTTTTGAAATTAAAATAGAAGGATTTATGGAGTTAAGTGGAATGAATGACCCGTAATAATTCCGTAAGACTTCTAAGTAGTTTATTTATTTTCTGAATATCTTCAATCCCTGAAAACTAAATGCCGCGAGTTGGAACCGTATAAGTCATTGTATATAAAAGCAGATTATAAGCTGTCATCAAGCTGTTGCAGTCGAGGGAGTCCTCGGTTTGCCATCTCTATGACTTTAGAAGTATTTTTGTTGAAATATGCGTTAAGTAGGTACCGTTAGTATTAAAAACTCAATGGCGCAGTGGTAAAACGTACCTATGGCTTGCGATCTTGCCAGTACTTGTATAAAGCACCTTTATCAATGTTAGGACACTGGATGGTGACCAAATAAAAAAACATGTCGAGCTCCTCCGTGCTTCGGGTAGGCACTTCGTAAAGTCGTCGAGCTGCTAAAACCCACCAACCCGCATTGGGCCAGCGTGGTGGGTTATAGCGTTGCCAGACATCCCGATTTTGGTGGGACGTCCCGATTTTTAAAACAAAATTAAATGTCACGCGCGGGACAGGCTCAGTCCCGCTTTTTGGGGATAACTTGAACGTGCGTGCAGCCTGCTAAGGAAGCGCCGCAGGGTGACACAGACAAGACTGTGGACTGATATAAAATATCATATTTTAATAAAATACATTTTCTATGGCTATTTTTGCTATCTATTGTCACGTAAACGTAATTTAAAACTCAAATAAAAAGATAAATATTTAAAAACTTTAGATTTTATGGGTTTTTACTATGTCCGCTTTCGACGAATGAATCCCGCATTTTTAACTCAATCAAAATCTCGACTTGGCAAAAAAATATCTGGCAACGCTATGGCCCAATATCCCAATGTTGTAGCACTGTAGTCCACGCGGGAAGGCCTGTGCCCAATAGTGGGACGTTTATACACTGATTATGATGTACCCATTAACAGCAGATGCATACTACAATACTACATACATACATAGACATACCTAATCACGACTACCCTCGAAGGATTAGTCAGAGACTATAGGCAATGAGGACAGCATAAGCGTCCTTCTGCTATTGTCCTCTTTTCACCAAATAGCGACTGCACATGTTCTCAGCGTGACAGGTGGTGAGGCCATGGTCACTATGCTATGCTGTTGGATGTATACGTGCAGTCTTAAGGCTGGATTCGACCAAACTGGAATAAGACTTACTCCGAGATTAGTCTATACGAATTCGGCGTTTAATCTAGGTATAAGACCTTATTCCAGTTTGTTAGAATCCACCCTTAGTCCGTTAGTCGCTTTTTGCGATACCCAAGGGAAGAGGGGGTGGTAGTTTTCTTTCAACGCTACCAGACACGGTTGACAATTCTAAATTCACAGTTTAAAGAATGATAGTTTGAGTGGCAACGCTTTTGGTTGTAGATCATTTAATAACTTCCGGGCGTTGAGTTGAGTTATGAATGACTAATGCTGACAATGTTTTAGCAATTTTCTGTGAAGGTCAATGACAAAAAATTTGCTACATCAAGATTTAAGTAGCCAGTTTTTGGTAAACTATAAAGTTGAGTTTCCTTAAAATAATAATAACCGACAGTCGAGGTCAGTTGCTCTTTCGATCTATTGTAATTTACATTTCCATGTTGCAATAATAATACTTCGGTCATGCGTACAAGTTGAATGCACGTTGAAATGTTGTCACAGCAGGATTGCTTAATAATTATTATTGCAACAGACCTTCATGGCTACTTATCGTTGAAGGTGACTTTATTTTAACTTGTTGGTTAATGATGATTCTTTAAATTACTCTTTACCTACCTACTACCCCTTTATTTTAGTTGCTATTCAATGAAAACTATTTTATTTAATATTTTACTTTAGTTGTTAAAAACTGAATAATATAGTACCTACCTAAAAGTACGTTTTTGTTTTCTATACTAATATATAAAGAGGAAAGATTTATTTCTTTGTTTGTTTGTATTGAATAGGCTCCGAAACTACTAGACCGATTTGAAAAATTCTTTCACCGTTGGGAAGTTACACTTTCTCCGGGTGACATAGGCAATACTTATAATATTTTCAAAAATTCGTTACGAGGTACGGGGTCCACGCGAACGAACTCGCCGGCGGTCTGCTAGTATTTTATAAAGGTAAATATTCGTTCAAAAGTTGCTACTTATGTATTAAGTCTGGCATCAGAAAACTTTGTATAGTAGTAGGGTGTTGAACACACTACAGAAGGTGTTGAATATCTAATAAGTTTAGTCACATCATAATTTGCGTTAAGTTATAAAAATCTCAAATAGGTAAGTATGTACCGCTTGTCAAACACGTTCAAACCCATCACAATCACAACACAACGTCCGCCCACGGCCGAGCGTGCAACATCAACAACATACGTAGCACTGTTTCGAAATGCAATTTAGCAAACCGAGCTCACCTGCGGTTGACTTTCCCTGTTCTTCAGCGTGAAGTACATGGAGAAACTCAGGAACAACAACTTCACTGTGATAGCCACGGATACCACTATGATGAACGCGTAAGTCATGGCGGCGCGGCTCGTGTTACGAGTATAATTTAATTTAACAATAATTTATTCGGCCACGCTGCGTCTCCATCCGAATCCCAAACAAAACTGCTCGATTGCTACTTTACGACACCGCACGCCGTCGATGTGGATTGTGTTTGTTTATTTTTTTTCTTTTTTCGTAACTCCGATGACGGCCGTTCGATGGCTTATAAATTGTTTGATTGTTCTTAGATAAAGCAATTTATACCTATTTAATAATATAAATGCGTTAGTGTGTATGTTTCTTCTTACGTCCGTTGCATCAAACAGGACAGGACCAATACGAGTAGATAACGTGGATTCCTACACGAAAATAGTTAACGGCCCAAAAGAGCTTTAATATGCTATTTTTATTTCGAAAAAAAACTTATTCCATCGGGATATAGAATATAGTTTTTCTTCTTCTATCGATTCATAACTTTACTACGTCCTAATTCTATAAAGAATGTATTTTTTTGTAAAACAAATAATTCACAAAAATTGTGAATTGCACAAGTTTTTTGTTTAATTGCACATTTTTTGTGCAAATATCTTGTCACTGTGTCACTGGGAATTTCACTTTTTCTTGAGAGAAATTCACGAGACAACAACTTATAATAGTGTATTTCTTTAAAAAAAAACACAGTATTTAGTGACATTAGATATCTGTACAAAAAAAATTTATAATTTTAGACTAACTGCCAAATTCGATAAAGAACGTTTATAAACAATTTGGCTGTAGTTAGTCCAAACGTGTAGCAATGCCAACAACGGACGGACTTTATACGATAATACTAATTAATACTATATTCATAAGGACGCAGAGCCGCACGTAAAACTTAGTTAATATCTACAAACCAGTAAGTATCACGTAATTACGTGAATCACATTAATCTTCGTTCGGGTATTAAAAAATAGCTACATTAGGAGAACGTTATCTTTGTATAGGTTATCTACAAGGAACCAAAACACGATATCATACAGAAGTTACTGCATCGGTAATTAAATTAGTTAATAGTTTCTTAAACACCTCGGTGGCTAAACGCTTGGCCCGATAACCGGAGGTACAGGGTTCAATTCCCAGGGGTCGGGGAAAGCATTGTTTGGATTAATCGAAGCATTGCACGAGTTTGTGATCACCGACCCGCATTGGGCAAGCGTGCTGATTCAGCCAATCCCCATCTATTGTAGTGATGACTTGATTTCAATGATGGAGGTCTTTGCCCAGCAGTGGGACGGTATTAGTACTTTACTTTTAAAGACCTTGCCGTAACACAGTTACGGGAGGTAAAGAGTTTTGTTCTGTATAGGTACCGCCAATTTGTTGTTTTTTTTTTGCTTATTTGTTAAAATTACTTTAAATACAGGCAAACCTAATTAATAAGTTTAGCCGAAATTACATTTTGATTGTTAGTAGGTACTATAAAAGTTAATCTGTTATTTATAGTTTACTTATTAAGCTTATCTTTTATGGGAACTTTGATGTTTTTAGGCTAAGTTTATTACGAAAATAAAAATTTATCTTATCTTACCTTAATAATTACCTAATTAAAAGTAAAATATAAAATACATAATACAAACACAGCTGGGCAAAGACCTCCATCCTTGAAATTATAAGTCATCGCTACAATTGATTAGTTAGTGTTCAGTATTCGGTAATTAGTTTCAATATTACGTGGTTGGACTGTTTTTAGATAAATAAATTTATTGTACTTCTTATCAAACCAGGGTATGGCCTTTTTGTGGGATGTTGTAGTAGAAGCGTCTTATTGTTCTGCAGAATCGCCCGGATGCGGATGAGGGGATAGGCCAGACCTTTCTTAGGACCAAAGCTGAGGAGGAGCTAGGTGCTAGGGCCCACTTAGGGGTACGGTGGTCAAAGCTGATGCCCTCCTAATGGTCTAAGGGCAATTAAGGTACACCCGTCTCGTTTATGCTAGGTATTGCCCTTCTCTCCCAGCTGGCTTTGACAGAACAGCCTCTGCAACTATGCTGCCCTGGTTTAGGCTGGTACCCATAAGGAGGATATGGGTAATAAAAATAAAACAAAGGTAACCTGCGTTCATAAAAGACCTGGAGCGGATCGATACTCTGCTAAGTAACAATTCGGAGTTTCAGTCGAATGTCGTTAAAGTAACTTATTACACGTGGACTGCTTTGGCCCCTGTTAAAAATAGTTGTATAGAATAAATACAATTTGTACAGTCACCAAATTTTCGAACTTTTGAACTTATCTGACATCGACCGCGATCGTGACAATCAATTCTTCTAACCAACAGGTAGGTATTAGGTTAAGTTACATGATTGATAATAACAATATCAAGATAATGAAGAGCTACCATTTATTTCATTTTAAAGTGTGTGAAAGAAACGTGATTCACGTGTGTAACTGATAATTTATTTGATGCTTGTTATGAAATTATTTGTGTAAATAGTAAGTACAATATTTCACATAGGTACCTACTAGTATGTTAGAAAATACGATAGCGTAGTACACGGGTACCTAGCTGTAGCTAGGCATATCTGTTTGCATAATAAAGTAACATTGCCCCTTTAAACTCGTAGTATCTATGTAGGTACCTACTAGGTGCATTAAAACTATTTTAACGGGACCTAACACGATTAATTTTCACACAAGTCACAAGCGAACAAGCGAAGTTCGCTTGTGACCACGGCCGCAGCATCGCGGCCGAAACGTCAAGTAGTAAGTAGATATGTACTTACTAAAATTAATCGTGTTAGGTCCCGTTAAAATAGTTTTAATAGGTATCATACAACTTACTCGTCCTACAAACTTCTCGAAAAATGTAAACTTTTGTTTTCCCGCGTACAGATTTATTATTTTAGTCACAGATAACGTAACAAAGTTAGGCTAAGTGTTTCAAATTCAATGAACATTTTTCATCATCGTTGTCATTATCGAACACTTGTGACGTATTATCACATTTATCATTGATATCAATGATAGTATGATAAATCAATGCGCGTTAACAGTGAATTATCACGCTTGGAACACAATATTTGTACAGTTCTTACATAAAAAATATTGGATTAGTAAAATAAATAATAATATAGACACAACCAAATAGCCAGAATGATTCACCAGCAACTTGCTCTTCCATATGGCCTTGTTGAATCAGAGGTGCCGTACTATAATTACGCACCTGCGCCAGTTCTCGAAAATGGTCATGCAACGCTCTACTGGGATCGCTCTATCATCACGGACAGGACTATTGTCGCCAATAAGCCTGATATCGTGGTGGTCGACCGATCTCAGCGCCGGGCAATATTGGTTGATATCACCGTACCTCATGATGAGAACCTCGTGAAAGCCGAGAAGGACAAGCTCAGTAAGTACCTTAGACTTGGCTCACGAGGTTACCGCCATGTGGGATGTGGATTCAACCATTATTGTACCGATAGTCGTTTTGGCAAACGGTCTTTTAGCTAAGAGCCTCGATCAACACCAAGAGAGGCTCTCGCTAAAAGGTTGGGTCAAGGGTCAGATACAGAAGGCAGTACTCCTTGACACGGCACGTATTGTCAGGAGGTTCCTCACTCTGCAGCCCTAACCACCGGTAGCTTGGGTCTATCCCCGCTGCCGGTGGCAACCTAGGTTAAGTTTTTTATAATATTTTATATTGTAAATGTTTTTTTATATAAAATATTGTAAAAAAATTTACATAAGATAATATTTTAAATAAAGAGCATAATAATAAAACACTTTATTTGCACACTAAGAAATCAACAGTTACAAAACAGGACAAAAGACAGAGAAGAGAGTACAAGTAGGTGGCATGATTGCTTTATAGCAATCTCTTCCAGGCAACCTTGGGTGAAGAGTAAAGAAAAATAGTAAAGAGTAATAGGGGAGTAGGAACAAATAAAGATGGAAAGAATTAAGAATAAATAAATATCTATAGAATACGGATAAATAAGGACAGAAATATATACTTATAGTTAGCTGGATGGGAGCCGAAGAAAGGAAATAGCTTCTAACTCGATCGCCAAAAGACCTTAGAGTTTGAGTTTTTCTGATGCTCTCAGGAAGTGAGTTCACAAGCGGACAGCGTGGACAGTAAAGGTGTGTAAGTTAAGTATATGTATATATAAATGTTAAGTATATTAAATATTTAAAGTTTCTACTTGAAAAATAAGAGATACTAGTTCGCTTCCTTTTTTCCTGCTCCGAATCTCAATTTATATAAACGGTATGATCACGAGAACCTAGAACCTATCATTAATGTTATAATTGAAAAAAAATAGCTTTCATTAAGTAGTATTAAAAGCGAAATCAATTTTGGCGAAGTACTTATATGTATCTATAATTCTTTGTACATCGTAATGAAAATAAACAAACACACTATCACATCCTATCTTTTATTTCAATATCTGTCATTTTCGTTTGAGATAATTACTTTTATCATTGTGAAGGCGACGTAATCAATGTTTCTTTGCGGAACGTAATAAACAACGTGAAAAAAAATGGTAAAGAATAAACTGAACTTAAACTTACTAGAAAGTTATATATTATAAATTATAAGTTTTTTTTGTTTTTATTGGCAACGGGTAAGCGCTTGGCTTTCATCTCACCTGATGGTAAGTGACGATAAGGCCGAAGGTGGAAGCGCGCTTCACCCGGAATCCTCAACCACTGAGGAACTGGCTATCTTTAACAGCTTATTTCATTTAAATTGTTGCATTAATTTATTTCTTGATTCAATTCAAAAAGCCAACCTTATCTGTCAATTATGGTTTACGTGTGTTGTATTGTGGTCGTATTGCGTGAAACTGATTGCAGCAACGTACTACGGAATCACGTTCGCCCATTGTCTGCTAACAACTCGATTCACTTAATATTCCATAAACCCAACAACAGCACAGTAGGAAGATATTTTTTTTTAACTTATTGAAATTAATTAATTGAAAATTGAATGAAATTTGTTTATACACTCACACCAATTATCTAGTCTAAGGTGAGTATTCTTTTAAAACTCGTTAATATGGTAAGATAACGGATAAATATACATAAACATAGAAAAAACACCCATACCCGAAATCAATTTAGAAAAACAGTTTTTCTCTAAATTGATCCGATCGGGAATTGAACCCGGGACCTCAGAGATGGCGCGACGCCAGACCCGGCGTGCTAACCACTCGATCACGGAGTCCTCAAAGAATAAGAATAAGAATAATTTTATTGAAAAAACGGAACATTTACAATAAAATACAATATTTATAAAACATGAATTAAAGTTCTTATCGTCTAATTACCAGGGGTTCCCAAACTAGGCTAGGCCTGACCCTTGGGAAACCAGAAATAGTTACATTTATGTTTGGCAGTTAGTGAGTAATTGAGGATGTATAAAAAGTGTTATACTTATGTGTGTTGTGTAATGTGTTGCTTGTGTAGTGTAAGTGTAAGTATTGCAAAGGTCGTGAAAGTAAGGAAATACCGTAAATAGCCTATACACTGTCCCACTGCTGGGCAAAGGCCTGCATCATTGAAATCAAGTCATCGCTACAATTGATGGGGATTAACTGTTTTGGCTAAATCGACCACGCTTGCCAAATGCGGGTAGGTGATCACAAACCCGGGCTATGCATCGAACAAACCGAAAACACCTTTACCCGACCTGTGGATTGAACCCGGTACCTCCGGATATCGAGCCAAACGCTTGACCACTCGGCCAGCGAGTTTTTTTTTATTATTCTTTATTCTACTACGGGTACGGGCACGGGTGACGATAAGGCCGAAGGTGGAAGCGCGCTTCACCCGGAATCCTCAACCACCGAGGAATTGGCTATCTTATCTCTAACTGTCGGAACACAACAATGCTATAAACATCGTTGTTATGGCGACAGACTTAAAAAAGATGGTGGTAGCTAGCCAGGCGGACTTAACATAGCCCTACCACCAACCAAACCGAGCACACAAAGATGTACCCCCCGCTGGGAATCGAACCCGGAACCTCTGGGTCAGAGACCGGTGGCTTAACCACTAGACCACAGAACACGCGGTTAAAAAAGTCGTTAAATCCGACGTAAAAAAAAGTACTCATCCAACTTGGACCGCAATCAGTGGAAGAAATGGCCTTTGCCCAGCAACGGGATAGTGAGGGCTAATATTTTTTGCCTTTTGACGACCTCCGTGATCGAGTGGTTAGTGGCGCCATCTCTGAGGTCCCAGGTTCAACTCCCTGTCGGGTCTATTCAGAGAAGGACTGTTTTTCTAAATTGATTTCGGGTCTGGGTGTTTTTTCTATGTTTATGCATATTTATCCGTTATCTTACCATATTAACGAGTTTCATAAGAATACTTATCTTGGGCTATATAATTGGTGTGAGCGTAAACAATTTTTCTTTAATATATAACTTTATATAAGATGACTGCTAGAAACCGCAAGAAACTCCAAGGGCTGGTCAGGTCAACTGTTTTAAACATGGCAAAAATGACAAAAAAGGAATTTGTGTGTGTTTCATTCTTAATTAAATAGGTACTTAATTCATTTTGTAAATCTTAATTGGATTGTCTATGAGTATCTAATTTATTTTAAAGCAATAAAATAAGAAAAATAAAATAAAAACAAAAAATAACGATAATTTACAACGCGCGGGCAACGGCCGGCCGGCCGTTGACCCCTCATCGTAGGTACTGACGCGGACGGGTCAACAGACGGCCGGCCATTGACCCATCAACGTAGGTACTGACGCGGACGGATCAACCTCTTGCACGCGCGTTGTAAATAATCGTTTTTTAATTGTTTTTTTTTTTCTTATGATATTTTATTATTCAATAGAATATGATATGATATTGAAAAACAACACGAATTTTTGTCATGTTTAAAACACTTGACCTGACCAGCCCTTGAAGTTTCTTGCGGTTTCTAGCAGTCGCCTTATATAAATAACTCATCGAAAAATATAAACCACACTGTGTCCTTTTGTTTTGGTAACACTTTGAAAATCTTTATGGTGTAAGCTCCCACGCAGGTCTAGAACCAAGCGCACTGGTAAGGGCCTCTTCTCCGGCCCATTATCATCATCACCCTATACCTGTCAACTGCTGGACGTATGCCACTCCAAGGGCACGCCACTGAGCGCGATCCGCGGCTATCTCATAGCTCTCGCCAGCTACCTTGCGAAGATCGTCGCTAAACCTTATTTGAGGGCGTTCTCCGGCCCATTCCCTCTCAACCCACGGAGGAAACTTGGCAGCAGAGAGCTACCCTCTAAAGCACCAGCGGTCCCCAGCCACCCGGTCTTGCCCTCGTGGATGTCGACACGAGGAACAAAATCTGCGATTCCTTCCTTAGCCGTTGGTTGTCAACCCTTTTCATGCAGTACCATCTTCCTCACCATCATCCCTTACCATCCCCCTCGAAAGAGTTCAAATGCGTTCAATCACCAGGCGACCTTCCTCCCTGAAGGTTAGAGTGTCACCCCTCGCTCATGTTTTTAGAGAGTTTGTCTTCTCTGGTTGGTTTTTTTACTGAGGTGTGCTCCTCATCATCTTTGTTTTTAATGACGTGGTCTCCACGAAGAAGCTTTCACCCAGGAGGGCTTTGGCTGCCATAACCCCAGAGAGTGTGGAAACACGTTCAATCACCGGGCGTCCGTCCCCCGAGAAGGGTTAGCTTTCACTATGTGTAGTGATAGTGTGTTCCTCATCCTCTTTGTTTTTAATGATGTGGTCTCCACGAAGAAGCTTTCACCCCAAAGGGCTTTGGCTCCCATAACCCCGGAGAGTGTTCAAGCACGTTCAATCACCGGGCGACCGTCCCCCGAGAAGGTTATACTTTCAGTACGTGCAGTGATAGTGTGCTCCTCATCCTCTTTGTTTCTCGATGAGGTGGTCTCCTCGAACACTGTGCCTGACCTGAGAATTGAACCCCACATCGGACCGAGCTCTTTGCCACTCGGCCACCGAGGCGCAGAAAGATGGCTTATTTTATACCTATGTTTTAAACTAGCTGTACACACGGCGTCAGATCAATCTACCCTAAACTATCAAAAATCTTCAATGATTCTTGATCCTTAAAACCAAACAATAAAGTTCAAAATTGATTGTAGAAATTTTAAACTTTTGGGTAGATTGATCTGACGCCGTGTGTACCTTCGAAAGAATTCGCGTAAAATTTGGTTTTAGTTATGTAAAAATAAAAATAAAAACCGGACAAGTGCGAGTCGGACTCACCCACCGAGGGTTCCGTACAAATTTGTAGGTGCATATTTAATTTTTTTTTCCATTCTTCGTCATAAATCGAAAACTATACTTATATCATAAAAATAATGAAAAATCTGTTGAAGCTTGTGCCAATAAAGCCCTTTCATACGATACCCCACATGACACGGTTAAGTCAATTCAAAATTTGGACCGCAGTTCCTTGGCATAAAGACCCTACTTTTTAATAATTTATTTACTAATAAATAGTTTTCAGATTTTTCCTTATACTTATAGTATAAGACTGTAATACTTGCCAAATTTCATAGTTCTAGGTCAACGGCAAATACCCTATGAATTTTGATTCCCTAGAGTGTGCCGAAAATTTACGTTTTTTGCGGCTTAAACCGCCGCATTTTTTTACGTTAACTTAAGAGTTTGATTTATTAACAGCTTCAAGAGACTGCAGATCTGAGTGAGTATATTGTTTTAATTTCAACTCTATATCTTCACGCGTTCCCGAGAAAAGGGTGACTTGACAGACCGACAGACGGACAAGAAAGTGATCCTTTATGGGTTCCGTTTTTTCCTTTTGAGGTACGGAACCCGAAAACTAAAACTAATAAATAAATAAATAAACTTTTCTACACTAACACCAATTATCTAGCCCAGGAGAAGCTTCGTTATGAAACTCGTTAAATGGTTACTAGACAACGGATAAACATACATAAAATACTTAAATACATACTTATTATACATAACCCGGGACCTCAGAGATGGCGACACTATGAAAACCGGTGTACAAACCACTCGACCAAAGAGGTCGTCAAAAAAAAAGGTTAGAAAAAATCTTTGCAGAATATAATATTCAGCTTAAAGATGAAAGTGTAGATAGGTAAATAGAACATATATTATTACAATAAACTCATGATTTCAACTAGGTAGTATTTCACGAACCAGACCATTCTTTTTGCGGTGTCGACGTAAATGCGTCATCGTTATGAACATTCATAATGCTAGGTACTAAACTTAACTCGGCCATAACTCTACCAGCTGTAACAATATTACTTTTATATACTAAAGACTACGAAAACAGTATACTTAACGTAGCCTCATAATCATATAATAAGATCATCAAAAAAATCTAAAATCATAATTTCTTTATTCAGTACTGAATAAAGAAATTATGATTTTTGATCAAAGTCAAAGTCAAAGTCAAATTATTTATTCAATGTAAACCTTTACAGGCACTTATTGACTTCAATACTAATAATAATAAAAAAAACAGTTAACTTACTAACGAGCTATAGTCTGTGCCAGACAAACGCGCATCGCGTCGTCGGCGTGCTGTGGTACTGGGGGTACCCAGTACCACAGCACGCCTAAACAGGATCGCGTCGAACCGAAATATAAGCCGTGGTGATAGAATTCTATATAATGTAAGCTTAAAATAAGAATTTTGAATCGTCTAAACTTAATTTTACTACTATGGATGGGTATTATCCACCCACCCCACAGATATTCAGCGCGTCACTAAAATCCTACTAATATTATAAACGCGAAAGTTTGTAAGTATGGATGGATATTTGTTACTCTTTCACGTAAAAACTACTGAATGGATTTGGATGAAATGCAGCATACAGATAGTTTATAACCTGGATTAACACATAGGATACTTTTTATCCAGATATTCCCACGGGAACGGGAACCACGCAGTGAAACCGCAAGCGGCCGCTAGTACTATATAAAATAGAGAGACTGTAATGTAAGTAGTATAATATTATCTTTAAAGAAAAGTGTTTTGACGTGTGTGTAGCGGCTCATTAAACGAATTCTATTAACCCATCTCTTCCCATAGTTGTCGTAAAAGGTGACTAACGAACTAAAGACTGCACATACATCCAACAGCATAGAGCGACGATGGACTCACCGCCTATCACGCTGAGCACATGTGTAGTAGTAATTTAGTGAAGCGTGGACTATGGCAGGGGACTGCTTCTGCGGTCCTCAATGCCTAGTCTCTGACTAACTCCTTGGAGATAATAGTCGTAAACCAATCTATGTACAATGGCAGACTCCGTCGCTTTGCCAGTCTAAAGGTCAAAATCCCTTGCACACCGCGTCGTCTATTTGGCAAGCACCCGGGCGGTCGGTGCGCTTCATACGAAAATCGCTGCAAAGTGGTAAAGCGACGGTGACTCCGACCGTACCTATGTATGTTTTTAACGTTTTCAATGGTGTGCGTTCACTTTCTGTGAGTAAGTATAAACAATACTCAACTGTGCACTAGAAGTGTTTTCTTACATATTTTATTTTATTACGATATACGATTGGACACGCCTAAGCACTGTAATAACAAGATAATACAAATTCTTAAGAACACCACCAGGCACCAAATCGAAAATCAAATAATTGCCATACAAAACACAAAAATTATAACTAATGGTACTGACATGGCCTTAGCATATCTTAGTACCGGGTAGGCAACACGACTCTGGCTGGTCGCCGTGGACACAAAAAAATTATGCTTAACACAGAAATATAAATCAAGATATTTCTGTGATGCTCAAGCACTTCACGCGCCAACGTTATAACCACAGAACAGTTAAATAAGAAATGATGTATTTATGGTTATAACTCTTCCCTTAGGTGTCCTCGTTCCTGGCTGTTGGCACCCCTCAAACCCCAAGCGGTCGCATGAGACCGCACCTACAAAAACACACTTGACTTTGTACCGTGTTTTCATAGACTTACAGACTACTTTAGTATGAACAAGTTTGGTTATTTCGGTTCTGTGGTTCATCTTATGTATTGTTATTGCAAAATATCACATAGTCTATGCTCGATTCTGTCAAATTTGACGTTGACAGTTAGTGTCAAAAAACTGTCAAAAAAATCCAAGAGTGAGGGGTTAAAGTGGCGATGGGCTCACCACGCTAAGCACATGTGCAGTTCTAATTTGGTGAAATCGTGAATCTATGTATGTATTTATGTAACACTAGCGGCCGCTTGCGACTTCACCCGCGTGGTTCCCGTTTCCGTGGGTATATCGGGATAAAATGTATCCTATGTGTTAATCTAGGTTATAAACTATCTATATTCCGAATTTCATCCAAATCCATTTAGTAGTTTTAACATGAAAGAGTAACAAACCTCCAAACATAAAGAAGACCCCAGTAACTATCGACCAATTTCAATACTACCAGCACTTAGTAAGATTTATGAAAAAATTATTCTCGAACAGTTAGTGGAATACTTAAATTTAAATAATCTTCTACATAGTAAGCAATTCGGTTTTACTAAGGGTCGTTCCACTACTGATGCTGGTGTTGCTTCTAGTAAAACATATATTTGATGCCTGGGAGGAGTCTCATAACGCTCTTGGAGTTTTCTGCGACCTGTCCAAGGCTTTCGATTGCGTTGAGCACCGGACATTGGTGATGAAGTTAAATTACTATGGTCTCAAAGGTTTTGCGTTTGATTTGATAAAGTCTTATCTCAGTTCTAGAACACAAACTGTCGATGTCAATGGAACTAAGTCATCTGGTTCTTATGAAAAATGGGAGTTCCACAAGGGTCAATCCTAGGCCCTTTCTTATTTTTGATATATATTAATGACCTTCCATTCTTTGTAGAAAACTTCTGTGATATTGTATTGTTTGCAGATGATACTTCACTCATTTTAATGTGACTAGGTCTAAGAAAAATTATGACAGTTCTGCTGCTTACGCCATTAGAAAAATTAGGCAGTTAACCGACGTTGAAACTGCTAAAACGGTTTACTTTAGTTATTTTCACAGTGTCATGTCATATGGCGCCCTACTGTGGGGAACTACGGCTGATGTTGAAACTATATTCATTTTACAGAAACGGGCAATAAGAACCATTTATAGACTAAGCTCACGAACTTCTCTAAGAGATATTTTTAAAGAAGTTGGTGTTCTTACAGCTGCATGCATCTCAATATATTTATGTGCGTTGCAATATTAACTCATTCACTAAACACGGTGACGTACACAATTTCAATACTAGAAATAAGTCAAAACTTATGATGCCCCTGTTTAGGTTACAGAAGGTTCTCGGCTCTTTCTTTGGGCAAGGTATACACTATTATAATACAATACCAAGTACTGTACTAGAATTACCTTTAGATAAGTTTAAAAATCATGTAAAATCTTGTTTACTTAAGAAAGGTTATTATATAGTTAAAGAATATTTAGAAGACAAAACAGCCTGGTAATGATAAAATAATCACATTATATTTTCTTATGTCCATTTTCTTTGTAACTAGCTCATTTTACCCTGGTATGATAGCCTTTAGCAGCAGTGTCTTACCGACAGGAGGTACCTACTCAAAACTTATGTTGCGTAAAACGTTGCCTAAATGTTTTCTTGCTTGCTTCATTGGAGTTGCTCGAGTGTGTCATGCTCTCTTAAATGTCTCTGCGGTGGTGGCATGTGCGTCGGGTCGTTACGTTCCCTAAAACATGGTTGAGCGAAGCGATGGCTGATTCACATGTCATACTCGTGAACGGGTGCCGCCTGTGGAGGCTGGTCTGCTCTTGCTAACTTATTTTTATTATTAGTATATTAGTAGTTGTAGTCTTACTTTCATTTTTCTGTACTGTAAGACATTGATAACATTGATTATTTTATATTGATGAATACCTGAACTTTTTATTTTTATTAATATATTTTTTATTTTTACGTCTTGTAGTTGTTTTGTTTTTATTATTGTAATGGAAAGTGCCCTTCTATGATAGGGAGGGCATTTTTCAATTCTAATTGACGCTGTAAAAGAAAGGGAGAAAAGAAATGCCCTTGCTGAATTTCTTGCCGGTTCTTCTCAGTACAAGGCTCCCGCCCCATAGTTAGACTTACGAACCGATGGCATAAATGACATTCATAAGTGCTGTAACCTAAACATGGCCTAACCTGAATAAATGATATTGAATCTTGAATCTTGAATCATCCATACTTACAATCTTTCGCGTTGATAATATTTGTAGGATTCTTTCAGAACAGGTTCAATAATTATTCAATAATATTATTAGGACAGTACCAGCTGGCATTCATAAGTATACCAAATTATCCGCGTCGATTAAATTAGCCGTTTCGAGCCATTTCAAAGTTAGAGCTAAAATTGAAGCAAACTAAACCAAGCGAACCAGACCAAATAGTTGGCCAAACTATCGGAATAATAGACGGTAGGAGTAGGACCCTTGTGCTTTGAGAAGCCCGATGACGCAGTGGTCGCGTTGGGGATTGCGATCTTGGAAGCTTAACAACTTTTGTAATGCCGGGTCCAGATAGGTGACTAACTAGATAACGGACAAACTAACTTAAATATATACTTATTTTACAAATAGACAACATTTACAGTCGAAGCAATTTAGAAAAACGTTATTTCTAAAGTAGACCTGACCGGGAATTGAACCACGAGACCGCTCGGGACCCCAGAGACGGGGCGACGATGTGACGCCCGCCAATACTTACCGGCGTGCGGTGCGTGTATGACGAAATTCCCGTTTGCTATTGTCCATATTGTGCATATGCTTAAACCCACCAGTGGCCGTTATAGACGTCGGATCGTCGGTTATGGAATGACAAGAACGCATGTAACCTTCGATCACATGAAAAATAGATACACAATCCTAACCGTGTCGCGTATAGCGGTAAAAGAATACTACCACCCTCTCTTCCCTTGGGTGTCGTAAAAGGCGACTAACGGACTTAAGACTGCACATACTTCCAACAGCATAGAGCGGCGATGGGCTCACCACCTGTCACGCTGAGCACATGTGCAGTTGCTATTTGGTGAAAAGTGGACTATGGTAGAGGACTGCTTTCGCTGTCTTCATTGCCTAGTCTCTGACTAACCCTTTGGGGATAATAGTCGTGATTATTAAGTAAGTATGTACAATCCTATACTAAATCGTAACGGAATAGTGGCTGCGCTTTGACTTAAGTATATATGTTTTGGCAGAATAGGACTTTTTGAAAGAGCACTCTTATCAAAATATAATTTTTATATATTGAGTACAACATTTAGTGATATAACCTTCTTCCATAATAAAGGTAAGTCAAATTTGTTTTCTACCCGTTATCACACACCACTAAAGATATTTTTATTATTTTTTTTTTTTTTTATGTAAGTAATGGTATTTTTATTTTTGTTCCGTAAGAAAGGATCTAATTTTTTTGTTATTTTACATAAAAGCACATTAACATTTTTTTATTTATACTATTTACAAGACACTACTGCACACGACTGTGCAAAATGGTCGGCATTGCGGTTCTTAAACCGTGGATATTTATTGTTTCGGCATTCTAAGCCTAAACATAGATTAATTATAAAAGTCGGCATCAAGTGAAAGTCGGCATAAAGGAACCAAACTCAAAGAAACTTGAAAATTCGGCATAAGGGTAATCGTTGTATGATATTTCAGTAAAGTCGACAAACAGGGAAAGTCGGCCCGAGGGTCCTACCTAACTCACGTCGATGTCGCAGGGATATAGTTATAGCCGTAATATTATAGTTATATCCCTAGGGGTATGAATAATTATATTACGGAATATAAATACCGTAAGATTAGACAACAAAAACAATACATATGACCTACAGGACAACTAAAAAAAAATAACCTCGAAATTCAAGACAATCGCTACGAAGCGCAGGCTTCGCGATTGTCTTATATTTCTAACCTATCAAGTGACCTACAATTATTTCACTAAACTTAATCCAGTAATATAATTATATCACTAAACTTGATCCGTAATATAATTATATTCCTAGTAAGATAGTAATGAATCGCTTTCGTATAACTATGTTACGGGATATAATCATATCTCTGTGTAACTATAAAACTTTCTTTTTTTTTAAACTTTCCTACACTCACACCAATTATCTAGCCCAAGAGAAGCTTTGAAGAAACTCGTTAAATGGTTACTAGACAACGGATAAACATACTTAAAATACTTAAATACATACTTATTATACATAGAAAACACCCAGACCCGAGACAATTTAGAAAAACAATAATTTCTAAATTGACCCGACCGGGGATCGAACCCGGGACCTCAGAGATGGCGACACCATGAAAACCGGTGTACAAACCACTCGACCAAGGAGGTCGTCAAACTATATTACGGCTATAACTATCTTACTGCGACATCGACACTAATTAGCTCGCACATTACTAAAATAAATTAGTACTTAAACATCTCGCTCGGTACTCTTTCTATTAAAACGTTTGAGAGCGTTAGTAGTGCATCTAGTTTATATAATGTGATCGAAGGGTTGTAACTCAGCAAAATCCAAGGTCTGGAAATCAATTTAACTTCCGTGGCTGTAAAAATAAAGCTAGACATTGACGTTCTAACTTCCTGCCATGACGGGGCGGAGATTAGTATTCAACCTAGTTATCTTGTGAAGGTTTGAGGAAATTATTTAAAAATATTACTGACAACATGCTGACTAAAATACTTTCCAGAATGTTAAATGTCAAGTAGTGTAGTCATAAGCATAGCATAAGCCAACCTCCTTGGTCGAGTGGTTTGTACATCTCTGAGGTCCCGGGTTCAATCAACGGTCGGGTCAGTTTAGAAATTATTGTTTTTCTAAATTGTCTCGGGTATGGGTGGTTTCTATGTATAATAAGTATGTATTTAAGTATTTTAAGTATGTTTATCCGTTGTCTAGTAACCATTTAACGAGTTTCTTCGAAGCTTCTCTTGGGCTAGATAATTGGTGTGAGTGTAGGAAAGTTTTATAAGTTTTTTTTTATATGACGAGATGGTCACATCTCATCGGGTATTACGTTACGACTCAGCAGTTGCACTACGCAGTGTGTAGCGGCATACTAAATAAATATCTACAACCGCCCCTTCTCTAACCTTGGGTGTCGTAATAGGCGACTAACGGACTAAAGACTGCACATACATCCAACAGCATAGAGTGGCGATGGGCTCACTACCTATCAAGCTGAGTACATGTATAGCTGTGATTCTAAAAATACACTTGTAATACCAAGCTAATCATAAGCAAAGATCGAAAAACAATAATATAAGTAAAGAAGCTATTGTCTATTGATAGATTTAAAGTTTTTATTAGAAATGCAAGAGGTAAACTAACTAAACTAAACAGAAAAAACAAAATTTTTAAACTTTCTAGTAGGTAATAACAATTTGTTGCATCCACCTAGTAATCGCTATTTTAGTTTTGAAATCTTAAAAAGAAGTGAGGGAAGGATAACTAATATAATATGACATTTTTTATCCACAAATTGTGCAAACATAATGCAAGAACAGATAAATAAGTAACAACAACATGATAATTGTTTGTATTCTTAAGCTATTTAAATATTTTTAGTGGATAACTTTTTTTTCTTTGTATTTTTCATATTCGTATCCAAAGTTTCTTCCAAACTTTTCTTCCAAAGTTTCCAAAAATATTATAAATACTAGCGGCCGCTCGCGGTTTCACCCGCGTGGTTCCCGTTCCCTTGAGAATATCGGGATAAAAGGTATCCTATGTGTTAATCCACGTTATAAACTATCTGTATGCCGAATTTCATCCAAATCCATTCAGTAGTTTTTACGTGAAAGGGTAACAAACATCCATCCATACTTACAAACTTTTGCGTTTATAATATTAGTAGGATAGGATATTTGTTTGTAGCGAAATCATTTTTATTCATGTTTTTCCGTGTTCAAAAACGTGTTATCAAATTATTTATGAAACACGCACGAACCACTCCAGAGTATTACGTCAAAGTCGTAAAATGTCCAGATGCCCTTGCCGTAAAATAACCAGGTAGTAAAATGTGAAGATCGTAAAATAATCAAGTAGTAAAATGTCAAGATCATAAAATAACCAAGTAGTACAATGTCAAGTTCGTAAAATAACCAAGTAGTAGAATGTCAAGTTCGGAAAATAACCAAGTAGTAGAATGTCAAGTTCGTAAAATAACCAGGTAGTAGAATGTCAAGGTCACAAAATCATCATGCTCCAAGTCGTAGTATAATTAGTTCTCGTAACTTGGGTATATTGTTTCATGACTACATATTCTAGGTAATGGTTTATTACAACATGTAATTAGTAATTTTATTTTTTTCGTATTTAAGAATTTAGTAGTGATTGTTGTCAAATTACTTCTACAAACTTATCGATAACTGTTTTAAATTCTTACTGATTTCGTTACATATATTATTTGTCATTGTAAGGATATTATTAATATTGTTTGTAAATTATGAAGTGCCAGTATCAAGCCATTATCTTGTTAGGAAAGAATCCTTCAAGAAGTTTACCTAAATCACAGCAACGCGTAATAAATACTAGCTTCTGCTCGCGGCTTCTTTTTGTTATCTTGACAATTCACGATTTGGACTTCCCTAGACTTAGTCATTATTATAGACTGGACATATTACGACTTAGACATTTCTCGATTTGGACCGCAGGAGACTCGCTCGGCTCGCGCGTTTTTGGTTAACATACTAACCTAGCCTAACCTAATTAAGAGGCCTATTACATCTCGAATGTGATTTTTGCGTAAAATGCCCATTTTCGCATTTTGTAGTAATTTTGCAGTTGTATTTATCGTTTTTATCGAAATAGGTTATTAAATTTGTGCATAATATTACAAATCTCCTTTCTGTAAGCTTAGGTTGAATTCGGAGGGCCGGCGCATCGCATTTTGTAGTAATTTTGCAGTTGTATTTATCGTTTTTATCGAAATAGGATAATAAATTCATTATAAAATCTTTATTCTAATAATAAAATAAATAATAATTACTCAGGTATAAATTTTGCTCAATAATATTATCGTAGATAGGAGATATTCACAGTTAACTTATAGCGATTTTCGAAGTTTTTTGGTTTAGAATAAGTTTTTTTTCCTATATAAAATCAATGATATCTAAAAATTCCGAGGCCGCTACGCACTATTCGACTATATAAGAGAAAACATTATAATTTTTTTAATTACACTTGTTTGGAACAGTAGTTCAATTGATGAGCTCAAAAAAGTGCCTTCGCGCACTTTATGAAAATCTTTCTCTGCAATTTGGGGTTTAATTAAAAAGTTTAGCAAAATTTACAATAAGCGAGGCCGCTACGCACTATTCCAATAGCTTTTCTACACAATTCAATAAGTCATAATTGTTAATGTATTTTTGTTTCTGAGATCCATAACGCCAAAATTGGCCATTTTACGCAAAAATCACAGTCGAGATGTAATAGGCCTCTTAACTCTTTAGCATTTATTCATGGCGAGGGGCTTAGACCCCCAAGCTTTTTTTAAATTGGACAGGTCGAAAAATCTCAGAAAATCAGAAAAAAAATTATAACTCGAAAATTATGAAAAGTCGCGGAACATACATGGGGGTAATTCGGATACCACACGACACGTGGGACCTAAGTTTTTTTTTTTGGACGTCAGTGTTTTGGCCATCTTGTATATTAATATTAAGTTAATTACAAGCAAGAGCTTGTAATTAACTTTATATATAGTAAGAACTAGTAGTAAGTAAATATGTATGATGGTGAAAATGCTCGTAATTATGAATACTTATACCAAAACATAAATAATTAGTGTCCTTTTCTAGCAAGAAAGAGACTCCATCTGACGGCTGATCGAGGCCACCACGTCGAAATCATCGATAAAGTCGAAAGAAGTATCCGAAACAATCACTTTATACATCCTACATTCTCAGTAAAGTGCCACATCTTTGCTGAAACATAAGGGGCTTGGGGAGAACATCGCCACCTACGAAAAAGTACTATTTTCGGAATATGATTTTTTTTTATTATTGTTTAACAATAATTTTTGAGCGATCTGTAAAATGCATTAGGGTTAAGAGGCAATATATTCAAAAGAAGTATTTCATTTACCTCTAAGTCGCGAGCTTCCTCTTGACTCCTTTGACATGAGCCCTGGATGTACTTGGCACTGCTTTTATTAAAATGGTAATCCTCACATTATATTGGTACTCCTGACTATCCTGAAACATGAGCATCATCAGCCGGGCTTTTGTTGTTGTGCGCTGTAATCGAACATATTCTTACGGCCGAAATTAATATTTAATAAATATATCTAAAGATTTTCCTTATTGAGTTAGAAATTTGACATAATTTGTATGAAGCTTAAACCAAATTTCTAACTCCAGTGGGCTCCACAGACAGATAGTTTAATAATTTAGTTTTCAGTTTTTAGCTGCTTTTTCTTACAGTTGTTTGTTGTTGTTTAGTTATAATTAATACTTAAATTGTGATTGTTTCATGTAAATAAATAAGATGTATTGTAATTATTTATATACTTATTCTTAAAATATTATTATAAGGGAATTATTTTTTTTGTCAGCAAAGTTTAAATTGTCATCAACTTGTATCACAATTATTAGATCTATCGCCACGAAACATTTTCACTGCTCAGAATGGTAGATCTGTCGCCAAATAAATCGATTATCGTCCTCAGAATGCGACTTGGTTTTTACACTTTATTACGTTCACTTGTTGTTAATAATAATATTCGTAAAAAATATAAATTTAATGAAAAATGTTCAAAGGGGCGAAGCCAAATTGGCGCGCTACGAAAATTTAGGCCTCAACGATGGGTCGTACGATGCGCGGTTGTTTACTTCATTAGCTGATTTATTGCTATTTTTAAAAATAAATATTGATTATTGTTATAAAATTCTATTTCATTTACTATTCTACTAAAATTTTATTTTGTTTAAAACTATAATTATAATTGTGCGGTGCCAATGATATTATAATATCATTGTGCGGTGCTAATTTAAAACGCATTAGGGAAGGTTAGACAACTTTTGAGTAAATGGCAGTTAAATATTTTTTATTTTTTAAATACTATGGCGTTATTTTTAAATTTAAAAAAAATGAACTGTTATTAGTTTCATAAAAAAATATCTAAAATATTTCTTAAACTAACACAGAAATTTTAATTTTAAAAAAAACTTTCTTAGCACGGTTTTAGTGAATAAAGCGAACTATACAAACTATAAATGCAGTAAGGAAGGGCTTACTGCGCTCTTAACTAGTTTACTAGTTACTGCGTTTATTGTTAGTACATTCTGTCAAAAAAGTTTTGGGAGGACTTCTTGGCGGTAAAGTGAAGCGTCATGTCTGCAGTTTTGTTTTATTTTCAATAATTTGTGTTTTGTTGAATATTAATGTTAAATAATGGTGGATTATTTACTGTTAAGTGTTCGTGAACGTGCATGAGTGTTAGCAAATAAAACAAAACAGTGCAATGCATCACTTTTCAAATTCTCTCAAGAAGTCCGTGTGAGACCTCAATAAAGTCCCACAGCTTTATTGAGTCTCGAGGGGTTTGGGGGAAAATCATTTACCATTAAACGGTCATTATCACTCATTATCATCCACTTAATGTAAAGAAAATAATAATTACTATTAAAAACTTGATACTGGCTAAATGTGCTGATCGCACGAAGCCATTATTTAAGAGAAAAAAATAAGTTTCGGGAACGGATGATTTGTCTAAGATTCCAAATTCAATTTTTTGTTTTTTTTTGTTGTTAGATTGGCACAACTGTTATACATTTTGGCGCGGAGTTTGAGTTGCATCTGTTAATTAGATTAAATACAGTGCTGTTTTAGTTAGTTTAAATCTAGTGTGTGTTGCTTTAATTTCTTAATGGATAAAAAATCGAACAAAGAGTTTGTCTTAAATTTTGTGTCGCCTATGGAATTTCGTGTTCGGAGTCTCTAAATATGTTACAGAAGGCTTACGGTGAATCGACTTAATCAAAAACACGTGCTTATGAGTGGTACAAAGCGTTTAAAAGCGATCGAGATGTGATGGAACATTTGCTTCGCTCTGGTAGGCCATCAGGCTTGTATCTTATAAAATGGTGCATGAACTTGAATACAACGAGTATTCCACTAAGTTGTAAAAAAATCAAAGATTCTAATGCACATTTGCATTATCTAAGGAGACTTTACTTTTTTTTTACTCTTAGTTTTTGAAATATAAGTCTCTAAAGTTAGATTAATGATTGGTCTCGAGACGAGCGCAGCGAGGCCAATCATTCATCTATGTCTCTAAAGTTTTAATACTTTTTGCAATGTTTACGTATTCATTTGACATTTTGACGTTTACTGATGAGGAATAGACACTCAGAACCTCAGAACAATATGCTTTAGTTCTTTGACTATATACATGTCTAGACGGAGCATCGCGGTACAAACGCTTCTCAAAATCCGCCCGGTTTTTGTATTGAATTTGAAGTGTGCGTGACAGCCGCGTATCTGACAATAGCGCGAATGGTTGCCAGCGAATGCCTAATTTCCGATAAAGTAGGGAAAAAATATTTATGCACAATATAATTTTAAAATGATTCATAACATAACATAAATTTTTAAATTAGGTATGTCTATCGCATATGTAGCTATAACGCATAAAATAAGCTGGTGTGTTTAGAAAAAATGGATGATTGAAGGCGAGGGCGAGTACAATAAAATAATGCGCTAATGGAAGCCTGCGTGCGTGTGATATGTTTGTAATAGGGACGAAATAGAAGCAACAGGCAGGATGATTTACATTTAATACTTAATCAAAATTGATTTTTTAATTAGAAATTTAAATTAAAATGTTTTCTATGTGTTCCAACAGTTGTAAAGGTTACATAATGTGATGACTGCTCATCAATATCCGTGTCCAATAGTTTACCTACATGAGACGAGAAATATTGACCTTTTAGGGGCACAAACATACACCCGCACTTTCTCAAACATCGTCATCAACATCATCAGCCTATAAACGTCCCACTGCTGGGCGCAGGCTTCCCACGTGGAGATAGCACGTGGGAATATTGGTCCATAACCCACCACGCTGGCCCAATGCGTGTTGGTGGGTTTTAACAACTTTCATCTTACGACAACAAACGGGACCAACGGCTTAACGTGCCTTTCGAAGCACGGAGGAGCTCGAGATGTTTTAAATTTGGTCACCCATCCAGTGACCCGGCATTGCGAAAGTTGCTTAGCGGGCAAGATCGCAAGCCGAACGTGCTAGCCGATGCGCCATTGGGCTCTGAAGCATACATACTACCATGCCATGTAGGGGACATACATATACTAAACACACACTTCTTACATAAATACTTACGTACATTCCATTTCAAACATAATAATTTTTTATTCGTTTCGAATATCGATTCGATACCATACCACAATAACAACTTATAATAATAGTATTATAAAATATTACAGTAGGTATTATATTTTTTCTTGTTTTAGATCGGAACCTAATCCGAATCCAGCCAAATTCGATGACGAATGTTTATAAACAGATTACTGTTATACCTAGTTGCAGTAGGATTTTACTTTTTCTTGAGAGACATTCACAAGAAAACAGTTAACTATTGTGTCTTTCTTTTAAAAAACAGTAAAAATCCTAGTGAAACTAGACATTTGCACAAATTACAGTAATATGTTTACAAATATTCACGCTCTTATAAATCAGACATCAGTTTAAAAAAAAGAAAAATTTGAAAGTTTTCCAATAATAATTATATTTAATGTATTTACTTTATTTACAACAAGACCATGTATAAATACTAACTTACAAGACTGAGTATTTTTTATCATAGTTATTATATTTAAACCTCCTTTTACATTCTGCCACCAATAATGGGAATTCTACATTTTGATACCAGCAACACTATGCATACATGGCCGTTAATATTGTTAAACTTTAAATTTTCATTAAAATTTATCGATACTTACAGATGAAACGTGACTTTCCTTTTCGAAAAAAAAAATATTTTTTAGTTTCGACAGAATTTCACTGAGCAAACGGTCATTTTGCGAACAATTTCACCAAAACGCGACAGGTAAACACTGCTTGACGGCACAATGACACTGACCGCCAGGATTGCACGATAGGCCAATTTTGGCCTATAAATTTTTCTACGTTTTTTTACGGCCAGGCTCTATCTAGACATGTATATGTTATTGTTCTGAGATCAGAACAACAACATCTTTTCGCTCAAAAACTTCGTTCAAAATTACAAGACTGTGCAAAACACGTTCATTGGTTTGGTTTGACCACAGACTTAACCCTTCGAGTGGCAAACGCCATTTCGCATTTGTAGGACATGTGCATTTGTCCCGCTCCGGGATGACATTTTTAGGCACTCATGCGCATTTGTCCCGCTCCGGGACGATGACGTAGTGCGTCGGTTTTGGCTGAATAAATGTAAACAAAACAGGTTCTGCACTCTTTTAACTCACACGAACGTTAGATCATAAAACAGAGACAGACTATGGGTTAACAGAAAATGGCAACGACAGAGACAGTTGCTTATAAAAGTGTCTCGCTCTCGACGCGCTCGACTCGCGTTGTTTACGTCCGGCTGGTGTGTAAAGCTAGAATTGTAAAAAAATATATGCGCATGTATCTTTTTGTTACTTTAATTTTTAGAATAACATATTAGCTTTGTATTTAATAGTAAGGTATTAACTAAAATAATATAATTTTATAATTATAAGAGTTTTTGTACCGAAATTCGGCATGAATCTTACGGCCATATTTGCACTACTATGCTGTTTTGATTATATATTTTTTTAATTTTATTTCCTTAAAATTTTTATTTTCATTACAAAAATGCAACCTTATGGTATAGGTTTCATATAAAAAATCAGTAAAATTTTAGACAATCGCTACGCTGCGCTTCGCGATTGTCTTAAACGTGGTTATATTTTTTATTAGAAAACAGAAATACTAGCTGCCCTACTCCTGTAGGTCACGTGATAGGTTAGAAATTTAAGACAATCGCGAAGCGCATCGTAGCAATTGTCTTGAATTTCGTGGTTATTATTTTTATTAGAAAACAGAAATACTAGCTGCCGTACTCCTGTGGGTCACGTGATAAGGTTATTTTTTTTATTAGACAACAGAAATGTAGCTCCATACAAAAATATCTTTTTATAGCTCTTGTTGGATGGGGGGGGGGGGGGGTCCCCCTCTCCTATCTCTTTTTCCCCTCCTCTTAACCATCTTCAATGGCCTTTTTAGGGTTTCGTAGCCAAATGGCAAATAACGGAACCCTTATGATTCGTCATGTCTGTCTGTCCGTGCGTACCTATGTCACAGCCACTTTTTCCGAAACTATAAGAACCATGCTGTTGAAACTTGGTAAGTAGATGTATTCTGTGAACCGCATTAAGATTTTTATAATACTCGTAGAAACAAAACATACTTAGAAGTGAAACTCAAAAATGTTTTTTTCATCAAACCCATACGTCCATGGATAGGTCTTCAAAAATGATATTGAGGTTTTTAATATCATTTTTTTCTTAACTGAATAGTTTGCGCGAAAGACACTTCCAAAGTGGTTAAATGTGTCTCCTGTAACTTCTAAAATAAGATAATGATAAAACTAAAAAAATATATATGATGTACATTACCATGCAAACTTCCACCGAAAATTGGTTTGAACGAGATCTAGTAAGTAGTTTTTTTTTAAATACGTCATAAATTATTTAATTTATAAAAAATACCCTATATTAAAACATCGATCAAAGTTTTAAAGATAATGGTACGGAACCCTTCGTGCGCGAGTCCGACTCGCACTTGGCCGGTTTTTTAAGGTTAGTATTCAAATGCTTATATCTTCATGGCTATGTATTTCCGGTAAGTGGGAATGACACGGGGGGATACCCCTCCCCCCCCTCCCTCCCTCCCTCCACCCCTACCCCCCAAAATTCGTGCACAATTTTTTAAGATTTTTACCCTCGGATTTCTTGCCGGAAGGTCAAACGGTAAATAAAGAATTTTATTTGAGCGTTATGCGGCGTTTATGAGAGCAAATTCGACGAAAATGGCCAAATTTGTGGAAAGAAAATTCTTGGATTTTGCACCACGATAATGCGCCTTCACACAAAGCCATCATTGTGAACGAATTTTTGACCAAAAACTCAACAAATACCATCGAGCAACTATCTCATTCACCAGATATGGCATCTGCCGACTTCTTTCTTTTTCCTAAACTCAAATTACCACTTCGTGGCACCCTTCATTCGGTAGAAGACATAAAGGAGAATTCGCGGCGAGAACTGAACTCAATTCCGGAAAAAGTTTATTCGTTGGCGTAAGTGTATCGTTTCTGAAGTAGCATACTTTAAAGGCGATAAAATTTTGGATGAAAAACTAACATTTTGTGTATTATTGATTTTTTCCCGGTACTTTATTATAGTAGTAATTAATTGTGACATTGATGTTATTTTTCACTAATCACAAACGCAGTAAAATAGTAAGTAGACATTATTTTAAAATAATATAATGACTAGAAATGAGGCACCTGGGTTTGATTTTCATAATTTATTTACATTCTTTTTAGTAAAACGATATGTATTAACGATTCAGGTATTTTCAATGAGTAAATATTGACATTTCTTATAGTTTAATACATATACTGCGTTTATTTTTAGTAAGTAATATACAAAGTTATATTCGGTCATATTACGTATAATAAATGCAATAAAATAAATATTTAATTATTTATTATAAACAAGAATAAAGGTATAATCCGTTTAATTCTCAACGATGAAATATTAACAAACATTTTTAAGTGTTAAATCTTTAATCTACTTATTCTTCTTCACTTATTTTCTTTTTGTTACAACCAAATCAAATTATGTTATTATATGCTTGAAATTTTACAGGAAATTATACGACAAAATAGAAAAATTAAGTAAATATCAATCCAAAAGTCAGTTAATAATAAAAATATTAAGTTATGATACATAATTCTTTGGCAAGTTTGTTCGAAACATGTAAATTAGCAACATAAGCTGCAATTGTAGAGCACTGGTGTGCAGGGTCGGTCGACAATTTGGAGGCTTATGACGGGGTTGTGGAGTTTCGCACGACGGCGACGCTCACTAATATTTGTGACACTGACATGCCCCGTGCGAGGCGCTACTCCCTTATGAAGCAGGTTTACTGGTGGTCGCAAGAGATCGCAGTGCTGCGTTTTGCTAGTAATAGGGTTCCTTCTCCTTAATTCACTAAGTTTATTTGTACTGGCACCTCGAGACCAACCGTTAGGTTATGCAAGAAGTGCCAGATGTCCCTGCGCCAGTAGAACACTCGCGCAGGAGACCACCAACGTTAGGTCTTGACGCCAAATTAGTGCCCGCCGCAGCGCTCTTCATTCGGTACTCATAAGACTAGTGTCTCGGGAGAGTATCCCCGTGAACACGTGTAGTTCACTGCCTATTGTCCAGATAGGTAGCCGGAGCTGTCGAGCTCGCTCACTTCTCGTTGCACGAAGGGCACAACTCGCAGTTGCCACTGCTAGGGTCGTCGACTCTAAAGTCGACTCCCAAGTGTCCACCGTGGTAGCGGAGTAGTAAGCACACTCACTTCTCGGAACCCATCCGGGCGCCTAGCCAGTTCCCACGTCCTACGCGGCTGGCTGGACCGGAGACTACGGCATCTAGGAGGCCGCCTCTACTAGTTATCCCGACTAGTAAGGGAGATGTCAACACCAATGTCCAATGAGAACCACCGGACAAAGCTGCCAACTATAAGGGAAACTCACGTTCCCCGCAGGACTTTTCGCTTCTGGCCCCTCAGAGACCGCTACTAGGCCCCGCTCGCTGTATCCCTGTATCTCCGGTGGATTATCGATCAGTACCTGGAGAGCAGGGAAGTGTTGTATGTAGCGCAGGGTGGAGAGCTGAAGTCGCGGAAGGGGTTTCACAGGGGTCGATATTGGGGCCGCTCCTGTGGAACGTTGGTTATGACTGGGTGCTCTGCGGTACTCTTATGCCCAACACCAACATTTTATGTTACGCGGATCACACCCTAGTCACGGCCAAGGGCTCTTCATATGAAGAAGTAGCTCGGCTCTCAGTCATCTACACAACACTCGTTGTTAGGGTTAGGCTCTTGGGGCTTGACATGACTCTCAACAAGACTGAGGTCATTGTCTTTTACGGCCCTCGTCGTAGTATCCAATCTGGCACCACTATCCGGGTCGATGGAGAGGAGGTGGAAGTCAAAGCCTATATTAAGTACGTACGTCTTGTGCTAGACGGTCGGTGGAATTTTAGCTATTTTAGAATTTTAGCACATAAGCTGATTGGAACGAACTCGGAGAGAAAGAGACGCTCAACTGCCACAAACGCACAAGCGGCGGCGGCGGCGAGGCTCGTGCGTATCGATAGCTTTGACACGATGACACGACCCACTTCACCCCTCAACTCATACTGCTAATCTAGGTACTACTAACGCCAAAGTGTATGAAGCTGATTTTTGGTTAATAATACTGAAGTAGAAAATCTGACTGTGTTTAAAGTTTAGTATGTACAATAGGTTCTTTCAATGTAAGTGCTAAAAATAAAAGCACTAACACATGAAACCGCACCTTAGATTTTTACTTCTTATTCCAAATGTCGAAACGACTAGAATAAAGTGCAGTATCCTATATTACTGCAGTTAAAAGTTGTATTTATGATCACTTTACTAGTTTTGTTTCACAAATTTTAATAGCAGTAAGCGAAGCTACTGCTTTTATTAATTTGTGTAATAAATCTCACCCTACAAAAGTCTTATCAGCAAAAAGCAGTACTACACCCAACTGCGGTTCTCTTTAGAAATTATTTTTTTCGAAGAGACATACTGCATTTACGCCATATCAAAGTAAAACTTCCCGTGTAGCTATAGAAATAATAATCAAAGTGCTGTAAAGAGCTCTTCGCGAAGATTCCGAATCTATAAATTCCGAAATAAATATCCGAAAATTTGATTTATGTTCATAAAAATACTGGAATGTTTTCAAAAAACAGTGATATTCACAATGTAAACACTAGAAGTAAGAACAAATTAGCAGTACCTTATACTAGGCTCCATAAAATAAATAATTCTTTTAGGGGTCTGTGTGTAAGATTTTACAACAAAGTACCAAATGATATTCAGAAATTAGATCTTAACCTTTTATCGAGCACAGCATGTTGAAATTTTTCATTGGTTTTTGACCTTATCTCAATTGTATAAAGTTCAAAATATGGTATCAATATATTTGACACTGCACTTTACAGGGTTAATAAATTTAAAATCAAAATCAAAGAAAAGCTTTATAAAAAAGCTTATTATAAAGTGTCAGATTACACAGAAGACAAAACAGCTTGGATCTGAAATGCTCCAAGCACTCCAACAGCTATTTCTAATTGTCTTTATTTAATTGATACTACATTGTATGTATTGTAATTTTGTATTGCATCATTTTTTTTATTTTTAAATTCATATTATGTATTCACCTGGTAACGACATACCCTTTTTTATGTTTGTAAATGTCGTTGCTTTTGTGCGCTGTGGTTTCTTGCGCCCATTCTTTGCCACAGTTAAAAAATTATGTCCTGAATGGGTGGTAGGTTAAAAAAGATTTGGACGATTCAAAGTACTTATTAATTGAGTTTATTGAATAAATATATTTTGACTTGACTTGACTTGATATGTAACTCAATACTTTAAAAAATATTCCTTTTAGCTATTCTCCGCACAGTACTTTCAGACACACCTTGAACAATAAAAAAATATATGCATAAAAAAAAAAAAAAAACAAAATTGTTCAGTCCTATGGACTGAGTTATTAACATAATTGGTAAAACTTTTGAATCGAGTCGCCTGAATCGGGCTGGGGGTGGTGAAGCTAAGGGGTGGGGGAGGAGTACCCCTACTTAACCCCCCCCCCCCCCTTCCCGCAAACAAGTAGTTTTTAAGTTATGTTCATTTTTGTATTTTGAGGTTATGTATCATGGTAAAACTTTTGAATAGAGTCTCCTTAATCGGTGGGGGAACGGGAGGGGACGAGAGAGGAGTACCCCCCACTTACCCCTCCTGCCGCAGAAAAGTAATTTTGAAGATATGTAACATTTTTAAAAATATGGAAAGTTACAAAAACCTCATTTCTGGCGCTTTGCGGCCGCGCCCGCGGCACGCTCTCTTCGCTCACTCGGCTCGCGCGTTTTTGGTCAACATACTTACTAACCTAACCTAACCTAATTAACTCTTTAGACTTTTTTCATGGCGGGGGCTTAGCCCCCCTCGCTCCCCTCGCAGGGAAGCTGCGCCCCCCCCCCACACTTCGGTTCTGATAATATGGTATTGTATTACCTAAAAACGTGTAATTTTTCGTGATTATAGCCGATTTTGACAAAACTTTAAAGTAGTTTTTTAAATATTTTACCGCAACAGCAGCAGCTAAAATGTTAATAAGACTTTATTTAAGAACCCTTTAGACCCCCCCACAGTGTTAGTTTCTTTAAATTCAGGCGACTCGATTCAAAAGCCAACCGACATAATTTACTATACTTACCACATTCTACCCCTTAACACTTGATAAAATGTCCCAATAAATTGAAAAGTTCAAGATTCTCGAGTCGAACTATAATAACCAACATTTTTGTTTGTAATATCATAACCCCAAAACTTTTAAAAATATTTAAAAATACTGATTGTTTCATGGAATTTAGCCGATAATTATACTTTCAACATCTTTTATAACTTACTTACCAGTATAATCTGCTGTACGTTAAGTAAATATCCTCCAGATTACGTAACGAAGTTCCGTCTTGAAATTCTGCCAAACTTCGCAAAAAAAACCTTATATATTATGTTACGAGAACCGCCATGGATGGTCATAATCATGTTATCAGTGTTTTAAATCCAGGAATGTAGAAATAACACTAAAACAACAATTTATATCGTAACCACGGACAGAGTTGAACAACCACTTGACATTAATGACAGAGATTCAATGTTGCCAAAAAATTAGTGAATTTAGTTCTGGATTATTTAATTTCTACTCTTTTATGTCGCACTATAGGGCAGCTAGTATTTCTGTTGTCTAATAAAAAAATAACCTCGAATTTCAAGACAATCGCGAAGCGCAGCGTTTGGGTGTTTTACTACTTGCTCGCGATAGATCACTCAATAATTTTGGTGTTATTGGTTCAACATTTAACAAGTAGAGAAAATCAATATACTTATCTCATTTAAAACACTTTACTATGTAGTCGTTTATTAAATATTAACTTTTGGAAAATAAAATAAAAATATACGAGCAAGTTTTAAAACTGCACATTACATTTGCGTTAAATTGTGTATCAAAATATTTATTTAAATTATACATTTACCTTATATGTACAGTCGGGATCAGAAGAAGTAAGCTACTTTTGAGGCCACTTCAACGCCGTAGTACCGTTTGCCACCAATAACTGATGTGTTCTGTGAACAACTGGCTCGGAACGATCGCGCTCGTGGAACCATCCATGTATGAATGCAGTTGTTGGTATGGTCTTAAGCTATTTCTGAGGCCGACCGTACCTATTTTAGTCACATTTAAGACCCTCAATTTCGAGAACAGTGCAATTCGCCAGTCGTAGTGAATCAATAAAATTAATCTATAGCCAAAACCTACTACATAAACAGGTTTCAAATAGAGCTAAAATGATATTGATGATTACACAGATCAAATAATTCGATAATTCATCGATATCACTTGTTTTCTGCGCCAAATCAAAGATCTTTGTGACATAAAACAAGTTATCTTTATTTGGATACCTACTTAGACTATGAAAATTCGATTATTTTTCTCAGAGACCAACACAATATTTTTATTTTATTTTATTTTTATTTATTTATTTATATTCAGGCAACGCAGGCCCATAGATAAATACCTTACAGACTAACATACATATAATTTAAATTATAAAACCTTATCACTATTTTACACGTAGACACGGCGACGTGTGACGCAACGCGGTGTCCGGTAGCCGTCCACGGAACCGCCGGAACAGGACACCTTTCGGCCAAAACTCCTCTTTTAGAAAGGCCGATAGAGGGTCGGTGTGTACTATCACCACAATTTCACAAGAATCATGCTCTGATAAGAAAGAAATATTTTATGATGTTTATTCCATGTCGAAATATTGAATCATGTTAAAATAATTATGATTGTACGTAATACCTGCTAATAGCACTGATGTGCGATGTGAATAGCAATGATTGCATTCATAATAACTGCATGGCAGTGTATAATGTCAAAAATATTGATAACTTTATTTATTTATTTCTGTTTTATATACACAGCATATTCTTGATAGTATATCGAACGCGTGTTATAGCAATTGAGTATGAATACCAAATGAATTGTATTAGAAATGTTTTGTTGTGTAATTAATTTAGTTTTATGAAAATTTAAACACATGAAAATCCCTCGCATAACGTGCAGATTTATAAAGATGAATTGCCAAATAAATTATATTAACCAATCGTTATTTATTTTACAAACTTTTGATTGATTTTGGTTACATGTTAGGATACCCGATTTTAGTGCTATAGCGACAGTCGGTAGTTATTTTGTAGCAGTAATGCGGAAAATAAATGTTAATTAGTTATGCACGCACAGAGGTTACGTGTTTGTATCAAAATAACTGACATTCTCCATACAAATTTTATGTGTTTTGTTATTTTTACTAAATCATTGAATTACGGTGTGACATGTGACTTTAATTTACAAACAGGTAACGGGAAAATAAAGGCATTGAGAAGAATAATCTATAGGCAACCAAATTTATGAGAGCTCTAAAAATCAAACCCTTAATATTACAGTGGGATTCCCACCATATTTTGAACTTTATACAATTGAGATAAGGTCGAAAACCAATGAAAAATTTGAACATGCTGTGTCCGTTTCACTTCTAAGGAAATAGTATTAGGAAACAATAATGGAAATACGAGTACTTATGTTATACTCGTAAATAACTCACTTTAAAGTTCGTAATCATCATAAGCCCATAAACGTCCATCAGCTGCCTAACAGCCTTCTCTTTCCACCTAAACAGCACTTAAAGCTATAATAAATATTATTTATTCTTGACTTTTCTCTAGCTATTTCTATATGGAGTCATAATCTTGGCGTACGCAGAGGTTGACAGTTTCCATACCATTATTCGTAAAAAAGAAGGCTCCCTTTTGAAGCGAGTTCGCGGCAGCAGTAACAACGTCCTGCAAGCAATTGCCGATAGTGGTAGTAGAGGATCCGAGTATACAACGACCTTCACCGAGGCTGTTAATGGATGAAAAGTATTTTATATCAAATTTAATGTGTAAAAAAATATACTGCGAGTGGGTTGGCTGAAAAATTTCAGTCCAGTATATGATTAATTAAATATTAAAAAATATTTTTTTTTAAATATTGCACTTGTTTCGATAATAGATAAATTACATAGGTACCAATCGAAAGTATGAAGCCTATAAAATATGCAAACGTTAGGTTGACTATTTTTTTCCTGTCATAACATTGGGTAGGCAGGTGTAAACAGGCAAGTCAATATTAGTAATTTGTAACCGTTTGGTTAAATAAATAAAATTTATGTTTCTATAAAGATAAGCTCATTACAAACACACACAAACCAAACCAGTGCAATGTAAAAAAAAATTTTTTTTTTAATATTAAATTAATCATGGTACTGGACTGAAATTTTTCAGCCAACCCACTGGCGATATATTATTTTAAAGTGGCTCTTATTACACCGATTTCAGCATCGTAATGTAGCTTATTACACACTAGTGTGGTAATGTAAAATTAGTAATAACACAATAGTGCGGTAATGTAAAATAAGTAATAATTTGCGTCTATGGACAACACAGACCACGCCCACACAGTCCACGCTTCAGCAAGAAACAACTGCACAGTCTGCACAAGTGCTTAGATGGTGAGCCTTAAGCCCGTTAGTCGCTTTTACGACACCCAAGAGAAGAGAGGGGTTGGTAGTATTCTTTCACCGCTACGCGACACGGCAAAGGTCTCCACCATCGAAATGAGCCCATCGCCGCTCTATGCTGTTGGATGTATGTGCAGTCTTTAGTCCGTTAGTCGCCTTTTACGACACCGAAGGGAAGAGAGGGGTTGTAGTAATATATTGATGAGCCCATCGCCGCTCTATGCTTTTTTTTTTATAGCTGAAGGAGGCAAACGAGCAAGCGGGTCACCTGATGGAAAGTAATCACCGCCGCCCATGGACACCCGCAAAACCAGAGGAATCGCAGGCGCGTTGCCGGCCTTTAAGGAAGGAATAGGCTCGTTTCTTGAAGATCGCTAAGTCATAACGGTCCGGAAATACCGCCGCCGAGAGCTGGTTCCGCAACACTGTAGTTCGAGGCAAGAAATTTCTTGAAAAACGCACAGTAGTAAACCGCCATCCATCAAGGTGATGTGGATGGAATGACAGTCGATTGCGTGTAGTGCGGTAAAGGAAATCAGCGGCAGGGATCAAGCCGAACAATTCCTCAGAACACTCCCCATGATATATACGGTACAATATACAGAGAGACGCAACGTCTCTCCGAAGAGCCAGTGGATCGAGCCGTCCTGAAATAACCACGTCGTCGACAATTCGAGCAGCTCTGCGTTGAATGCGGTCAAATGGAAGGAGTTGGTACTGGGGTGCTCCAGCCCAGAGATGGGAGCAGTATTCCATATGCGGCCTGACCTGTGCTTTATACAGTTGTAAACGGTGGGCCGGCGTGAAATACTGACCCGCTCTATTAAGCACAGCCAGCTTTTTCGAAGCTAATTTAGCTTTACCTTCCAAATGACCACGAAACTGAACGTCACTCGAAATATCGACGCCAAGGATTCCAATAGTCGGATTGGTATCAAGGGGAGCTCCCTCAAAGTTCAGAGGTACGACGAAGGGATGTTTTTTCGCGGTAAATGCGCAAACTTGTGTTTTGGAGGGGTTAAAGCGGACTAGGTTATGTCGGCCCCAATCCGAGACATGACTTAACATGTTCTCGGTGTCAGTCACAAGTTTATTCCGGCTCTCGATGACGCTTTCCAGAGAAATATTAGCTCGCCCGGTGTCGAGCGTATCCCCAGTACTGTCGTCTGCATAGCAATGAATGCTGTTGTTATGCAGCATGTCATTGATATGCAGAAGAAATAGAGTAGGGGACAACACACACCCCTGCGGGACTTCAGCATTCACGGGCTTCATGTCGGAGCACAAACCGTCGACTGCGACTCTGATGCTACGCCCAGTGAGAAAGCTGGCAATCCATGAACACAATTTCTCAGGAAGCCCGTATGATGGAAGTTTAGAGAGAAGAGCCCTGTGCCATACCCTGTCGAAGGCTTTTGCTACGTCCAAGCTAACTGCCAGTGCCTCCCCTTTACTCTCGACTGCCTCCGCCCATCGGTGAGTAAGATACACTAAAAGATCACCAGCCGAACGACCGCGACGAAAACCATACTGGCGATCACTTAGTAGCTGGTTCTCTTCTAGGTACCTTAAGAGCTGGCGGTTTGCAATGGACTCCATTACTTTGGAGAGTAAAGAGGTAATAGCTATTGGCCTGTAGTTGGATGGATCTGAGCGATCGCCTTTTTTTGGAATCGGGTGGACAAGGGCTGTCTTCCAAGAGCTCGGGACGACGCCAGTAGTGTAAGAGAGCCGGAAAAGGCGCGTTAGAACTGGTGCCAATTCAGGAGCACACGTCCGAAGCACAATGGGTGGAACTGCATCAGGCCCACTCGCCTTGTGGATATCAAGGGAAAAAAGAGCCTTACGAACTGACTTTTGCAGGAACTGAACGTTTGGCATTGTACAAGCGCAATGCGGTATGGTTGGTGGAGAGTTTTCCCCATCGTCCAAGGTCAAGTTTGAAGCGAAAAGAGAGCCCAAGAGATCGGCTTTCTCCTTTGCAGTATAGGCCAGGCAGTCAACGGTCTTGTGCAATGGTGGTAGGGAAGCTGACAAAAATTCCCTAAGGTAGCTTTGGCGAGAGACCAGAACGCACGCGTCGCCGAAGGAAGGCGCACTAGCCTCTCGCCAATTCTACCTATGAATGATGACTTCGCCTTGGCGATGTCCTTCTTAAAGGATCTGGCGGCAAAGTTGTACTTCTTTCTGAGCGCACTGGTGTTTGGATCCTTTGATGACACCGCATTAGCCAAGGCTTGGTAATGTTGTCGCTTTTGGCGAGACGCCATTTTGCAGCAACGACCAAACCATGGTTGGGACTTGCCGCCAATGGGAACCACAGAGTTTGGAATGAAAAGTTCCATTCCCTGCAGTATCACATCAACAACAGAGTCAGCGGCGACATCAGGATCATCCAGCGAGAAGCAAACTCGCCACCACTGACCTATAATGCCAGACTCGACGGCTAGCCGCTGGTTGCGGTTTTGAAGTTTCTGTGAGAGGCACAGTGCTGCGAATCAGACAGTGGTCTGATGAGCCTAGTGGTGCATCAACAGAAACTTGATAGCCGTCTGGGTGCGAGGTCAGCAGAAGGTCCAATAAAGAAGGTGCATGGCCCTCCACATCTGGAACCCGTGTTGGCTCTGTTACCAATTGGGACAGACTGTAGGCTAAAGCGAAGTCATGAACGGCTCTACCCGCGTGGTCAGTTGTGCGTGAACCAAGCAATTCGACGTGATGGGCATTGAAGTCTCCCAATACCACAATCTCGGCCGAGGGGATCCGTTGGACAAGGGAGTCCGTCGCCGCTTGGACGGTCTCGATAAGTTGGTCAGTTCCGATATTACCGCTGTGGGACCTATACAGGCACGCGTAGATGCGAGGATGGCGTCCGCAGTCGACGTGTAGCCATAAGATGGAAAGGTCCCTATCTTCAAGATTGCCAAGGCGACGGACGCACATATCCTCCCTGACCTATGTCAGGGAGGTGCCTATGCACAAACACCGGCTCGTGGCACAAATGCATGTTCCAGGTTGTATCCCGGGTAGCGCAAGTAGGAGATGTCAGGAGGGGGGGATATCTGCGTCTCGGTGAGGAAGAGCAAGGCCGGTTTCGCCGTCTCGAGGTGGTAATGGACGGCGCTCAAGTTAGAGTGGATTCCCCTGATGTTGCAGAAGTCCACACGAAGCGTAGGAGGGGTTGCCAATTGTCTTGCCTTTGTCCTGCCTGCAGCATGCCTTGGCACGAGCGAACTTTTGCCCTCTCCAGAATACGTAGGGCAGCCTGAGCGAGAACGCTCAGGGGGAGATTCTCCGACACTGGGTGTGTCGGTACCCCCCTGGGGTAAATGCTGTTGGCTGTATGTGCAATCTTTAGTCCGTTAGTCGCCTTTTACGAAACCCAAGAAAAGAAAGGGGTTGGTAGTATTATTTTGATGGGCCCATCGCCGCTCTATGGTGAAGCATGTATGTGAAGTCTTTAGTCCGTTAGTCGCCTTTTACGACACCGAGGAGAAGGGAGGGGTTGGTAGTATTATTTTGATGAGCCCATCGCCTTTCTATGCTGTTGAATGTATGTGAAGTCTTTAGTCCGTTAGTCGCCTTTTACGACACCGAAGGGAAGGGAGGGGTTGGTAGTATTATTTTGTTGAGCCCATCGCCGCTCTATGCTGTTGGAGGTTTTTTTTTTTTTTAATTTATTTTGGCTACAAACAGTCATGTACAATAATAATAAATAGTGACAAACAATTGTTATGTTTAAAAGACCTACAGTGCCCAAAACATTTGGTTGTTGAGGTTGGTTGAGTTGAGGTATGTGCGGTCTTTAGTCCGTTAGTCGCCTTTTACCTTGAAAGTTTAAAAAAAATATGTCTAGTTTTAGTAATGAAGAACTAAATTTACAGTCTACACCACCGAAAATAATAAGATTAATAAGTGAAGCACAAAATGTTATTGACAGCCTATTACCATCTAAGTCCAGAGAAAAATATATGTTGGCTTACCAAAGATTTATACACTAGAAAAACAACAAAAACACGCAGTCATTTTGTTATAAAACGTCGTATGACATACGTGCGTTTTGATAATTACAGCCTCTGCTTTCTTGTAGCCCTCGCCTACGGCTCGGGCCAGCAATATCGCCTCTGCTGTAATTTTCAACTTACCGCACTTATATCATAATGTACTATTAGTTACTAACATTTAATGGCATACATAAGGTCCATTGTCTTAATAATCAACATTTTTTTTATTTATAACCCATCAAGGTAGTTAATGCGGGTTGGTGGGTTTAAACGACTGCCATCTTACGACAACAACCGGGACCAAAACCACAGAATAAATAATAGTACTACCCAAAACGGCTAGACGTGCCCTCCGATAGGTACACAAAGGAGCTGGAGATTATGTATACGTTTTAACAATTTGGTAAATCTATCTCATTAGGTTACCAGCTGCGAAAGTCGCTTGATTTGCAATATCGCAACCCGAATGCGTTATCCGCTGCTCTAAAGTTCCTAAACTGTTAAAATAAAACTTTTTACGGATGTAACTCGCGTTTATTAGTACCTACGTCAGGAGCAAAAATATGTAAACAATTGTAACTCTTAATACAATGGGATAAGAGTCAAAATATTTACAAATTGGTACTCGTGACTGTCGTGACTGTACATTTAGGGCTTTGTTTTAGTCCTAACCTTTCTTTGTTTTAGTTCCTTAACTGTTATTAATTTAATGTGCATTTAATTATAGCAGTAGGTACTGTCATCAGAAATCGGTATCTTAGGGTGGTCAATGGCATTAGGAAAATCGTATAAATACGCAATGAAAAATAAAATTACTTCGACAGATAACATATACAAGCAATAATTGCTTTTCAAACAATAGATAAGGTATCTATCTATGATTGAAAAACGAGAAGAGTAATAGGTTTATTTATTTTGAAGTCTATAAATACAAATTAAGAATTAAACAGGACATTTTTAAAATACTATTACACATACATATGATTAGGTTTATAGAATCATCTAGTAAGTTGGCAATTGGTAATGCTATATTATTTATAGTTTTTATGATTTGTTCCTTCTTTAATACGAGTATTAGCTACTTTTACATTTCTTCAAAGCATCATGTCAACAGCTTTTTATGGCATAATTTCTCGATTCTGTTTTCTTTTTCTTTTTTTATATTATAAATGGGCTTTCTCTACTACATACGACTTATAGAATCAGCTATTAAATTAAGTTGGTATGCAATGTTTATCTCTAGTTTTATGATTTGTTCATTTAATACGAGTATTAGCTACTATTCCATTTCTTCAAAGCATCATGTAAAAAGCTTTCCAAGGAATCATTTCTCGTAGTAGCAAGACAGTAAGTAGACAGAAGTCTACTTTTTGTTGCAACAAGCGACTCCCTGCCAAAAGCCGGGGCTGTTCTGCGCACTGGAGATGCTGTTCCTCATCAGCGTGTGGTAGATCACCACCTGGGGGTGGCTGCTGTGGCGGCGGGCGGCGTCGTAGCTGGACACGTTTGATGGCGTCAGCGAATTCCTCGGGTCGAAATTGGGAGTGTCCTATAAAGGAATCTGTTGTTACATTAAAGTATTTTAGTAACTTTACAGTCAACAGCAAAAAAACATGCGCCGCATAACTATACAATATGTGGTGATGCACGTACATTTGATCAGAATATTTATTTATTTATTATACACTTAAGTACATTATATTTTTATTTGTCAAACATCGCACAGTACACACACTAAGCTGTTATTAGCATTCTAGTTTTAACTATCGACTTTTACTGTTGACACTACTGAATCTACTGAATTATATTTGAATGAAATGTATTTTTTATAAATCCTTTTTGTTAAAACTAAAGTCCATTGTTACTCAACTGTAATTTTTTTTAAAGTAAAAAGTAACGAAGTTGTTTGTAATATTTCGTTTTTTTGCATTTTAATAGAGTTTAATTAATCTATCGCTAGTTACAGCGAGACAATTAACTTTTTTAAATGAAATCCTTAGTAATTGTGGATACTGGTGACGCGCACTTCCATCTCCGGCCTTGACATCACTTGCCGGTGATCAACAGGTGAGATAAAGGCCGATTAAGCGCTTCCCGTTGTGAAATACAAGTAGGAAACTGCTAACGAGTTCTACATAACACTTCGCTCATCAGGATTTTGACTTAACAGGAAAAATGGCTAGCGATAATTCTCTAAATGTCAGAAATCTTATAGTCTTACCAGTCTTACCAGTACCTATCTACCTAATGATCGAGCATATGATGTGATAAACAACTTCTACTTTAGAGATGAAAGAAGAAACTAACGATTTGATTTATTTTTTCATTTAAAAATAATTCTAATTCAGTAAAAAAATAAGAAGCAAACATATACATAACAAATGAGCCATGCTCAAACTTGATGGGGACCCGGCTTGCACGTTCGAATTGTGATCTTGCAAGTTAAACAACTCTCGCAATACCGAGTAACCGATGGGTGACCCAATTATAATTGTCTCGAGCTCCTCGTTACGGCACGTTATACAGTTGGCCTTGGTATTGGTTGTAAGATAGCAACCTATCAACGTGAAGGATGATAGCAAAATCTCAAACCCAAAAATAACTAAGTACTTCTATTGTGAATTAGTATTTTTTAAACAAACGAATGTTAACCGAATTGCGTAGCGGTGAAAGAATACTACCACCCCCTCTCTTCCCTTGGGTGTCGTAATAAAGGGCGACTAACGGTCTAAAGACTGCACATACATCTAACAGCATAGAGCGGCGATGGCTCACCACCTGTCACGCTGAGCACATGTGCAGTCGATATTTGTGAAAAGTGGACTATGGTAGAGGACTGCTTTTGCTGTCCTCATTGCCTTGGCTCTGACTAACCCTTTGGGGATAATAGTCGTGATTATATATGCGTGTATATGTAATTATGTGATCTACTTATATGAAAATGAACTTGACAGAGACGCCCAGCAGTGGGACGTTTATAGGTTGATATCATCATATATTTGACGACCTCCTTAGTCGAGTTGTTTCTACACCGGTTTTTATGGTGTCGCCATCTCTGAGGTCCCGGGTTCAATCCCCGGTCGGGTCAATTTAGAAATTGGTGTTTTTCTAAATTGTCTCGGGTCTGGGTGTTTGCTATGTATAATAAGTATGTATTTAAGTATTTTAAGTATGTTTATCCGTTGTCTAGTTACCATTTAACGAGTTTTATAACGAAGCTTCTCTTGGGCATTGGTGTGAGTGTAGGAAAGTTTAGTTTAGTTTATACATATCATACAATATGGTTTAAACAATTTATCCAACACCTAGGCAGTGGTAGGCAGCCTCAGTACTACAATGCGATGGTAATTGATCAGCTGGTAAAGTAAAATGCGTTGTTTGTAAAGATAACGCGGACAATGCACATTTAAATTAAAACAGTGTGTGATAATAATAAAAATTATTAAAGTATTTCAATAATAGCTATTCAATGACACATTACATGTGTAACAGCACATTAATGTGTATGAAAAAAGGCTCCGAGATCGGAATTTCATCAGAAAAGAACCTGCATGGAGCTTGGCAAGGGTGTAACTATACCTATAGTTTCTGTTTTATTGCTTGAGTCGTCATTTTTAACCTAAGCGCTAATATAAAAACTAATAAGGTCAAAAACTGCACATTTTGAATTACGGACTAGGAATTACTTATATTATGTAACAAATACTCGTAAGTACCTACATAGGCACTGAAACATTCCCATCAGCAGAAAATGGACATTTTAAAATATAACTAAGGATCTACTTGGATCGGTAATACTTTACAATATATAACTGCCAGGCATGTAATAACATACATAATACACATTCACGACTATATTATCTCCAAAGGGTTAGTGAGAGACTAGGCAATGAGGACCGTAGAAGCAGTCCACTGCCATAGTCCACTTTTCACTAAACTACAACTGTACATGTGCTCAGCGTGATAGGTGGTGAGCCAATCGCCGCTTTATGCTGTTGGTTGTATGTGTAGGCTTTAGTCTGTTAGTCGCCTTTTGTGACACCCAAGGGAAAAGATGCGTTAGTAGTATTCTTTGAATGGGCCGCCACACACACGGCCTTAACTCTCTCACCTTATTTGGTTTTAGGGTCATCGTGTACAATATAGCACCACTGATGAAAATCACATTTATCACCAATGATATACCAATTACAACTAAGAAGGGCTCCATGCTTCACTTATAATTTTATTGATGCGAGTTTTGATAACAAAGTGAAGACGGCAATATTGTTTGAGGCGATTTATTAAATAAAACTTCACGGTTCCCTTATCATTGTGACTTTGTGATAATATTTGCTATCGAACTACGTACTAATTGATGTACATTAATTATGATTTGTATAAAGTTTTCGTATTATTAATTAGTTTTGGTTAACAATTAACATGACAAAAAATAAGAAAGGTTTAAAATAAGTTACAAAGCTGATACTTTAACGTAGTACTATTACTTATCTAAGGTACTGGCACATTGGAAGGGCCACCTTATTTAAAATCTCAATAAAAAATATGTTTTAAAGGTTTGATAAAAACAACTATATATGTAATGGTTTATTAACCTTCTAGAAATTATCAAAAAATTACAATATTCTTACTAAATACCATATTAAATAAGGTTTTTTAAAAACACTGTAGTGGGCCTAGTTAAAGGCACAGACACAGGTGCAAGGTCCGTTTTTCAAGGTCGTTCCAGCAGTCCTCTGCCATAGTCCACTTTTCACCAAATAGCGACTGCACATGTGCTCAGCGTGACAGGTGGTGAGCCCATCGCCGCCTTAAGCTGTTGGATGTATGTACAGTCTGTAGTCTGTTAGTCGCCTTTTACGACACCCAAGGGAAGAGAGGGGGTGGTAGTATTCTTCCACCGCTACGCGACACGGTTAATATTCGTATGTTTAACAAATACTAATCCCATCAGACGTACCTATTAGTAGAGGTACGGAATTTTTTATTCGCAAATAAAAAATATGAACTTCGCATTTATTTTTTTAATGATAAGAAAATATCGCATCCATTTCGCATTTATTTAATTACATAATAATTACATAACGTAATAACAATAAAAACATAATTTTCGAAAAAAAAAACTTTTATATCATTAATTAAATGCTAACATAGTTGCAATTTCAACATTCGACTCCTTAAGAGCTGTTCTTCTGTCTGTTACGACGACATTGTATTTACATGCTGAAGAACCGTCCTGCGTCTACGCTGTTGGTTGGACTCCAGATGCTCTAACGCTGCTTTCGCAAAGGATGGAAAGCAGCATTGTTCAGCGTGCAAAATGTCTTTCACATTGGGATCTTCGTTTCTGTGTATCGATTGAAGGATTAGCCTATGAAAGTGAGTATATCCATCTATTTTGCGTTACTTTGAGTGGCGCCAAAAACGAATCATATCAAAATCATCTTCATTTATTGTTTATTTCGCGGAAATTGCTCAAAATGTTTATATTCGCATTTATCGCATTTATATCAACATTTTCGCATAAATTCTCATCTAGTTTGTAAATACGTAATTTCTCTACCTATAAGTCATATTTTTCAATAGTTCTATATCTTAAAACATACAAATATGAGCAATAAAATAGCAATATTAAACCAACTTTTGTGTTTGGAACAAATAAATTAAAATACGTATTGATTAAAATATAATGGAGCAGGCAGAAACGAAGGAGCAACAAAATGTATTGTAGCAAATGTTTTGCTATTAGGCATTAGACCGCGTTAGAAAGAAATTACATGAAAACTATGTCTTCATAGCTCCGTTGGAGAAACGCTCATATAGCGAAAGGTCGTGGGTTCGAGGCCCGAAGGAGTCGAGCAGATTTAAGGATCCAACTGAGAAAGATCAATCCAAATATTACGGCTTTGGTCGCAAAAACGCAACATCAACCATCTCACTAAAATTAAATATACAAATAGATCTATCTGTACACATCTCTGTAACTAATGCAATAAAAGGATAATTATTCAATTAAGATGGTTTTTTTTTGGGGGCCGCAGATCATGATAAGGTGGCGTTGGCGGTCCGCCCTTGAAAAGATTGGGAAAGGCTGCTTTAAATGAATACATTTACATGTGTACGATAGACTTACGATAAAAGTTGACTAAAATGTGACACACAGCAGAGCAGACACCGTGCAATTAGCGGCGGGCGCCTACTCTCTTCGCCGCCGCCGCCTGATCGCGCAAATGATGATAAATGATCTGAGTATTCACGTAGGCACTGCGGCGAACAATAATTAATTTGCAGAAGGTTCTATCCTTATATTTTTTGGGAACATCTTGCTATTTAGGTTTATGAAATAAATCAGTCTACGATATTATCCTGCAATATTGTAAAAAACTATTTTTTATTACTGTTTAGAAACAGGTTACAATCAAATAAAAACAAATTACCTAAGTATATAGCAGAATTCGTCAAGATCCAGACCATAACCCTTAATATTGTATATAAAATGCCAATACAGGGTGTCCCAATATATTAAATGGTCAAGCGGAAGCCCAGAGGTAGAGCAGCTCTAGGGGCACCAAAATCACCACCATGTATGTTCTGGGATTTCCAATAGTTTTCGAACTATGAATTTTTGAAAAACTCCATCTTGAATACTTTTTGGTCCAACGACTTTAATAGTTAAGGAAAGGTATTTTTATTTTGTGCCTTTTTTTCTCTTTATTTGTTTTGGGGCTTATAACATTATAGATACGCCAGCCCCATTGTATCTTCTCACAATATACAAACGACGTAACTTAAATAGTTTTTTATAAGTTTTATATAATTATTACGAAGGATTAAAATGTTTATTATAAAAAAATCAACCAGTCTCAGGAAGCTCCAATGGGATTCGAACCCACGACCTTTGGATTGCCGGTCCAATGCTCTAAACAATTTATCCTATATCTATATAGCATTGTGAATGCAAAATTTCAATAATAAAGATATTTCTAAGCAATTACGTCTTCATCGATTGTTAAATATTTGCAATAGTATTTCTTTCGACTGTCAGGGTAGACTTCACAGTGACGTAATACCGCTGGCTATTGTCCGCATGGATAGGACCGCAGAAGCAGTCAACTGCCATAGTCAACTTTTCACCAAATGCACATGTACTCAGCTTGATAGATGGTGAGCTCATCGCCGCTTTAGGGATGAATTATATTAGACCGGTTCGTGCTCGGGCCGTGTCGTGTGCGGGGCCCGGACGGGGCACTGATTTGAGACGTTGCATATATTTTGTATTAGAGCGGGCCATGTCCCGTTCGGACCCGGACGGACACGGATCATGCACTGTGTAATATGGAACTTCATACAAAATGTATGCAATGTCTCAAATCAGTGCCCCGTCCGGGACCCGTCCGGGCCACGCACAAGGCACGCCCCGTGCCCGGCCCGGTCTAAAATAGTTCATCCCTTAAGCCGTTGGATGTATGTGCGGTATTTAGTCCGCTAGTCGCCTTTTACGACCCCTAAGGGAAGAAAGGGTAAGAGGGTAGGGTAGTTGGTAGGTAGTTTCATTTAGTGAGCCTATACCACACGGCTCATAACTTTTATTAGTACGTGAAATATTACATTCTCATCACCAAAAAAAAACTCTGTCCCATTGGTAGCATATTTGTCGTTCATAGAGGCGTAGGTAGAATCCGCCCACGTCGCGTCTGCCCGCCATAGTCTATATGCGCTTCAGTTTTTCCGCCCAGTGGTCCCGCAGGGCAGGCGTGGGGGCGCGGGGACGTGGGGGCGCCAGTACTTGTTGCGATGTCTACCGTTTGGATTGGAGACGTGGCGCGGGGTGACGCAACAAGTCTGTTCAACCTTTTTGGTGTACACAATCATCTTGTGTCAAACGGAGTTAAGTCTATCAGACTCTTATTATTTGTTTTCAACAATATTCTGCTTAATTAGAAGCAAATCGGACGTTGCAATATAAAGATTCATAAATAGTTCTAAGACTTCTAATTTTATTTAATATTAGTCTTCTAATCGGCCTATAAACACCCACTGCTAGGCACAAGCACAGGCCTACCCACATTGGGGTTGCGCCCGGTCTTCTAAAATAGAGTATTGTCCTCTTTTTCATGTAGGCGTACTTTATAATCTACGACACCAATAAAGTACGCTAAAATGCTCTATTTACGTAAAAGACAAATATTTGTTAAATGTCGCAAAGAGCAACAAAAAATACGTTTTTAAGGCAGTTGTCCCACCAACGGCGAGTAAACGACTAACTATCGGCTATTTTCTCGCTGCCAATCGAACGACTAACTATCGGCTATTTTCTCGCTGCCAATCGAACGACTAACTATCGGCTATTTTCTCGCTGCCAATCGAACGACGAACTATCGGCTATTTTCTCGCTGCCAATCGAACGACTAACTATCGGCTATTTTCTCGCTGACAATCGAACGACTAACTATCGGCTATTTTCTTGCTGCCAATCGAACGACTAACTATCGGTTATTTTCTGGCCGCCGCGAGCGAGCGGCGCGAGTAATCACCCGTCTCACTCGTACACTCGCTTATAGATAGCCCAGCGACAAAACTATCGGATTCTACACGCTCGCTTTCCGTAGTAGACGTTTATACAACGCGAAATAGGCCCATATTAAACGACATTATTGTTATTTACAAGTTAAATAAACGTCAATCAAGAACTTTTAAATGTTACATAAAAGTTTTCGACCGACTGTTATCGAACCACCTGAAATCCTATAACAATTGCATAGACATTAGAAGATGACTGTAATGTCGGTTAAGTGTTTAACATCGACTATTATTGTACACATTCAGTTCATTCCATTCATTCGTTCCTGTGATGTTTGTTTGGAAAAGTGCGTGTTATCAAATACAAAATTTAAACGGTATATAAGTTATAATATTCTTAACTAGTTTTACATTTACTTTAACAGTATTATACACGAACAAAGTGTAAGGATAAATGTGTGCAGTGCACCTAGTTCTTACGGAACGTTTAGTTTTGTGGTGAAATATAGGTGTGTCGTTGTGAAATTTTTTACGCCCCCTTCGAATTTCTTGAAATTAAATTATTGTAGACTATTGCTTAAAATTTGTTTACTACTAAAATAGCAGCCATCTTGTCTAAGTTAAGAAACGACTTCTATGCGTCAATTATAGAATGAAAAGGTCGCATAGTGCGGTTTCTTGCGACCGAGATAGTCGGCCATGATAAATTATTTTAGAGTTCCGTGAGATAATAAACATGAACAGATAACGAATTTAAATAAAACCTTTATACATGGTGTCATATTTTATTTATTTATCCTACCTACAACCTGTCTTTATAATACGACGATATAATAAAGCAGTCGTAAAAACGATCACGTAACCTGTACTCTAACACCACTATTCGACGTTGTATGAATCAGTCGTAAAAACGTCTACCTAACCTATACACAGGCACCACTATACGACGTTGTAGGAATCAGTCGTATAAACGTCTACCTAATCTGTACACAGGTACCACTACACGACGTTGTATGAATCAGTCGTAAAATAGTCTACTTAACCTATACACAGGCACCACTATACGACGTAGTATAAATCAGTCGTAAAAACGTCTACCTAACCTATACACAGGCACTACTATACGACGCTGTATGAATCAGTCGTAAAAACGTCTACCTAACCTATACACAGGCACCACTATACGACGTTGTATAAATCAGTCGTATAAACGTCTACCTAACCTATACACAGGCACCACTATACAACGTTGTATAATACAGTCGTAAAAACGTTTACTTATCCTATATTTTTGTACCATTATACGACGTTGTATAAAGTAGTCGTAAAAACGTTTACTCAACTTATTTAGTGGGCCATTTAGTTACGGGACTCAATCGTTGTAGGAATAACGGTTACACAACGTTGTAGTTGTCTAATAACATCAATTTAACAGTTATATAACCGAAAGTCGCATAGCACAGTTTTTATATGACCAATTTCTAGTTGGGTTTTAACAAAGAGATTTAAATAGTAATAGAGCGGCTATTGGACACTATTTCATACAAAAACTTTGAGCTGGTGCTCAAGTTACGCCATCTTACGTTGAAAAGCAAAACCTTATATCAAGAATAATAAGAAGTATACTATGAACAATTAGAATAAGTTTCACCTACCCCACGATAGGTGTCGCCCTGCAGTAGGGATGTTCCGTTAAAAATTCGACGTACCTATCGATAAGTTTGATAAAGATTAACCAAAATCGGTATAATATACAACATTGGAACAAGAAGTGACAATTAGGGAAGGATATGATTGGGTGTTTCAAATGATTATTTACTAAGTAATAAAGTGTAAAGTTATTAAAAATTCAACATACTTAACTAATTATAAACAAAGAATGAATGAATGAAATAACATAAGCACCTAGCTAGTACCTACGAACAGCATACTGACAACACTCATTTTTGGAGTAAACCCACCCCCGCGATCACTCATCATAAGTAAGGATTATTAGACACTCCCGTATACCAAAATCAAGTCTACTTCAAAGCAAATGTAACATGGTTGTGTGATTGGATTAACGAATCAATTCATAGGAATGATAAGGTAAAATGGCTGACTTTAACAGATTAACACGAGTTGATCCATATAGTGATTCATTTTAAAATACCTAAGTATACATGTAAACAATTGTAACTCTTAAAACAATGGAATAAGAGTCAAAGTGTATACATATTGGTGCTCGTGACTGTACCTATCAAATTATTTTTGTCGATCTTAAGGCGGGTCTCCTGCGACACTGTTTTGTGTTTTCTAACACCTAACATCATCAACATCTAACAAATATGTGGCCTACGTAAAAATTTTGACATATTTTGTTAGATGTTTGATGTTAGATGTTAGAAAACACAAAACAGTGTCGCAGGAGACCCAGCTTTAGTGCGCGTCTATTTTATGCTTGTGTTTAACAATGTTGTCGTTTGCGGTTAGATGTTAGAAAACACAAAACAGTGTCGCAGGAGACCCAGCTTTAATCTGTTACTTTATATTTCATTCCATAGATTTATTTGAAGCATTAGCATTAAACACCAATGTCATAACGGATGCGTGTATATGTTTAATTTGGATATCCTATTTTCTTATGTATCCATTCAATGTTTTTTAAGTTTAACCTTCGATCAACAATACCAACTAGATAACGCGTCACGTACCAAATCAAAGCTAAATTCTGTCCACTTGAATAATACTTATACAGCTACATTTCTCTGCTAACGAACTGAGACAAAAGTTATAAAACAGTTTTTAGTTCAACCTTATTACAACCATGGCACCCAGTAATAAAATCACAAATCTTCTAAGTATTGTCATATACTGATCCGTTACACAAATGTTGGCGCGTCTATTGGTCAACCTTGGCCAACCATTTGTAGCGTGTGGGTTAAAATCGGTAATTGTGTTTAAAATTTTATATTATTTGTTAGTATAAAGCAATTTTATTATATTTTTTATTAACATTTACATAAGTAGGTACTTATCACGTACGTACTTAATGAGTAACTAAAAACTAAAACAAATTAACTTAAAAACTAAAAACCTATAAATATCTTATAAATAAAAAATATCTCTAACCGCTGCGCAGCAAGTTTCCCAAATGGCTGGCAGCGTTGCCCTTTTGAATAGCGTGTTTAAAGCTTAAAACATATTTTATTCTACATGTAGGTACTTACCGAAACTAAGGCACTCTGGCCGTTAAATTGCTTTTTCGGGCATTATTTATGCAACTTTTAAATACACGGAACGCGTTTACATTGGCCGTGTTTCAAGCAAACTAAACAAAATAAGAGCTCACTTTTTAAGTGCGCTGTTACTTAACGAGCCGCACCGCGCGCCGACCTGACATCTAGTTGGTATTGTTGATCGAAGAGTTTAAAATAAGTAGCAATATTCTAATTAAACGATCATCGCACGATACTGTTACACTGCATAACATTGCGTTAGGGACGCAATGATCATTGAGTCAGAATATTACTACTTATATAAAACTTAAACGTACGATATAAAAATATTATCTACTTGTAACATTATTCGATAAGTAAAACGACATCACTTGAACACCACTAAATAATCTACTTCCGCTTCGACATGTGTGGTGACATCCTAAAAGTAGATACTTTAGCTTTTCACCACTAGAGGTCAGCATAGGGCAACGGTGAATGTTCTAGAATAATTTATTAGAAATTATTATTATACTCTGATTATTGGGTAAATATACAAAATATTCACGAAAATAAGCTGTAATCACATTCAGCCTTTTTTCCATATCGGGATTTGCAGTATCGCAATACGCAATTTGGTATATTTTCTATTGTTTACGTCAAATTTGTTCACGCACAAACACGACTGCACTAGAGGGCGCATAACATCATACTAAGCGACTTGTTACCACTTGGTAATAAGTTGTGGATTAAAGTTTTGATCGCTATGTCCTGTCTATTAGTAATAGTTTAATAGTTTAATGTCTTTGGGTTTTAACGACTGCCACCTTACGACAACAACCGGGACCATCGGCTTTACGTGCGTTCCGAGCCTCCGTGCTTTTGAGGGCTCGTGAAGCTCGTGAGTTTTTAAAGGGGTCACCCATCTAGTGACCGGCCATTAAGAAAGTTGTTTAACTTTCAAGATCGCTAACCGAACGAAACCGAATAAATTTAGTTCACGTGTTCTTAACTGAAACTAGATATTTGAGAAAAAATTAAGATCGGAAGTCGATAATGTAGTCGTTGACATTGTAGGTTTACAAGGCTCACTTTAGCTTTAAAGATAAAGGATAAAATATTCTTTATAGAACACCACAGAAACATCTAAAAGTATTGGTCTTTAGTCACATAGTACATACAATTGGCGGCCTCATTGCTTAAAAGCAATTTCTTCCTGGACACCATGATTTATGGTGTTTTATAAATCAGAATATTTATGATTTCAATGCATAAGCTTATAAATAAATCATACATATACTTAATCATCACTTACTCATAACTCATAATCACTTAGGTATACCTATATAGATATTACACATACTTACAAAAATAAATATTACAACTTTTTCTATAAAAAGGAATTAAAATCTTCCATCACATGTAATCGATTATTAATATAATATAAGTATAGATTTAAATAATAATAATAAAAACACAGAGACATTGCCAATGACAGAGAGTGCTCATTAACTTGTCGTTTAAAGTTTAAAACTGTCAAAAGATTTTATTTTTATCGACGATGCATTTCACGGGTAACAGAACTTTTCACTTGAACGGTATAAAGAAAATAAAAAAATCTAGCGGAGTACATTGGTATCTCCAACCTCACGTTTTAGATACCAGGCACTCCACTGCATTGCACTCCGAACAAACTTCAGCACAAAATAAATAAATACGACTTCAATACAACCACGATAGCCTAGTGAACCGTGCTATTAAAACGGACTCTATATTAAATTAAATTAATTAAATTAAACTTTCCTACAATCACACCAATTATCTAGCCCAAGAGAAGCTTCGAAGAAACTCGTTAAATGGTTACTAAACAACGGATAAACATACTTAAAATACTTAAATACATACTTATTATACCTAGAAAACACCCAGACCCGAGACAATTTAGAAAAACATTAATTTCTAAATTGACCCGACCGGGGATCGAACCCGGGACCTCAGAGATGGTAACACCATGAAAACCGGTGTACAAACCACTCGACCAAGGAGGTCGTCATAAAATTATGTTTGAAAAAGCAAGGAGATTATGATTGATCGTAACAGTGTCGCGTAGAGGTAATAGAATACTACCACCCCCTCTCTTCCCTTGGGGTAAAGACTGCATGTATATTTGCGACTGCACATGTGCTCAGCGTGACAGGTGGTGAGCCCTTCGCCGTTCTATGCTGTTGGATATATATGGATGGATGGTTGGATATAATATATACATACTATCATACATACAATCACGACTAATATCCCCGAAGGGTTAGTCAGAGACCAGGCAATGAGGGCCGCAGTCCTCTACCATAGTCCACTTTTCACCAAATAGCGACTGCACTTGTGCTCAGCGTGACAGGTGGTGAGCCCATCGCCACTCTATGCTGTTGGATGTATGTGCAGTCTTTAGCCCGTTAGTCGCCTTTTACGATACCCAAGGGAAGAGAGGGGGTGGTAGTATTCTTTCACCGCTACGCGACACGGTTAAAGAATTAAAAGTAAAAAATGAGATTGAAAACTTGAGAATTATGTTTATAAAAACATACGTAGATAATATTCACGAGTATTATCCCAGTAGGGTTAGTCCAGCGATATATACCTACGTTACACTAGATAGGCCCTTCCGAACACGCACTATGTTCCACTCATCTACCATTACCAAGTCGATCGACTCGGCACATTGCTTTAGAAGTGTACACCTAGACGTTTACTATAATTCAGTTGTCAAGTAAGTGAAATTAATTGTTATTCAAGTCATTATTATGTAGTTATATCGTATTATTAGAATAGAAAAGATATTTTTTCAATTATTGTTATTGACAATCTATTTGGGACGCCATCTTGATACACACTACGTTGTCTTGACCGATCTGGCGCTGCGGCGCTGCGATGTCTGTCTGTTGATTAGACGACATTTAAATGTTTAAGCGCTGCAGCGGCTGCAGCGAACTTTAGGTCTCTCGTTTCAGAATTTGAACAAATGGTTTGTATGGACGTTCTTGCCTATACTTCTAGGTCAATGGGTTAGTCAGAGACGTGCTACGAGGACCGCAAAAGCACTGCACGTGCTCTGCCACACGCGTTTCACCAAACTACAACCGCACATGCGCACATCGTGATTGGGTGAGCCCATTACTGCTCTATGCTGTTGGATGTAAAATACATAAAATTCCAAATCATTTAATCTGGTATCCCTTCAAAACGTATAAATCTTACGCCTTTTACTAAAGATTTAAGTGGAAACACTCAAATTATTTATTGTTTTAAGTTATTTTTTTTAAAGTCCAAGGCGTGTTGTTTTTATTTTCCTACTGTTTTTCGTTTGTATTTAAGGATCTTCCCCATTATATTATGTTTATTGTTCATCTAAAATTTTATTTAATTTAGGCTACAATCATTGAGCACTTATGAATGTCGCTATGAAGTAAGTCCTAACAATGGGACGCGAGCCTTGTACTGAGAAGAACCGACACGAATCTCAGCAATGGTATGTGCAGTCTTTTGTACGTTAGACGACATTTACGACACCCGAAGGAAACGCTGGGTTTGTAAATACCTACGTACACACATATAATCACAACTATTATCCCCGAAGGGTTAGTCAGAGACTAGGCAATGAGGACAGCAAAAGCAGTCCTTTGCCATAGTCCACTTTTCACTAAATAGCGACTGCACATGTGCTCAGCGTGACAGGTGGTGAGCCCATCGCCACTCTATGCTGTTGGATGTATGTGCAGTCTTTAGCCCGTTAGTCGCCTTTTACGATACCCAAGGGAAGAGAGGGGGTGGTAGTATTCTTGCACCGCCACGCGACACGGTTACGGTTGAGGTAGTATTTTATGTTAAAAGTAACTGGAAAATATTGAAATAAATATCCACTAGCAGGATTCGAACCTGCATCTTTCTGGCAATACCTACGGGTCAGGTGCTCTTCCAATTAAGCTACCGTAGACTTATGTAGCCCGCCGAAAATCATCAAAACTATTTACTTTATTTTTTACTTTGTATCTAAATTCATTTATAGTTTACAAGTAAACAACATCAGCTCAGTATTTTATTCCAGCCACCACCGAAGCATGAACGACAAACACGTCATATCTGGGACGTGAAGGGACACTACGAATTTGCCTAGTTTATCAAATAGGTCAACTGTGACGTAATTACACTGTACGTCGTTACATGAAAATGGCATTATTTTTCTTAAAAATCACTACGCTATATATGTCAGAGGGGGGCTTCGGGTGTGACTTTTTAATAAATCAGACTAAAAGCGTAAAAAATGTTGTAGAAAAGCAACGTTTCAGGGTATTTTTTTGTTTGTTTAGAGGAAAACAAAGCACTGTCGCCGTTGAAGAGGTGTGCCTGGCCGGTACTCTCGCGCCTGGCAGCCCGAGCAGCCTCCACTCCGCTCCGAGTAGCCGCCGCGAGTGCATGCGCCGCGCGCTACGCTTAAATTACTTCAAACCCCGCGCCCGCGGCCCGACACACGTACTATGTTAAATCTGTGAATTTTTTGTTTGTGGATCTTAACCGCTGACTTCTGCAACATCACCACGAGGTAAGTTCATTAGTTAAACAATAAGAAACAAATTTGAGTCTACGTGTCAGTTCCGAATGCTAAGTGAAAGGCAAATTCTTTGTCAAAATAGGACTTGATAGGGCAACGTAATTGGTGTATGTAACTTTCGTTGGAAGCTAGATTTCGTTTTAACAGCTATGATAGATAGTGTAGAGTGGCCGAAATGTGTTTGTGGTAGTTCGGTAGTGTTAACTTTGACCTACATTCGTTTTCGCAGAAAGATCCTTGAAAACAACTTTATGTATAAAAGTAGTTACTTATAACATTTAGTGTACTCTCTTAACTAAGCAAAAATTATAATATAAAAACTTTTTTAGTTCTTAGTAGATAATGCTAAAATGCGAATGTAACTTATTCTCTCCTTGCAAGAAACCATTTACTAAATAAACGTCCGCTCTATTATTAAACTTTCAGTCATACCTGGAATAAAGTCCATTTAACATTTCTAGTATTAAAAAAATCATATCGCAACACTTATTTACAAAGTCAAACACGAATGTTTCGTGCGATAACTGGTGTTATCACCGTTTTAATGCTGTCATAAATCAATACATGGAGTAGGTATCTCCAATTTGTTCATTACTGACATCACATCCTTACAGCGCCTCGTTGAGCCGACTCTCTCCATAAATAAACATAATCTCCCTCTTTCCTTAAATGATAATGATCCAGGCATTGTTCAATGTTAATTAGGAGTTAAGGTCAAAATAAATTGCGATATTGCTTCTTGGAGTTTTCGGATGCACTTAAAACACGAGAAGAAAATAGCCCTTGCCGAGTTTTTTTGCGACTTCTTCTCGACTAATTATGATTTGAGAAGCCTTGTAAAAACCACTTTATAAATACCCAACACTTAGAAACTAGCCAGCTGTTGTTGAACTAACTTTGGAATCATAGCAGTCCTTACAGGTCTCGATGTCAAAACGTGAGTTAAGATTTGAAGTACCTACGGAGCGGTTTAATTTAAAATTTTATGACTTATGCACCTATGATGCTTCTTTCAACATAATTATTATGAAAAACCTCGTGTTAGTTATTTAAAAATGTAATAACACATTGAATATCTATAGTTTTATTGCAAGCAATAACGCTTTAGATTATTATATTTTATAGATAAGTTTAAAAAGAAATACTTCCTTATTTTTACTTTTTCAATCTTACAAAACAGTTAAAATAAGGTGGTGTAAGATGGTCTTAGACAATTCAATCTGCTCGTTTTTTTTGACTTAAGTGGCTTGTAATTCATAAATTTTGTAACTCAATGTAAATTAAGAGAATTTTAACAAATTACAAAGCTTGCTAAGGCGATTATTTTATCGATAAAGTAATCAATTTTATAACATAACTTTACAAAGCGATTGACTGTTCTTGTGATGAATATCAATATTTAATTTAAATAGCATTAAGGTATAACTACACGAAAACTAGCATCTTCTTTCTTTTCTTATGGTGTATATAAGTATTTCTCTTCCTAAACAAGGTAACACTACAAGTAGGTTTCAGCGAAATCGTGACTGTATGGCCAATTTTTTTATATTTTGCGACTTGGCCGAATCTCGTTAACTTTACAAATGGAATTACACTAATTTATTGCAAATGAGTAGGTAACGACCGTTATATCGGTGATAAAAGATAGAAGCTAGAACATATTCTAACTTGTGTATCTACGTGCTATCGTGCAAAGAAAGCGTTGCTAATGCCAAGATAGCAAAAAAGGAAGCTGTGGTTTGTCTTGAGCGCGCTAGCGAAAGTGCTACGTTCACTTTCGATGGTTAGGGATACATCGCGCAAGGAAATTGCTGATGAGCAAATATATTCAAAGGTCATATTTTATTTAAAGTATGCACATTCATTAGCTATATCAATCATTTCTTTTTTGTTTATAAATTTATTGGCAATTATTTTCTATAATTTTTGTTGTTCTGAATAACTTTTAGCCTACCTAACTTAGCTAAACTTGTAAAAAGTTATTATTGTTGTGATAAACCTATGTAAAGTCCAATGTAGATAGATATGTCACGACTACATTATGCGGTAATAAAATTAAATGTTACTGACATGAAAGGCTATGAAATTGATAACTGTCAATATGAAAAATCGCATTTAAAAGGTTAATAATTAAAATAATAATATAATTATCTAATTTTAACTTAGTGAGTCGGCTTTGGGCATCTTTAGAATAATCCAACTTGGAGCCTCTTTTTATACATTTAAAAACAGTTTAACCACTAAACTTAAAAGTTATTTAAATAAGTAGAAAAGTATGTAATTTATTCCAAAGTGTTAGAAAACTGTCTGTTTTTTACATTTCGACATTATTAAGTAGAAAATAACAATATTACCTACAGTCCACCATTGCGAATGTAAGTATTATTGTTAAAATAATCTGACATAAAATACGGCAACAAAGCAAAGCAAAGGCTTTGCAGTTTAAACGTGAAATCTGATTGAAGGGCTATCGTATAAATAGCTCGCAGCCAGGCATCCGGGATACCTAGGGCCGCATGACGCGCGAGCGGGCTTATGAAATACCTGGAATTCGGTTCAATACTGCATTTGCACTGCTAGATGTAAACTGCCCGGGCTGTATATAGACAGTTCTTTGTGTGCTTCCGTCGAGAACTCGAGAGAGACGGACATACTCGTAGCTTGATTAATAAATTCTATATTCAATTTTACATCCTATTCTATTATTATTACTTATATTACAATTATTTTTAAACTTTCTTCTACTAAAATAACTGATCAAAGGTGTGGCAATCTCAACATAAAAAATTATTGACATTTATCATAATTTAATCGTACAGTTGTAATAAACAACTGATTGGAATTTAGCCCGATCCCACCATTGTCTGTGTGGGAAAGCACTAACCCAGCATTGGGTCATTTAATAGTTTGGTAACCAACCAATACCCATCTTTGCTTTGCACTAGGACAGTAGGTATACAGGCTGTACTTTACTTTTTTTTATAACCAACCAGCAGATCACTGATTAGTTTCTGTATTCTGACTAAAACTATTAAAAAAATATTTTTAATTTTTTTTTGTTTTTGCAAATATTTTTTTTAATGAAATAATGAAAATAATTATTATAACAAAGAAGTGGACCATAGCTAGATTTCGCACGCGGACTACATTGCGTGCTATAATATTTCATTCATTTTATCTTTGTAAACGGTTGTTAACTGTTAGTTGTAACTTAAGTATTTGTTAACCTAGAGTACAATAGTCAATAGTCAAAATATATTTATTCAATAAACTCAATTAATAAGTACTTTGAAACGTCCAAATATTTTTTAACCTACCACCCATTCAGGACATCATTTTTTAACTGTGGCAAAGAACGGGCGCAAGAAACCACAGCGCACAGAAGCAACGACATTTACAAAAAATATATATATTATATGTCGTTACCAGGTCACAAAATACAAAATATGAATATGAATGTAAATACTTTAATTAAATATGGTGCTCTATATAAATTAATTATAGGCAATTAGAAATAGCTGTTGGAGTAGGTACTTGGAGCATTTCAGACCCAAGCTGTTTTGTCTTCTGTATAATCCGACACTTTATAATAAGCTTTTTTATAAAGCTTTTCTTTGATTTTGATTTTAAATTTATCAAGATCTAATTTCTGAATATCATTTGGTACTTTGTTGTATAATCGTACACACAGACCCTTAAAAGAATTATTTATTTTATGGAGCCTAGTATAAGGCACTGCTAATTTGTTCTTACTTCTAGTATTTAATTTGTGAATATCACTGTTTTTTGAAAACATTTCAATATTTTTATAAACATACACAAGATTTTCATAAATATATTGTGATGCAACTGTCATTATACTTATATCCTTAAATCTCTCTCTGAGAGAGTCACCAGCCTGTAGGTTATATATTGCTCGAATAGCCCTCTTCTGCAGCACAAAGATAGTTTGAATGTCTGCAGCATTTCCCCACAGTAAAATGGCGTACGACATTACACTATGAAAGTAACTGAAGTAAACTAATCTAGCTGTATCAACGTCAGTTAACTGACGGATCTTCATTACTGCATGAGCCGCAGAGCTAAGTCTATTCGACAATTTAGCTACAATACAATATATAAACGAGTGTAAAACTTGTGTAAACTTACTACAGATGGAACGGAGCTGAATTCACTTTACGGATACTCCTACAAAATTAGACAGAGGTTCGTCGTAAAGAGAACATTTAGTTAAAAAAAACCGAAGCTTTTCATAAATTCCATAGTTATTGAATAATCTATACAAATAAAAATCAATGTTTGTATGTTTGTCCTTTAATCGTTCCAAAACCATTGCTCAGATTGTGATGAAACTTTGCTAGGGTGTTCTGGAAACGCCCGCAACGGCTCCTAGCCCAAAAAACGTGACATTGCAACGCATGCCGGGAACAGCTAGTAACATATAAATTCACAAAATAAAAATACTCAAACAATACTTTCTAATTTTATTGTAGTTCCTCCCTCTCTTTTTAGTATTCTGATAGCAAATGGCATTACGTGTGATCACGTGTTATGCCACACGTGCTGTAACTGTTGCATGTGTGAGGCCTGGGCTCAGCAGTGGGACGTTTATGGGCTGATGTTGATGACGTATTATCAGGGGGTGTCACTCCGCAGTTTAGGTACGTTCGGCCGCTTAGGCGTATGGCAGTAAACGTTGCCGGTCGCGACGCACCGAACACCGAGCGCCGAGTCGCTTAACTCGTAATCCTTGCGCGCGCGCGTAAACCCTACGCTCTGTGACGTCATGACGTCAAATCGATATCGAGTCAGCGTTGCTTAACGGAATATGAACGCTCAGGTCAGACGATAAGTTTCAATTTCACGTGAAAGTCGTTAGAGAGTGAACCTTCCAACCATACCTACCTATGCCTCGTGGTCTCGCCTCGGTGGCCGAGTGGCTTTACCAGCTTGATATCCGGAAGTCCCGGGTTCAATACCCCGGTCAAGCAAAGTGTGTTTTCGGATTTATCGATGCTTGTGTTAAAGCTCAGTGGTGATTAAGAAAATACCCATCAATTGTAACAATGACTTGATTTCAATGATTGCCTTTGCTCTGCAGTGGGAAAGTGGGACAGGACGACCTTTATACAGTACAGCCTGTCGTACTTTACTTTATACCTACCTATACTGTGTATTTGTGCATAAAGCTTCTCTATGTCTACTCTGAAGCCTTCTTCGCTGGGCGAGTAATTTAGTCGAGTAGCGAGTGCATCGCTTCGTTACTTTGCTTAATTAAAACGAATTTTATAAAAATCAAACTAAAACGTAGACGAAGGACATCTATCGCAACAGTGTTTCCAGGTCTGGATTGTGGGCGTGGGTCAAATAATATCGTTGTTAGATTAGATTTTTTTGGCTCACATCTGTGAGAAAACGGTTTTTTAAAATCTTAAACTGTATTATAGGAAATTTCACATTAAGTCAAAGTCAAAGTTTGGTCTGATATCGACCAAAATTCAACTGCGAACTGGAGTTAAATCAAACGTGTCAAACGTTCACTGGACGGTATTATTCAATCAAGCAAAATTGAAAACTCTAAAAATAACGAAGTAGAAAAGTGGAAAGGTTTTATAGAGGTTTTAGGGTATCAATCAATTAGTAAAATGGTTTTGGAAATGTACGAGACTCATCACAATATTCAATTTTAAATCTAACAAAGTTAAAGTAATATACTGAACACTTTTTAAGTTACTTGAAATAAAAATCAATAAATTTCTTTCATGCAAACCTTACGACAACAAAAACAATCAACAAAAAAAGTATAAGCCAAATAATACCTTTCGAGTGGCAGAAGTCCGGGACATTTTGGTTAAATATTATATGAAAATGGTGGGATAAATGCATTATTTATTTGCCTTACCCTTTATATTTATATTACTATTATTAGTATTATATATTACTTTATATTTAGATTTCAAAAAACTGTAATTTAATTGTTTTTTATATGAAACTAGCTTATGGTTGCATTTTTGGAATGAAAATTAAATTTTTAAAGAAAACAAATCAAAAAAATTATAATCAAAACAGCATCGTAGTGTAAATATGGCCTTAAGATTCATTGCCGATTATCGGTACAAAAACTCTTATAATTATAAAATTATAGTAATATTAGTTAAAACCTTACTGTTAAATACAAAGCTATTAAGAGGCCTATTACATCTCGACTGTGATTTTTGCGTAAAATGGCCAACTTTGGCGTTATGAATCTCAGAAACGAAAATAAATTAACAAATATGATTTATTGAATAGTGTAGAATAGCTATTGGAATAGTGCTTAGCGGCCTCGCTTTTTGTAAATTTTGCTTAACTTTTTAATTAACCAAAATAAACCAAAATTGCAGAGAAAGATTTTCATAAAGTGCGCGAAGGCACTTTTTTTAGCTTATCGATTGAACTACTGTTCTAAACAAGTGAAATAAAAAAATTATAATGTTATCTCTTATATAGTCGAATAATGCGTAACGGCCTCGGAATTTTTAGATATCATTGATTTTATATAGGAAAAAATCTTATTCTAAACCAAAAAACTTCGAAAATTGCTATAATTAACTGTGAATATCTCCTATCTGCGATAATATTATTGAGCAAAATTTATACCAGAGTAACTGTTACTTCATGAGGAATAAAGATTTTATAATGAATTTATTATCCTATTTCGATAAAAACGATAAATACAACTGCAAAATTACTACAAAATGCGATGCGCCGGCCGTTCGAATTCAACTTATGCTCACAGAATGGATATTTGTAATATTATGCACAAATTTATTATCCTATTTCGATGAAAACGATAAATACAACTGCAAAATTACTACAAAATGCGAAAATAGACATTTTACGCATAAATCACATTCTAGATGTAATAGGCCTCTTAAGTTACTCTAAAACTTAAAGTAACAAAAAGATACATGCCCATATATTTTTTTACAATACTAGCTTTACACACCAGCCGCACATACGCACGCATAAACAACCCGAGTCGAGCGCGTCGAGAGTGAGACAATTTTCTAAGTAACTGTCTCACGTTGCCATTTTCTGTTAACCTATAGTCTGTCTCTGTCTTATGATTTAACGTTCGTGTGAGTTAAAAGAGTGCAGAACCTGTTTTGTTTACATTTATTCAGCCAAAACCGACGCACTAAGTCGTCGTCCCGGAGCGGGACAAATGCACATAAGTGTTTATAAATGTCATCCCGGAGCGGGACAAATGCACATGTCCGACAAATAAATGCGAAATGGCGTATGCCACTCGAAGGGAGTTGCAGCTGTTCTAAAGTGATGCGTCTACATACATTCGGCAATTGATTTTTATTTATAGACTACCGCGCCCTCGTCCACGCTGACTTGGAAAGACCGTCATAGTTCAGCCATTTAAAAAAATATATCTGCCAAATAAAAACAAAAACCATCCTCAGTTAACGCTCCATCTTTTAGTGAAAACCGCATAAAAATCCGGTGTGTGGTTTAGGAGAACAGTGCGGTGCCACAGAAAGAGGAAAACGGTGACTTTACTTTATAATATGTAACGAATAATGATAATGATAATGATGATGATAAGTACTTATATTTTTATTGTCTATTTTCATCAAACATTTTTATCTGATAATATTATAATTAATTGCATGCTCTGCTGGTGTCCTTTTAAAATAATAAAAACAGAAAATTAAAAAAATGTTTTTTTTTTATTTCTAGCACTAATAAGGGTCAATCTCACCATACCGAATAGAAACCGAGTTTAATAAAACCTGGTTCAAACTAATCGCGTTCAAAACTTAGTCTTGTGACTCGTCTGATGTTCATTACATCACGCAAACGTCAAAGTAACTATACCACTTGTAAGACCAAATTTTAAAACTCCCATCATCAGCATGTAAACGTTTCACTGCTGGACATAGCCATTGTCATTATCAGTCAAAATATTAATTTTTTATTTTACTTTATTCAGGAAACATTCAGTCACATACAGAAAAGTAGTACAGTACACAATATAATGCTTAAAGACTTAGAGTTCCATTAACTGTATACTTATACATATTGTTCCTTAATTCTTACAAACTATGATTAAGTAAATATAAATTTATAAGTAGTCTATTATGTTAATAATTAAGTACAATTAATGTAATGTGAACAACAATAAAAGAGATATACCTACATTTATGTCCAAGTTTTGAATTTTTCTAATGACATACTATTGCTTTGAACACCGCTAAACTATTACTAAATATATCGATTTCTGCAAACTTAACATTATAATTATTAAGACTACGTATAAGGAAGCTGGTACTGGTGTACAAAAGCGAAAAGGTTGTGCAGGCGAAAGTTAATCTTTTCTAGAATGTGGGGGCAATCTACATTATTGTGTAAAATTTTGTACAAAAGGACTTGGTAAAATATTGTGCGTCGGTCCACAAGAGTAGTTAGGTGATGGCGACTAAGCGAATCCTCATAAGATGCATAATTCATAATGCTCACGATAATCCAGGGATTTCAAAAAAATATTTTAATCCTTTCGATCCGGCTAACATGACACGCATAATATGGATTCCATACTATACAGGCAAACTTCAAAATAGATCGAACGAAACTAAAATATAACAATTTTAAGGTATAAGCTTGTTTATATGGCTTAGCAATTCTTAAGATGAACCCAAGTGGACGGTAAGCCTTGTTGACTATATGATCAATATGAACATTATATGACTACTTGGAATCCATAATTATACCTAAATCGCGCACTCATGTGACCCTACTGAGATTTTCAGTATTAATTTGGTAATTAAAGACTATACGATTTCGATTACGGGTATATGTTATAACAGAGCATTTGTCAAGATTTAGATATACTTAGTTGATATGACCAGCAATATTGAAATATTCGCATCAGGTCCGATTGCAATAATAGTCGTTGATTTCAGAAACAATTCTAATGATTTTTGCATCATGTACATATAAAAGATCTTTCTTTCTAGAGGCATAATAATTATATAGGAAAAAGGAAGTTTTGGAAATTGTGTATTTGCATTTAATAAAATACTTTACGTATTTAAAATAAATATGAGCGGCTTAGGGGTGTCCCAAAGGCAACCCCTGCCGCACCCCAACCTACTTTCACACTATGGTACCCTATGGTAGTACCCAAGTTATATTTGATATATCTACTTGTACCTACTTTTTGTTTTTCAGACTCAAATAGTTGTCAATAAAATAAAAAATGATACAATTACAAGTCAAATCCTGATAAAAACCCAATTCAAATTATAGCGAATTTTGAAACCATAACCCCCCCCCCCCCATGCAGCACACAAGCGTTTACAACATTAACTTACCAGCTCCTTTAGAACTTAAGGTCCTTTAAAAGACGTACAAGAGTGTCAAAAGATACTTTTATATTTATGAGAGAGATATTTGAGTTATTATACAGCTCTAGCTGTATAAAATTAGTTTTAAGGGATCTGCGGAATCTTAAGGTTTTAAAACAGATTATTAAAACTCTGCTATAGAACTTTAAGAGTTTTGTGACACTTTAAGCTAGCTTTATCGTTAAAGCTGTATAGAGGCTGGTTTTTGTATGTGATCACTTACTTACTACTGAACTAAGCGTTATTATGGTATCACTCGATACTTGTTTCTGTACAATGGTGTATGCAACCTCCAATATAAAACTTAATCTTATAGCGTAATTAGGCACTCTTGTAAATACAGTGGTTTTAAAACAACTGTCTACAAGAGTGCTTTAAAACTAAAAAAAAAAACTACATCAATAGTACAGCTTTAGCCCACTTTACTGACAGAGTCGTCACGATTGCATCATAGTGTTTGCTGAAGCTCGCATTTATAATGTGGAAAAAAAGAAAAAGATGGACGACAGACGCATTGAGAACATTTCTTTTTCTACGTCGGTTAATAACGAAATATAAATAAACCAAATGACAGTAATTATTTATAATATTTTAAATTTGACAACCTACAGTTAAGCGCCAATTCCATCGACGTCCAACGAAGGTTCTGTAGGAAAAACAATAATTGGTGTCGAATGTTTGAATTTAGTTAAAACTTTGGAACCTGATTAACAACGTAATAATGATGATGACGAATTTTCAAAAAATATGTAGTTTCGCCAGTGAAAAAAAGAATGGGCTACAGAAAAAATATATATTTATTTAACCGCCTCTGTGGTCTAGTGGCTAAGCTACCGGTTTTAGACCAAGAGGTCTCGGGTTCGATTCCCATGCAGCGGGGTGTACATCTTTGTGTGCTCGGTTTGGTTGGTGGTAGGGCTGTTAAGTCCGCCTGGCTAGCTACCACCATCTTATCTAAGTCTGTCGCCATAACAACGATGTTTATAGCATTGTTGTGTTCCGACAGTTTGAGATAAGATAACCAGTTCCTCAGTGGTTGAAGATTCCGGGTGAAATGCGCTTCCACCTTCGGCCTTATCGTCACTTACTATCAGGTAAGATAAAGGCCAAGCGCTGACCCGTTGTGGATTAAAAAAACTCAAATAGCTCTAAACGCTTTAGCGCCACATGACGCTAGAACTATTTTAGGTACTATCAAACAAATACGTATCAAACCGATTGAACAAGGTTGAACAATGTTCCAACTAAAATTACTTTAAAATTCAGTTTTGATGGTCTCCCAATATTTAGAAGCTCGAATAAAGAGTTTTGGCCAATTTTGTCCACATATTTGAAAGACCAGATATTAAGCCGTTTGTAATTGGAATTTATTTTAGTGTTGGAAAACCAAACAAATTGACCAATATTTAGATGATTTTGTGTACGAAATGGAACACTTAATTAAAAACGGGATATATATAGAAAATGTGAAAAAGAAAGTATCTGTTGCAATAAAATGTTTTATTTGATTAAATGTTATTTTGATTGTCTGCAAGAACATTTATTATTTGTCTAATATATTATTTTGATTATCTAAAATTTATTTTAGATAATTTTCAATCTGATTTACTTCGTGATCTTCTGGGTTTGAAAAGGGGTTTGAGATTCAAACTCATTACGATGGGGGTCGACAGAAATTGTTGCCAGCTGTAACGGTACAGAATGAATGGTATCCGTCCGTTAGTAAGGAATGCATGGGAGTAGCACTAAAATAAATATTAATGCGTAGCACCATTAATAATAAGCATGAAAAGGGAATAATAAACTAGTTCAGAATAATGGTCAGTGGTCTAGCGCTTTATCTTTAGTTTGAATTTCGCGGGGACTGCTCTGTGTGCTCCTTGCGACATAGGCGCCGTCTAGCGTGAGTTATTTACTTGAGCTTCGCATAAGGTTGCTAGTTTGACTTCTTTATTTTGAATTTCGCGGGGACTGCTCTGTGCGTCCCTTGCGACATAGGCGCCGTCTAGCGTGAGTTATTTACTTGAGCTTCGTGTTAGGTTGGCAACGGGCTTTATCTTTATTTTGAATTTCGCGGGGACTGCTCTGTGTGGCCTTGTGACATAGGCGTAGGTTGGCAAGCCGGTAGACATACGGGCGGGCGCCACCTATGGTCGGAATACGGAACTTTTTATAATTTCACAAAATACAGGATTATTGGCTTAAGTGGATGATTATTGAGAGGGAATTGTTAATAGAAGGCTACATTTAGATATTCAACGATGAAATATTGGCTGTCGGACGAGATTTGGTTAGATTATGGAAAAATTTTAGAATTGCGCGGCGAAAGCGGCAATGAGCGAGCGAGAGGTTGAGAAAAAGACAGAAAGAGAGGTCGGATGATAGCTCCACGTGGCGCGACGCGAAGGCGGGGGGGCATCGGGGAAACGGCTAGCGATTGGTTGAAGGGAAGAAAAGCGGACTCGCGCGGGCAAATCTTAGGCGCGCGTGGCGCGAAAGTTAAGATGCTTGGGAAAAGGGCGGAAAATTAGCGGACATTCAATTTTGGGACATCGGCGGTGCGGTCCAACTTAAGAGTGCGGTACTACTCATACGGGGAAAATAGTGTCCGAGCTTTGATAGTGCGCTAAGTGATATTCGAGCTGCGATATTAATTAAGATTCGTGAAATTGAAAGTGATTAATAAAGTAAACTATTGCGTTCGCAACTCGAATCCGTTAACGGAATGAAGTATTCCGGGGTACATCGGCGGAAACGCATAACGGTGGCAACGAAAACCTATGTACCTTTCAACAGACTTCGGTCTGGATGATCTTTGATTGTATTTAATAAGATCGGCGTTTTACATCATTACGCTAAACAATACACTATCTTCGACGGAGTAATGGGGGAGAGACAGTTGTCTCCCTAGTGAAAGTTGAAGATAGGTCAGACACCATTTAGCTGGAGGTAGACACGTATGACCCAGTCCAATCTCGAGTCTACCTCCGTACATACAGTGTAGTGATAGGAAAATAACACACTGAGTATACTGGCTCGACTGATAGAACATTTAGGAGTTAGTTGCTTTCAGGGGCAATGCGACTCTCACCACACATCACGAATTTAAGTTAAATGTGGCTTGGCCTAGTTTGCAAGGTACACAAAAGGGACTGTTAGTTCGACAAAATATAGGCATTTTCAAGTGAGGAAAGTTGTAGGAAACTATAGGTAGGCGGATATATATATATGGTTAGTTATTAATTCAGACCAATAAGGTAGGGATAATTAAGTTACGGCGCTAAATAAAATTATGATGAAGTGATGTGGGTCCTAGCTAGGCAAGTAATCTGTTACCGCAGGCCGGTAAAATTCTAATTGTTTTCCTAAAGTTGTTACCAATTAATTATTCATTTTAAATAATTAACAGAAGTATGATAATATTGTACCATCATTACTTGGAATACCTAAAAGTCTAGACTGGTTTCCTATTACAAGAAAATATTAAAAGTTATAGCAAATTAGCTTAGCGTACTGTGATGTTTGATTTCTAACACTGAAATGACCAAACAGGCATTTGTTAGCTTTCCCTGGGATGCAATACGATCTCACATGGCTATACTCTTCAAAGTATGGAAAATTTTACATCCGATACCTTAGCAAAAATAAGCTGATACAAACTGAACAACTAAAACCAGTTTAGAACCTAGGATAAGTCGTTGAAAGAAGACATTGCAAGCTATGAGCTTCTAATAATCTGAAACATAGAAATAATTGATTGATAACAACCAGCTAATTAGCCTGACAATGGTCTACTAATACCATTTGAATAGACCTCTTAAGATATGTAAGTACTTACTTCTAATAATATGAAACATAGAAATATTTGATGGGAACAATCTAATCAATCAGACTAATATCTAGTACAGTCTAATTTATATCTATTAAAGTGAGTAAAAGATAACTTCTAAATGTAATTGATTCAATGATTAACAGGGATAATTAACTACCTAATTTACTACCTACTAAAAAGTATATTGACTATGATTTAGTAGTCTATCAAATTAACCACTCAGTCTGAGAGACAGAGGGTGGAAGTTAATGGAAAAATAATTAACTTAAGTTCGCTTCCTAAAAGTCAGGGATGTTGAATAAATTAGGCATCTTTCAATAAACTTGAGATGTACTTATACTTTATAAGATCTGTATAATGAACACTAAGAGTAACCCAAGGTAATTTACTTCAAATGATAGTATTCTATTTAAGTTCACTTCCTAAAGTCAAGGATATTGAATGAATTAAACGTCCTTTAATAAACTTAAGATGTGATAATCTGCCAATGCAGCCAATCCAATGTAGTTTTATATTGGAACTTTATAAGACCTGTATAATAAATACTAAGAGTAAATAAAAGTAATTTTACCTGTATTAATAGCATTCTACTTTAGCCACCGCCTGAATTGGCGTTTTATTAAATTATCCACCCTTTACGGAACTGAATATAAGTTATGGCATTGAATAATTAAGTTCTTAATGTGAAAAGAATATTTGGATGATAGCAAGCCTTGAGATAAACTCTATTGATTTATGTGGAATAATAAGAATTTAAATTGCTAACACATAGTTCATAATGTAAAATGAAATTAAATTTGAGGAGAGATGTAAATTCTCAGTTTAAAGAATTAAAGGCACAAGCTAATAATTAAAGTTAAAGCCAAAGTGGACGGGGCCATAATTAAACAATGAGATGTAATGGCACGCTATGGAGCGGCGGTTGGAGCTCATAAATTTCCACAAGACTTTTATATTTCCACAAGACTTTTAAATTGCACAAGACTCTTATATTTCCACCAGACTTTTATATTTCTACAAGACTTTTATATTTCCTCAAGACTCTTAAATTACCAGAATCCTCTAATATGGCATATAAATTGCACCAGGCTTCTTATGTATCATGCTACTGATAATAAATAATAATACCTACAAGCTAAGCTATCATCTGATTACCTTTGAGTGGTTACAAATCTTCCCCGCAGCTGCAGTGAAGGATTTAGGTCACAGTTCAGACGGAGTCATTGCTAGGCTACACATATTTATGTTAGGATTTATAGACTGGTAGGTAATTAGGTCAGGAGAAAATAATTTAACACAGGGATAAGCCAATTACTAAACTTTCACGAAAGAACTTGAGTTACTTAAATGCGGTTAACAACGGAGGGTTCACTAGACGATCTGGCCAAAATAGTAGTTATTATAATATTACATTGCTTGACTGAAATTCACTGCAAATAGAATTAAGCTATGCTAAGGTTCCATCTTCATACAAACGCTACACACTCTACAAAACTCCAGACACAACCATTAGATTGTAGATAAATTAGGTTAATTAGTTTTAAGAATTAGATAATAATTTAAGTTAAGGTAAAGCGGCGAGGATGTGTGTATGTATTATAAGCTAGCTAGGCATATAGGTGTGAAAGGCATTAGATTTAGGTGTAGCAATTTATAGAGGGGGGTGGAGGTTACACAGCTCGCACTCGTCTATGTATTGAATAACATATTTTTCAGCAGTTGTCACTTCTGGAAGTATCTGTGTGAATATTGTTGCAGTAGGTGAAGTTAATGATTTCTCTTGTTGATTAACAATCTGGAACCAATCGTAGAATATATTAAATATTATATTTTCATTTTTAATTACCACTTTAAATTCAATTACATTACATTGTTCAATTTTTAAAATAAAACTCAGGGATAATCAATTCTTAGACGGATCTCTAAACAGAATTATAATTTCTCTACCCAGATCTCATATACAGCCTAAATAATAAAAAAAACACTAATTAAGCTGGTTAAAAACTAAGAGATGTATTATGCAATCCATATCCGCCGTAGTACAGCTAGTAAGACTTTAGTACCCTTCTAATATTATCTAAGCTGTATAACAAAATGTCGCCATGTTAGAACGAATGAAAAAGATATTCAAATATAATTAAACCAATGTTTGTTAATAGTTTGAACCGTTTCATGATTATCAGCTACAAAATTTTGTCGCTGTGTCCTACAATCTATTATTTTAAATATAATTTATATTATAACCTTAAAAACAAACACTTACTTACCCGTGTTTAATAATCTTCTTTATGTTTTTTATAGTTTTACTGGCGCGTTAAAATATTGCCAATAACCAACCACACATTGAAAATAAAATTGGATTTGCACTTTGTTTTACCAATTAACACCATCAGATTCCTAAGATTTATCAATACTTGGGATTGCACTTTGAAATATGAACATCATGCGTCATAATTATTATATTATTCTTGTACGACATGTTTCTCTTTTATTTTCATAATTTTCTAATTCACTTATAACTCATATTTTAAACTTTTATCTTTATAAAATATTATTTGGAGTGTAGTTGCTTTTCCTTACACCGATTAACATCTCTTAAACAGCTACTAAACAGCTTCTGCTTTGCTTCTACAGCTACTATACAGCTATACTAACGCGAAAAGATTTATAATATGGGCCCTTTTTGAGCTAATAAGGTCTGTATAATCGCTTATACAGACTTTTTACAGCCTCAATATGCAGCTGTAAGTATAAAAATAAGTTCAAATACAGCTTTTATACAGCTTGATATGCTACTTGGGCCACCTTCTGTCTTGTCTTATCTACCAGACTATCTTTATGCCTAATAACTATTAGGCGAATAAATAATACCTAGGCCTTAAACTTTATGCAAATCAAAATTTGGGCAATAAACATTAGCCTAAACCATATTTATGTATAATGAAATAGTATACCAAAAAACAATGATGTCAAAATATTGTTATAACAAAAAAAATGCCTAACTCGTTATGCCAACTTAAATTAGGACAACAAAAATTAGCTGAAAAAAAAGGATCCTATCTTCGACGCATAACCCTGATTTGTGATCACCAACTCGCATTAATAAGCGTGGTATTTAAACCAATACTCATCAATTGTAGCAACCATTTGATTTCAATGATGGAGGCCTTTGCCTGTAGCTGCGGTACAGTATACAGGCTATAGTATTTCTTTACTTTTATTACTTTTATTAAACGTTAAACGTAAAGTACCGCCTCAAAATGTAACGAAGCGTCACACAATTTACCGATATTCCATCAACATTTTACAGTCACTGATGTTCATCATCATCATCATTGTGTGCATACATGTCATTGGGTGCAAATGCCGATTGCACATGTGCTCAGCGTGACAGGTGGTGAGCCCATCACCGCTCTATACTGTTGGATGTAAGTGGAGTCTTTAGTCCGCTAGTCGCTTTTTACGACACTCAATGGAAGAGAGGGGGTGGTAGTACTCTTTCACCGCTACGCAACACGGTTGACATTGGGTGCCATCTTGTTATTGAAGATTGTATATCAGTTGACAAAGTTTCTTGCGGTCCCATGTTCTACTGACGTTCGGCAGCCGATAATAATTATTATAGGTATGTGGTAACGTAACAGAGGCACACGTACACACACTTCACCGGCTTCTCTGTATATCAGAATTGCAACTTGTTCATTAATTTGAAGCTGCAGCATTATACTGAGTGGAGTTCTATTCGTCGTAGCATTAAATTAGAAACTATATAAACCAAAATGTGCTACGTCGAATATGCTTTGAATTTGACTTTAGTAACTATGTGTGTTACGTGCCGCGGACAATTGCTCAGCTAAATGTATTTTAATATGCGCTGCACCGAGGGGTGGAGTGAGTCATCAGCGACTGTATTTCCAAAAGTCTACAATTTATCTTTTTACATTTACCGTATCGCGTGGCATTGAAAAAATACTACCACCCTCTTCCCTTGGGTGTCGTAAAAGGCGACTAACGGACTAAAGTCTGCACATACTTCCAACAGCATAGAGCGGCGATGGCCTCACCACCTGTCACACTTAGCATCACTTGGTGAAAAGTAGACTATGGCAGAGGACTGCTTTTGCGGTCCTCATTGCCTAGTCTCTGACTAACCCTTCGGGGACAATAGTCGTAATTTTATGTATGTACATACATACAATACATACATCACGCCCTTTCCCGAAGGGGTAAGCAGAGACGACAGCTTTCTATTCCACAAAAAGACCCTATACAGATAGCGTTCATACCTTGGTCATGCTCATTTGTATCTTTTAAGTAACAGTGAAACATTTTCAGGGCGAGCTTTCACCGACCTCATCCTGTCATAACGACCTAGTCCACGGACCTACCTAGACCACGGACCTATTGTTAGAAAAAAACACGAAGTGTACCTAGTAGTAGGCAGCGTTTTAATTCGTATTGTAGTGTTTAAACGAAAAGTGCAGTATTACATCGCTACGTTCGAGTGAGACTGGAGAGTGGGCGTGTTTACATTCGGCTTACTATTAGTTTGGTATGGCTTACCGAATTTATTAGAGAATATTTAAGTTTCATAATGAGTCGTCATACCTTAAGAGAAGATTAATTTTTACAAGGGTTTTTATTGACAGTGATAATCTGGTAGCTTGCGTAATCATCAAACAAAAACAAAAAAAGTGGTAAAAATTTCCTGGAACAAGACGGAGTTAGATGCCAGCCGCCTTTTCAATATTATACAAATATTAATTAACTGAGTTAATATTTCCTAAATCCCTCTATAATATGGTTACTGATAATGCTTGTATTACACAGGGACATAACGAATTAGTCTGTATACTGGTACTACGCTGTTGAAAACGTGGTCATATGCGTGCACGGCAACTTGCGCATCTGGTACTATGCATTGAAAGGGAATTAAATTGTTTTAACCATTAAAACTACTAAGTTGTTACACTGCAATGTTTGTTTTTTTATATTTGAAGAGCATACAACGACCGTGTTGCGTAGCGGTGAAAGAATACAACACCCTCTCTTCTTTTGGGGGTCTTAAAAGGCGTCAAACGGACTAAAGACCAGCATAGGGCGGCACATCCAACAGCATAGAGCGGCGATTGGTTCATCACCTGTCACGCTGAGCACATGTGCTATTATGTGAAAAGTGGACTATGGTAGAGGACTGCATTTGCTGTCCTCATTGCCTAGTCTCTGACTAACCCTTCAGGGATAATAGTCGTGATTATATGTATATATTTATGTTTACACCGACCTTGTCACAGATTTATTACAGTAAAGATTCCGACGATTAAAAAATTTTCAAAAGATACAGACACGGCCCCGTTACAGTTTTATTAATGTACCTACCTATACATTAGATTCATTTAAGGTACCTATATGGCAACTCGTTAATGTAATAAAAACAATACCGTAAATGTGAAAATCCTCTGAGGGACCTTGAAATGAAGACTAAACTATAGCGCGCCCATCGTTAATCGAATTGTCTTAGCATGTTTGATCAGCTGATACACTCTTATTGTCAGCGTAATTCAAAACAGCTTTGCGCGTATTATAATAAAAGTAGTCGATCCAACACGTTCTTGCATTCGCGCGCGTACGCTGTTTATGTTGTTTTGAAATGTAACTTTCGCTTCAGATGTTATCGTGCGTTCTTCGTTATTACAAATTCTATTGGACACGTATCTCGGTCCTTATCTTTAACTCATATGTGATATCGCAACAACAATTAATATTTATAAAATTAATTTGCTACTTTGACAATATTTTTTTGGTTATTTTTATTTCGCTACAAACTACACAGAACTGTGTAACTAAATATTGACATAGATACTAACATCACGAATATAGTTAAATCGCTTTTTCAGTTTTATTTCTTAGACTACAGGCTTAGAACCAAAAGTCCTGGGTTTGATTTGCATTTTGGATTCATTTTTTACACTCAATTTAGTTAACGGTAGAGATGTTTTCAGTCCACCTTGCAAGCTGCCACTATCTCATCTAAGTCTGCCACTATAACAACTGTGTTAGTAGCATTCGTTGTGTTCCGAATTTCGGACATTAGAGATAATATAGTCAATTCCTCAGTTGTTTTGTATTCCGGGTGAAGTGCGCTTCCCCCTTCGGCTTTTTACTTATTACCCTTTAAAGTACGATGAAGACCAAGCTCGTCCCCGTTGTAGAAACAAAAAAAATATATTGAAATCAACATATTTAGAATGGAATAGAATAGAGTAGAAAAATGTTGGTTTGATACAAAAACAACAAACAACAACCTTAACTTAACAAATTTCAGCATTTGTTTTAACCAGAAACTTTATATAAAATTATATCTTGGCTGATGTCGAGACCCTATGTGGAGCTGTAACATTTTCGTTTTCGTTTTAGATTTAATACTTACTTCAACAAACAAAACTCCACAAACTCCATTCAAAAAAACAATTGAAACAATCCTCACAGCCAGTGAATTAAACTAGACACGCCGACATTAGGCTGAGAGCATACTGGTTGCGCAATCGTTCCAGTAGAGCAACAATGAAACGATAACCGTAAGTGGGCTAACTCGGTGGCGGCAAGGTGAAAGTGACCGCCGAAGGCTGCGCCGGAGCGGGCTAGAGGCCTCTCACCGCCGAGGTCCATCCCTGGCCACTCTAGCGACGGTTGGCATTTTTGGAGGTAATTTTTTTTCATTTTTTAGCGGCCCGGCCCGTCCCTCTTTTCGTCCACGTGAACAAGCAGTAGCACGTGACGAATTTCCTAAAAAATTTTTTCATACAAACCATGGCCTGACAATAACAAACAAAAAAAGAATTAGCCAAATAGGTGCCGTTCGGAAGTGATGCGCGAACACACATTTGTGGCAATTGTATTTTTTTATATAAGAAGGAGGCAAACGAGCAGGCGGGTCACCTGATGGAGAGCAATCACCACCAGAAGAGTCGCAGATGCGTCGCCGACCTTAAAGAAAGGAATAGGGTTAAGAAAGGAATAGGAATTGTGATGGGGGGGGGGGGAGGAAGGGTCCTCCGATTTTTATTTATACAGATTTAGGCTTACACGAAAAAATTTAACTACTAAAAATATAAACTGGCAGATCCTCGCGGTTTTACCCGCGTGGTACCCGTTCCCGTGAGAATATCGGGATAAAATATAGCCTGTCACTTAGGAAGAATGTAGCTTTGTAATGGTCAAAGAATTTTCTAAATCGGTCTAGTAGTTTCGGAGCCTATTCAATTCAAACAAACAAATCTTACCTTTTTATAATATTAGTATAGTATAACATTCAACACTGATTATTTTGAAGCCCACACTACTCAAATCCTGTAGTTACCCGTGGTACTACCGATGGTCCTACTGGTAGTACCACGGGAATATTTTTTTGCCCGTGGTACTACTGTCCTGTCTAATTACGAGTCAAATCCACAAGTTAATATAGAGTATACGACCGGACGAGTTATAAAGTGTGGCGTGTCGCTTAGCGGTGAAACAATACTACTACCCCATCTCTTCCCTTGGCCGTCGTAAAAGGCGACTAACGGACTAAAGACTGCACATACTTCCAACAGCATAGAGCGGCGATGGGCTCACCACCTGTCACGCTGAGCACATGCGCAGTCGCTATTTGGTGAAAAAAGGAGTACCAATGGCAGAGGACTAATTTTGCAGTCCTCATTGCCTAATCACTTACTAACCCTTCGGGGATAATAGTCGTGATTAAATGTATGTATGAGTTATAAAGTGCTACTAGAAAAAAATCTGTTATTGTTTTTATAATTACTCAAGATTTAGTGGTATTAATATGAGTGATGTTTAGGTATAATATGTGTCAGTGTTAGAGTGTGCTGTGCGAAGCTCATAGAGGGCATGCGATACCTATTACGGCCCTGGCGGCGAAGGGACTAAACATACGGGTAGTGGTTGTTGTTTGCCAAAGGAATTCTCTAGGATTTCTAGCACCATGTGCTGCCGTTAATTCTATCTATGTGAATTCTGTCTGAATGCAAGAACGCAACAACGCTTCAAAACAAACGGCGGCGTCGTTTTTTTGTCGCCAACTTATCAGCGCTTCAACTCTGCAAAAGTTTTTGTAGTACCTATGCAATCAAACTAAAAGTTACACAAAGGACTAGAGTAAAATTGTAAGTGGAACTGAAATTAAAACTAAAATAAAATTACATTAGTATAATTCAACAAGGTCGCTACTTTAAATGGCATGACATGAAATTTGGCTGCCACTCAAGCAAGGAGATACCTCGAGTTGGTGTTTCACGTTTATGGTTTTATGCGTCTAAAGCATGGATGCACAGACTTATTAAGACTAGGGGCCACTCGGGCAAATTATGAACTGATGGTGGGCGCGAGATTCAAATTACTTTTCGAACATTTGTTATTGGTTTTATTCTGGAATAGAACTCAATATTTTCGAATGTACGAGAGTATTATTTTTGCTGTCGGCGGGCCACCAGTATTCGACCGGCGGGCCGCATGCGGCCCGCGGGCCGTAGTCTGTGCATCCCTGGTCTAAAGGGATAAAACACCAAGAAGGCCTATAAGTAAAAATTTATTGTAGTGCAATAAGGCTGTTTCACTTAACATACAGCAACTCTGTGCATACAGTACAGCATAACACAGCCCTAAACATAAAGCAGTGACGTCATACGAGCGAGCGTACGCATCGCCCGCACGGCCGCCCGTTCGCTCGCCGCGGCCCGCGTGGCGTGCCAAATGTCATGCAAATGTCAGCGATCGAGATTGTAAACCGGTTGATTTTTACGAACAATACCACTGGATATAATGTAAATTCTGATTTAAAAAATAGTAATCAACCTTCAAATTATAATTATATTATAGTTTTACAATGTCTTTAAACAAATTACTGACATTTCTTGTGCAAATATCTCACTCACTCGAATTTTTACTTTTTCTTGAGAGAGATTTAGGGGAAAATACTAACAATGTTTTTTAAAAAAACAGTAAAAATCAGAGTAACTTATTATTCTCGTATTTATTTCTTTTCTTAAGTCTAGGTTTATTATAATATTCCATTTCAAAATAATAAACAAAACTACTATAAAACATTTAACATTATAAAAAGCCTAAACCTAGGGTGCCGCCGGCAGCGGGGCAGGGCCCAAGCTAACGGTGGTTAGGGCTCCAGAGAGAGGAACCTCCTGACGATGCGTGCCGTGTCAAGAAGTACCGCCTTCTGTATCTGGCCCTTGATCCAGCCGTCTAGCGAGAGTCTCTTGAGATGTTGGTCGAGACTCTTCGCTATTAGGCCGTTTGCAGATACGACTATCGGGACAATGATAGTCGAGTCAACATCCCACATGGCGGTAACCTCGTAAGCCAAGGCAGGGTACTTGCTCAGCTTGTCCTTCTCAGCCTTCACGTAACTTATTATTATTAAGCTTAATTAATGGCTATTGCGTGTATCATTAAGCAAATTTCAAGTAGTTTAATTTAAACTAATTATTGTACGGTAGATAGAAATAAAATGGAGTCTCACAACACGTGTTGTTGCTAAAATAACACGGGAGAAACACAAGTAACTTTAGATATTGCACAAAGAATTGTCAATAATGTGTTTACAAACATTCTTCTTCGTCTTTGGCCCTAGAATAGGTGAAGGCATGTGCATAATTGAAATAGCCTCAGTATTTATTCAGTAGATAGGGTATTAGCTTAGTCCACACGCTTGCCTTAGCGGGTTGGCGATCACAAACTCGATCAACGCGAAATACGAGGTACACGTGCCCGTCTAGGCTTGGCTGGTGTGGGCGGCAGGGAGTGTACGACCAGCATAAGAGTATTTTGTAGCATCCACTTGAAACATAAATTACGAAACGTCAATATAGTCACGCACGGAAATTAACAATTTCATATTTTGAGAAACTTCATCAGCCTTCTTAATCGTTAACTCGACGAACAAACTAACTAACTACACACTGGTATAAAAAACAAGTGCTGTTGTACTCGCAAAGACACATATTTCATAATGATGACAGTTGTCACTGCAACATACATAAAGAAAATAAAGTAAGAAAAATATTATTAACATCAACTTTACTTTCTACACTCAATAAAAAAGAACTCGTCATTTTTATTCACTTTGTATGTTATTGTAACAGGTGCACATTATAAATGACGTAAATCAACATACGCAAACACAAATGTTTGAGTTAAAACAATTTGTAATCATATATTTATCGGCATTACATACAATTTATATAGTAATGTAATGTTACCTAAATATTCTTGAGTAAATTCTTTGCTATTGTTATGAATATATTCAAGGTTCGTTTAAATTATAAAAGTAAGAGTATTTTTTTACCTTTAAAATTTGTTTACTAAGTAGCATTAATGACATTCATCAATACACACGCCATTGTGTAACAGGCACGATTTTTTTTTTAATAAATCTGCTTTAAAACGACTAACAAAAGTTTATTGTGTAACTTTATTTTTTTTTATAATTATTGAACATTTCATAAATGTCAATAATTATTTGAAGGGCATATAAAATGCTGATGTTATTGGCACAAACGTAGATAATGCTTACAATCTGCTGATACAAAAGAAGTTCAGTGTTACGGAAACTTGGATTTCACACAGTCAGTCGACATGAAAATTTATCTCAAATTGTTAAAGTTCAATTTTAAACAGAGCGCCACCACTGAGTGTATTTTAACACATGCGCATCGCACGCGACGCCGATAAGTGGCCGAGTCGCTACGAAAAACATCCGGATTCGTATCTTTTTATTGTTTTTGGATTTTGGATATTATGTATGGATAACCGACGAGTAAGAAGAATGGTATAAAAGTGAACGAAGCAAACGAAGTAGGTGTGTCAGCATGGTCGCACATGGAAACTATGGTCTCTGCCTACCCTCCGGGAAACAGGGGTCCAAGTCAGCTAATTTACGAATGGCATAATTGAATCGCAATTGGATCGCATTGGAACTGTTTGACACATTTGGTATTCTCTGACTCCTTTAAGACCTTCGATCATCAATTGATCGTAGTTTAAGACCTATGGTTTTCCAGTGACATTCCATTGAACTGCCATTGGAGTATGTTGCTAGTCTGCTCTTCAATCGTGTTCCAATGTAACTCCATTGTGGAGTAATGTAAGGAGTGGTAAATGGCATTCTTCTCTTTTTCAAAAAAGCATTTTTAATATCCGTAGATCATGTTTTTAAACAAGGCGCTTCATTGCGAACAAAATAATTTGTAATCGAATCACAGAGAACTAAAATAATAGTTCGTTTACTCATTCGGTCTCTTGATAGATTAAGCCCCTTCGTACGGCTACGCAAATCTTCGATACTCGACGATTTTGGACACATCTTAGAGTTTAGGTTTCTATGGCCCCTACTTAAATATGATTGCTAGATTGAACAAAAACTATTGATGCAGTTTTAAACCTGATCCATTTTACCTTTTTTTTTCGATCGTATTGTTTTAAATTTGAATTCAGAATACCACACGACATGGAGCTACGCCTAACAAGTCGGGTATGCGCCTTGATGAAGGCAGTTGATTTTTGAAAAAAAAAACATGTTTTATCAAATAAAGGTTTAATTTAATAACGCGTGTTGCCTCCATGGGCATCTACGACAGCTCTCATACGATGAGGCATAGAGTTTATCAACCGCTCTATGAAATTTTGAGGGATCATCTCCCATTCCTCTTCTATGGCAGTTTTCAACTCCTGCATCGTCTGGGCAACTGGCTGACGAGCCCTAACACGTCTTTTTAGCTCGTCCCACATGTGCTCAATCGGGTTCATGTCTGGGCTTCTGGCTGGCCAGTCCATAACTGTGATGTTTACATCCCGAAGATATTCCCTGACGATGCCGGCCATATGGGCTCTTGCATTATCATGCATAAAAAGGAAATTTGGGCCCACATGGTCCACGTATGGCATCACGTGAGGTTCTAAGCACTCACGAATGTACCTTTCGTGCAGCATGCAGCATTTAATGTTGGCAGCCGTGGTCCCGTAATAACCTCAAGTTGAGTTTTCCGCTGGCGGATATACCGCCCTAGACAGTCCATGAGCCACCGCCATAAGCAACCCTCTCTTCAAAGCAGCATTGTGCAAAACGCTCTCCCTTACGTCGGTAGACCTTCTTCCTTCCATCATTGCCATGTAACGCAATTTTAGACTCATCAGAAAAGAGTACACGGCTCCAATGCTGCTGAGTCCAATTTAAATGAGTGCGCGCGAAATGAAGACGCGCTGTTCGGTGGGCTCGCGTTAGTTTGGGGCCATTAGCTGGCTTGTGTGGTACCATATCGCGTTCTTTTAACCTTCTCTGAACAGTTCGAGCGCTCACAGATACTCCGTGGAAGTCGCAAAGTTGGTTTTGTATCTCAATGGAGGTAAGGTGACGATTTCTCAAGCTGGTCGTCACGATGAATCGATCCTGCCTTTCAGTTGTGACCCGAGATCGTGACCGCAGATCGACTTAAATTAAGTTGAGCACTTACATTTCTTTGGCTGTGTCCGGCCTGGATAAGTGCCACAGCATAGATGAATGATTGGTCTCACTGCGCTCGTCTAGATACCGCGCTACCTATAAACCACAGCTCCGTAAATGCGGCAACTCATTATTGTAGTGTGTTTATGACTATATGCATGGATGCTAGTGTGCGTGAAAAATTAGTTGCCAGCTGCTCAACTGTTACCCGAGTTAAATGGAAAAATATTTTTGCAGTGATGTATTAGCTAAGTTGCTGGTTATAAAGGTAGCTCAGAAAATATTTAAAAATTTACAATTAAAAGCAAATATGTATCAATATAATTGTATATATTATTATGTAGGTTAGACGTAGGTTTCTTCTGTAGAAAAATGGTAGGTAACTAGGTATGTATAGCAATGATTAGACCTCATTTTTTAGTAGTGTTTTTTTATTACTACCAACCCCTTTCTTCTCTTGGGTATCGTAAAAGGCGACTAACAAACTAAAGACTCATCAAAATGGGCTCATCAAAATAATACTACCAACCCCTCTCTTCCCTTCGGTGTCGTAAGAGGCGACTAACAGACTAAAGACTGCACAAACATCCAACAGCCGCAACTATGGGCTCATCAAAATAATACTACCAACCCCTCACTTTTCTTCGATGTCGTAAAAGGGGACTAACGGACTAAGACTGCACATACATCGAACAGCATAGAGCGGCGATGGGCTCATCAAAATAATACTACCAACCCCTCCCTTCCATTGGGTCTCGTAAAAGGCGACTAATGGACTAAAGACTGCACATACATACAACAGCATAGAGCAGCGATGGGCTCATCAAAATAATACTACCAACCCATCCCTTCCATTGGGTCTCGTAAAAGGCGACTAATGGACTAAAGACTGCACATACATACAACAGCATAGAGCGCCGATGGGCTCATCAAAATAATACTACCAACCCCTCTCTTCCCTTTGGTGTCGTAAAAGCGCCTAACGGGCAAAAGGCTCACCACCTAAGCACATGTGCAGAATGTGCAGTTGTTTCTTGCTAAAGCGTGGACTGTGTGGGCGTGGTCTATGTTGTCTATAGATTCAAATGATTACTAATTTTACCATAAACTTTAATAATAACTATCTCAAAAAGGTTGTTGATCTAAGTAAACAGTAATAAGTCGAGTCATTAATCATGATTATTCTTCATATGACATATAAATACTTTTTCGTTTTTGTAGGCTCATTCTCAAGTGACAGACAAAAATTTTAAAAAAATACTTTTTCCCCTATAGAAAAGCTATTTTAGCTTCGCTTTAAACGCTACAATGACGGTCTTTTTGAGCAAGAGGAGTGAAAATATTATTTCAGACATTGTCTATGAATTTTTACAAAACGAATACGTCCGTGATTTGCCGGTGGCGGCACTGACACTGAGAGCATTATCACTGACAAGTGGGGATGCGTTCATAGAGAATGTATGAAAAACACTGTGCCGGTACTGTGTCGGAACTGTGGCTTCACTGATATGTGTGAAGCAACCTTTAACCTATAATATTACCCGAATCATAAGCTATACACCTGTTCTCAGTTTCATTAAAATTCGTCCAGCGGTTTTTGTGTGATTCGCGTCAAACAAACAGACAGACAAAAATTCCAAAAATGATTCTAATGTTCACGTATCCTTCATCCCCTAGATTATGTTTTTCGCAAATATTTTCAATGTAAGTACAGACACGAAAAGTTTACATTTCAAAAACATAGGTCAAAATGAAAAAAAATAACTTTTCCATACTTGAGTCAATCAGCTGATTGCGCATTTTGTAAAGGGAAAAATAATAAATTTTCGACCCATATTCCTTATGGAAAGTGGTTCAGTTTCATCGGTAGAATCCCCTTGATATAGTGTCAGCTAACATTTTTACACCTTATTATAGATCACAAATATAAGTAAACATGAAATAACATAGAACTAGGTTAAGAATATAGTAACTTTGTAAGACAAATGAAATAGGTTACCTTTAAAATAAAAGACAATAACAATAAATTCACATAATAAAAATCTCAACCACGGGTACTTTATTCTTGTATAAGCGGTAACACTGAATGGCGTTTATTGTTCATATTATTTTATGATGAAATTTCGAAATTATACGATACTTACTGATGGTATGTGATCCCAGTGTCCTTCTTATTTTTAGAAGTATTATTTTTACACAGTTTTACTACGCAAACTGGCATTTTAGTTTGAATTAAGCCCAAAATTGAATAAAACATTCGGGACGTACACGTCACCCACAGCTGTCAGTGTGACTGGCTCGGGTACGCCGATTTCGGCGTAGTATTTGTTGCCGCATTTGACAAGTACGACGGAGGTATATAATCGAGCGCAGCGAGACCAATCATTAATCTAAGTGCCACAGCTTGGGCAGCGACTTCAGGTGAAGTATCCATAGATTATTGATAGAACCTCACCTTAATGTTAAGAATAAGTAATGTTTGTTGCAAAACGAACTTTCAAAAAGAGAAAAGAGAAAAATCACACTTTCAAGAATTAAATCCAAGTAAACCAATAAAAACAAGTTTTCTTAGTATTCGATTGTTTGATATCAACGAACAGGCTAAAAATTGTCTTTTGTGTCTTTAAATTCGGTGTTCGAAATTTAAAAAAATACTATTGAATAAAATTATGAATGTGCCTGGTTCAAAACTGTATAAAAACTTTTTGCTCGACCTAATATAAATTTTTAGCTAGGACTAAACGAAACTGAAAATGCAAGGTGGGCCAATAGATGTGTCCAGAAGTGTATTTATAGGCAAGTACCTTTGATTATATACATGTCTAGATCACAGACGTTGTGGTCTTTAAAGATAGACACTGGCCGTAAAAAAACGTAGAAAAATTTATAGGCCAATATTGGCCTATCGCGCAATCCTGGCAGTCAGTGTCATTGTGCCGTCAAGCAGTGTTTGCCTCTTGCGTTTCGGTGAAATTGTTCGCAAAATGACCGTTTGCTCAGTGAAATTCTGTCGAAACTACAAAGGAAAAATCTTTTCGAAAAGGAAAGTCACGTTTCATTTGTAAGTATCGATAAATTTTAATAAAATTTAAAGTTTAACAATAATAACCCGGTCATGTATGCGTAGTGTTGCTGGTATCAAAATGTAGAATTCCCATTATTGGTGGCAGAATATAAAAGGAGGTTTTAATATAATAAGTATGATAAAAAATACTCAGTCTTGTAAGTTAGTCTCGTTGTAAATAAAGTAAACACATTAAATATATTTATTACTGGATCACTTTCAAAGTTTTTCTTTTTTTTAAACTGATGTCTGATTTATTTATAAGAGCATGAATAAATGTCACGGTTCCTATTCGATGCCGAATGTTTGTAAACATATTACTGTCATTTGTGCAAATGTCTAGTTTCACTAGGGTTTTTACTGTTTTTTAAAAGAAAGACACAAAGACACACACACACACACAACTGTTTTCTTGTGAATGTCTCTCAACAAAAAGTAAAATCCTACTGCAACTAGGTATAACAGTAATCTGTTTACAAACATTCGTCATCGAATTTGGCTGGAGTATAGGTTCCGTTCTAAAACAAGATAAAATATTATACCTACTGTAATATTTTATAATACTATTATTATAAATTGTTATTGTGGTATGGTATCGATATTCGAAATGAATAAAAAAAATATTATGTTTGAAATGGAATGTACGTAAGTATTTATGTAAGAAGTGTGTGTTTATGTATATGTATGTAGGGGATGGTAGTATGTATGCTTCAGAGCTCGATGGCGCATCGGCTAGCACGTTCGGCTTACGATCTTGCCCGCTAAGCAACTTTCGCAATGCCGGGTCACTGGATGGGTGACCAAATTTAAAACATCTCGAGCTCCTCCGTGCTTCGAAAGGCACGTTAAGCCGTTGGTCCCGTTTGTTGTCGTAAGATGACAGTTGTTAAAACCCACCAACACGCATTGGGCCAGCGTGGTGGGTTATGGACCAATATTCCCACGTGCTATCTCCACGTGGGAAGCCTGCGCCCAACAGTGCGACGTTTATAGGCTGATGATGATGATGACGACGTTTGAGAAAGTGGGGGTGTATGTTTGTGCCCCTAAAAGGTCAATATTTTTCGTCTCATGTAAACTATTGGACACGGATATTGATGAGCAGTCATCACATTATATAACCTTTACAACTGTTCGACCACATAGCAAACATTTTAATTTTCAGATTTCCAACTGATCCGGTAGAAAGAAGTCGTTGTCGAAATATTTAACTATAAGGTTTCATCATAATAAGAAATTAGAGAACATGAAAAATGATGTAACATCCAAACGTAAGTTATTTAAGAAACAAATACAAAGAGAACGCCATTAATTGTTTTGATTTTAATTTAAAATATTTAAATTTCTAATTAAAATAATAATAAATTTTGATTAAGAATTAAATGTAAATCATCCTGCCTGTTGCTTCTATTTCGTCCCTATTACAAACATATCACACGCACGCAGGCTTCCATTAGCGCATTATTTTATTGTACTCGCCTCGCCTTCAATCATCCATTTCTTCTAAACACACCAGCTTCTTTTATGCGTTATACTTACATATACGATAGACATACCTAATTTAAAAAGTTATGTTATAAATGTTATGAATCATTTTAAAATTGAATTGTGCATAAATATTTTTTCCCTAATTAATCGGAAATTAGGCATTCGCTGGCAACCATTCGCGCTAGTGTCAGTCATACGCGGCTGTCACGCAGACTTCAAATTCAATACAAAAACCGGGCGGATTTTGAGAAGCGTTTGTACCGCGATGCTCCGTCTAGACATGTATATAGTCAAAGGTAAGTACTTAGTTAATTTATTAGCTGCCCTACTGCTGTAGGTCACATGATAGGTTCGAATTTCGAGGTTATTTTTTTTATTACACAACAGAAATCTAGCTCCATCATACAAAAGTATTTTTTTAATAGCTCTTTATGGGGGCCCGCTCTCCACTCTCTTTTCTCCCTCCCCCTAACTAATCTTCAATGACTTTTTCACACATTTTAAGGTTAGTTTTAATGAGAGTTCAAAGGCATATATCTCCATAACTATGTACTTCCTACTCTGGGAATAACACCGGGGGGTAGCCTTTCTCCCCCCCCCCCCCTCCCCAACCCCTAAATTTGTGAACCATTATTGTAGATTTTTACCGAAATTCACCACCACAAATACCTACTGCACGAATAAAATTAGGACGGTGTCCGACCGTAAATGAATAATTACACGAGCAAGCGATTACAGACATTTAGAGATTTGATTACAGACAAGTTACTTGCGGGTTGACAAATATAATCCAGTTCTAGTTTTATTGAGTGACTATTTCTTTCCGTTGGCTACACAGTAAAAACTGTGTAATACAGAGCTGTTTTCTGTTTCTGTAAATTCTAGATGTTAAATTATGTAACAGTCACAAGTTAACGAAGAAAAACAAAAAAAAAAAACTGAATGAATACTTAGTAGTAGTTTTTGTGTATTTTCCAGTCAGTACTTGACAATATTAACATTATTAACATTGTTATTATTGCAACTGATCAGTGCTCAATAAATAGAATTTCTATTGGGTCTAGTGGTGCCGCGTTCTAAGTGTTAAAAATATTGTTTAGTAAAACTTACATTACTGTATAACGGGGTTTACAAGTGTGACACAGGCTAGATCCTTCAAGTAGCCGCATAAATGCACATACTTGGCGTTCTAGGCGTCTCTAGTGCAACTACAACCCGGCTCCGTAACTTTTCATGCAGAAGAAAACTTCAAGGAAGGAGCTGTGATCAATGTTAGGATAGATTCAAAAGTAGCACCATCACATCCTTCACATTTTATAAAAACGCGTTTATTTACATTTTAGGCGGCAAAAATGTGTAACCACTAGCGGAGGCTTCAGATTTCAAATCACATAAGTAATTAACTAATACCAATAAACTCTAGTAGTTCGGTTAATCGTGATCCCTTTATTGTATAAGCTTAGAAACTCCCTGTGACCACGGACCCTGTAAAGGATTCGAAACGTCAGGATATTATAAAAAGCCATGTAAATAGTAAATTAAACGCGAGTTAATCCGTAAAAAAGTGTTTTATTTCAATGTGTACCTCAATAGCTTAGAAACTTTTAAGAAAAATAATGAGACGACAAGCAACATAATCTAATGTGGCCACACTGCAAAGCGTTCCAAGCAGCATGATAAATCAAAATCTGTGCAATTAACGCAAGTAGATTTGTATAATAAATATAATAATGTGTTTATTTCCTTTCAAGGAAAATAGAAAACAATACCACCCTTATGATGTGAACAGAATGATATTCAAGCAGACAATTAGCTACCTCAATCGCTAATAGCAACAGCGCCGTTTAGCACTGGCAACGCTATAAATAACCAAGCTCAAATTATCGGAACGTTCGGAAGGAAATTTAATACTCTCGTTGGCTAAACAATATTTTTCCGATGAAAATCTGATGACCGTCTCTACATGTTCCCGGAACTCGGAAAATGATGGCAACCTTGCATGTGCCGTAGTTGGACCACATATATTTTACATACCTACATACATATAATCACGACTATTATCCCCGAGGGGTTAGTCAGAGACTAGGCAATGAGGACTGAAAATGCAGACCTCTATAGCGACTGCACATGTGTTCAGCGTGACAGGTGGTGAGCTCATCGCCGCTCTATGCTGTTGGATATGTGTGCAGTCTTTAGTCCGTTAGTCGCCTTTTACGACACCCAAGGGAAGAGAGGGGGTGGTAGGATTCTTTCACCACTTAGCGACACGGTATATACCTATAGTAGATTATGCACCAAGGGGATAAAGTAGTGTTTTATGTAGCGGGCCCCGTATTGAATCCCGTGCAAAACGAAGGATTCTAGCGTTAACTCCCGAGTAAAGCGAGGGAGTTTCGACAAGAATCCTGAGTGCAGCGTGGGATTCAAGGTCGCACAAGACGAAGGCACCTTTATCCCCCAGGAGAATACTCTACTTTTCTCACCATCTACGAGACAATAAAAAGCATTATGATAACAAAGCAATTTTCAATATTCGCGTGTTCTATTTTTTTCTTTTATTTTTAATCAACTCGTGGTGGCCATTTCGATTTTCGAACAATTGTATTTTCGTGCAGATCCTGATTGTGAATGCATGGAATTATAATGTACCTTTCTACTTTATGTTCCAAATTCAAATCATATTAATGACCAGCGGGTCATAATGAAATTCAGTACAATATTAATGCCCTGTTAGACCTCAGGTCTTGAATGACTTACTTTAGGTTAGGTTTGCATATAATTTGACATTGTCGAGCAGGTGGTGGGCAGGTGGTGTGAAAAATATATTTTTTACACCACCAGCTCGACATTGGCTAAAGACCTCAGGTCTTTAGTCATAACAATGCATACGAACATTTACGATAGGTAGGTACATATTAATTCCATGCATAACACCAAATTGTTCGGAAATCGAACTGGCCACCACGAGTAGAAAATAAAAGAAAAATAGAACACAACAAAAGAGGCGCGAATACTGAAAATTTCTTTGTTTTATTATTGCTTTTTATTGTCTCGTAGATGGTGTGAAAAGTAGAGTATGCTCCTCGGAGATAAAGGTGCCTTTGTCTTGGGCGAACTTTAATCCCACGCTGCACTCAGGATTCTTGTCTTAACTCCCTCGCTTTGCTCGGGAGTTAACGCTAGAATCCTTCGTTTTGCTCGGGATTCAATACGGGGCGCCCGCTACATAAGACACTACTTTATCCCCTTGGTGCATAATCTACTATTTCAACACACTTGCTCGTAAAGTGAGCCTTATTACATCGTTCTTGGAACCATAAACCGAACTATAACACACACGTGCATAATAATATTACACACTAGTGCATAATAGAATTATCGCTACAAAGTTAAGTTAGTACCTAACTGCAAATTATATGCGAGTAAACAGAGCATTTTCAATTTAGCCGGGTAATACAGATTTTTTTTGTGACAACAAAGAGGTTTTATGCGGCTGAAAATCCATTTAAATTTTTGTTATAAATAAATATGTCCCTACAACATACTCGTAATAATTTATTACAAAATATTTGCATTTTATCACTAAAACTATAATTTTGAAGTAGGCTGTATGACTATTAATCAATCACCTTACATTTAATATAATAAAATAGATTACTTATAAAAAAATAGAATCTCAACATAGAGTTTAATTTTTAACTAGAATTTTGTTTAAAGACAAAAATTTTTGTGAATAAATTAAGTAACTATATTGATTAAAATTTTATTTATTTTTCCTCACAAGTGTGTTGATAAACATCGTATGAAACGCGTGTGCATTGATAATTACAACCCTCGACTCCATTAGTACTATTATTATACTTTTATTATTGTGCTTGTATTGTGGAGATGGCGGGACGAACTAGACTTCTACTGCAAAGACTGGCTAACAAAGAATCTTAATTACGAATATTGGAAAAAGGGAAGGAAGGCCATTGCCCTGCAGTGGGATGACCATGGCTGAAAATAAATAATAAATAATTGTGTTTATCAAATTCTAATTTGCACACGAAATCAATGCTTGTTCCGGTCATCGGTATCAGCATAGTATTCATTTAATTATTATACGTTTTTAGAAGCCATGCTTTAAATCTATTATTTTAAATGTACATGTTAAAAAAATAACAAAATAACGTTTCTCACTCACACACCAATTGAATATTCTAGCCCAAGTGAATATTCTTTATTATACATAGAAAATGGAGTGGTTAGCACTCGACCACGGAGGTGTTGAAATAAGTGATCAATTTGAATTATTAATTTTCAAAAGAATTTTAAAAATAATAATTCAAATTGATCAATCTTTAAAAATTTAATTTTCAAAGATTCATAAAAAATGATTACATTAATAAATAATCATACATTTTTATAGCACTTTGGTAAACAGCCTTGTGAAGAATTACATTATTGTTACCAAAGCAGACTTTTCTCCAATTATAATACTTAAAATTAAGTTCCATAATAAAGTCTAATCAAATTTACCATTACCGACGAACATATAATGTAATGTAGTGTATTGTAGGGTATTGAAACTGTCAGAGTCAAAATATCTGTATTCAAGTAAAATTTAAAGCTAAAGCTACTAAAAGCCTAATTAATAAGCACTTTTGTTCCGTTCTAAAATTCAGGACGTCTTTTAACTGTAGAGAACAATGGGCGCCAGAAACAGCTCAGCTTTATATATAACTAACTTTCACCCGCGGTTTCGCTCGATTTAACTTTTAAGGAAAACAGGAGCCAATAACTATCTCCAGGATTCCATCGACCTCTCCAACAAATTTCATCAAAATTGGTTATATATTTATATTGGTTTAGCTTGATAGCTTAAGCCGTAACAAACAAACAAACGAACCCACTTTCGCATTTATAATATTAGTTAGGATTAACTCTTACAAAAATGTACTTCGTGGTAGTCTTTTTAAAATTTTACTGTGTGTTACAACATGTTATTTAATAGTTGTAGAAATAAACTAGCCCGCCAGCGACTTCTTCTACTTGAACAACCCGTATCTATATTTATAATTCACTACACACTGGTACACCCTGTTTGCACCTATTACTTTCAGAGAGTTTAAAAACTCGTTTTTGAGACAAACCACTTTGTTTCATGACTTACACTCAGTTGCAAAAACGATTTTTAAAGTTAATCCTCCATTATACATATTGCTGTCTTTTTTTGTACGCTAGACGCAGAAAAAGACAGCAATACATTTAATAAAGCATTAACTTTAAAAATCGTTCCTGCAACTGAACGATTGACTCCTCTCCCGTACCTCAGTGACGCCTACATCGCATATTATGGAGCTGGTCAGCTCTAATACTTACATTTTTAAACTCGTGATATCTTTCGAATGAAATGTCCAAATTTAAAGTTTCAAAAAGTTTTATTATGGTATTGAAGTACTCTCGAATATGAAGTAATTTATTTTGATACGGATTAATAACAAGGTAAGTACAAATAAAGAGCCTTTTCTATCGGCGTCATTTTAATTAAATTTTTAAAATAAAGAACACTTATTGTGACATAATTATAATAGTTCGTCATATGCTGTTGCAACACTTTTTGTAGATAATGATGTGTTCTGCAAAGTCGTAGTACATTATTTTATTACATCATCAATAGTTTATGCAGCGCACGCGATGGAAGGAAATTTATAGATCATTTTTTTACTAATTGGGTTATATTATAGGACTTTTAGTAAGGATATCATTTTTTTTAATATAATAAAATAAAAGTGAAAGAATTTTTCAAATCGGCCTAGTAATTTTGCAGCTTATTCAATGCAACCAACAATCAAAACTTTTCTTTTATAATATTATTATAGTATAGTATAGAAATAGACAAAAAATAAATAAGACATTGATAAACTTAGAGCAGTTGGTTTAATGCTCTAAGTTGATAAACACCTACCTTTCTTCTATAAATCTTCTTTTGTAAACTTCAGCACTAGAAACTCCGAGATTTATTCGCATTTATTCGTAGTCACGCTACGCGCTACGACGCGTGGTGACGTGGCGAATCGTAGCGTTGTAGTGCGGACAGTAATGCTTTACAACACAGTGTCTATCTACGCCCGAAATTAATAACCTGTCCAATCTATATATAGTTTAGCCTATTAGAGTGATTATTTTTTATTTAGAAAACTGAACAATCTATATACTAGATAAGTTATTAATTTCGGGCGTAAGATAGCATTAGTCGCAATCGTGGCTAACTAATTTACACTCTGCTTAGAATAACATTAATTGTAGAAGTATTTTATGTAGGTATGTATATATAACTTTAGATACTACATAAGATGATCACATTTATAAGATGATAAGATAATGATGTCTCTTTTAAACTATTCTTTGGCAAACAATTAGCAACCCTTTATTTACTTATATTTAAACGGCATTGAAAAAAATATGTTTAAATTATATTTCAAACACGTTTACAGCTATTATTACAAAAAATCCCCCAGTACAAAGGTCTTAGAATTTAAATTACTAAAGTAAAATTATAATATCTTAGCACTGCAGCATTCTGGTAACATTGGCATATTGTTAGTTACTGTTATTATGAAGCAAACAACAGCGAAATACGCTTCACTTAAACATGGTTTATGCCAAAAGCTTATAACATAGAACGCCAAAAAATATCCCTAATAGGTTATAGGTATGTTATTACGGGCTACATTAACGTGACCGTTATTGTTTCCAAAATCCGTTCAAAGTTCGAGTAAGATTTCTGGTGTGCAAAAAAGTGATAGAAAACTCTTGTGTCACTTGTCCGTTATATTTTTTAACTTAAGAGCTCAATTTTCTTAGTATCTGGCACAAAAGAAATTACATTTTTTGCAACGTCTAGGAGTCTTTGGTACAGACAAAAGGATAATAGAATTTTCGTATTACTTATAAAAGTTCAGCGGAATATGGAGGCTAATGCTCAAGGTCATCAGCTATTATCGCCGCCTTAAGTCCAACCGTAGGAGTGCGACCAGCGACTATATTATAGGAAGGCATCGTTAGCCGCCGCGCCGGCGCCGCGCGGGTAGAGGCACTGAAACAATGTCGATACTTTTTGTTATCGAGTACTTTTACTTTCGATACCGTTAATTTTTATTCAATACTTTTCGACATATTCATGTTTTTGAGTTATTAACAGTCCTTTGTACAATAACGAAATGATTGGAAAAATTAATTTACCTAAGTATAATGAGTAGTTATTAACATACCTACTTTGTAAATTAAAACGCGTCAATCAAAAAATAAACGTTGAATTACTAAATATAGTTTTATTTTGATACTTTTATGTTCTTATACTTTTATCGCGTAAAAAATAACATAAGTAGATACTTTTATGCGACACTAGTCATTATTTAGTACATGTTTTTTATTCACCCGGAATCCTTCATAACTGAGGAACTGGGTATCTTAGCTATTAACTGTCAGAACACAACAAAACTATTAAGTTTAACATTGTTGTGGCGCCAGACTTTAGATAAGATGGTGTTTGCTAACTAGGCGGACTTAACAAGTCCTACCACCAACCGAACCAAGTACACAAAGATGTACCCCCCGCTGGGAATCGAACCCGGGACCTTTGGGTCTAAGAGGCGGTTAAAAATATCGATACTTTTAATTCGATATCGTGCCCTACACGAGGGCTCGACCGCCCGGCGGCGCCCGTGTCGGCACGCCCGCATGTCAAGCTCACCCTATAACAGCGGGAAAATATCAACAGAAAGACTGATATGAAACAATTTGTGGGAATTTACTCGCGTTTTATTCTCACATTTTAATTTTCAAAAAATATAATATTTAAGGAAACTTAATTGATAAGCACTTTTGAATCGTCCATAATCATTTTTTACCTACTAGTAATAACAAAAGTCAGCGTCTTTATTTCAAGTAACACGAAATACTAAAAAAATAAACAATAAACATAATAAAAGTACTATGATTAGGTACACGTGACGCCCTGAAAGAGCACAGCATTGTTAATTATTTATCATCATGAGCCTAAAATCGTCCCACTTCTGGACACAGGCCTTCCCACATGGGGAGTTTAGGCAATAACCCACCACGCTGGCCCAATGCGGGTTATTGCAGGATTGTTAAATTATATTAACATAAAAATTGGTATTAGTCTTACATCTAGATAGAATTGTTTAAATATTTAAACAATTCTATCTAGATCATGATAATTATATTCTACAGGTATCCTTGTCCTTTTATTCGGTTGGAAACGTCACTTTAAAATAATATTTGATAATTTAACGCGAGTAAGTTCGTAAATTATTTACCACGCATTAACTTAAAAATTTTAGCTCTAGCTAATCTTCTAAAAGATTTTCTGTTTGTTTTATCTGTTGAAATTTAAAACAGAATAATACAGACTGTTATAATAGTGTTAAATCAACACAGGCTCGTTCAGGTTTAGGTATTTCATTAGTTGGCTGACACGCTAATCATAGAAACATAAAATTTACAGGCTATTGAAGTTGCGATTACATAACAAAAAATATTAATAAAATAGAATAGAAACATTCTTAATTTTATTGTACAAACGATAGAGACGTGTTTTTTAAACTAAATGTATTAGAAATCATACAAGGAGCTGCCTCATTATTAAGACTGATCTTTCAGTCAACGTAGTGGTGAACAAATTGATATAAAATATTGATAGAAGCGTAGGTATAGAGACTGTACGAACTGACAAATATTCAAATCGTAAACGTAACAATTTTATTTATCTAAGCATTTTATTTTAGCATAATGACGATCGATTTTATATATGACCAAAGGTGCATAAAGAGAAAATTCAGTAAGTATTGAATTTTACACTGCTGCTGTAAGGTGGCGGCTTATCAAAAGAATAATACCTACCCTGCTCATACATTCAACAGCTTAACAGGTTCGCTGTACAAGAATTATAACAATTGAAAATGAATTGTTATGTATCATATGTGATTCATGGGACAGGGAAGGGGTTAAAGCGGCGATAGACTCACCACCAATCACACTGAGCGTATTGTGCACTTGTCATTTGATTGCCATAGACTGTAGCAGAGTGACTGAATAACCCTCAGAATAATATGCTTTAGTTATTATTCTATGGAATAACCCAAAAAATATGGTATCTTTATATTGCGGTATGACGTCATACCGAAAAATAACGGTTACCAGAATATTTCGATATCCAAATTTATTTCGGTACCGTAATATTGAGTTTATAAATAATAAAGGTATATTTCGGTATGAAAGAGTCGGCTAACAACCATTTCAAGCATATAAACGACTAAAATCATGGTTTTTCTCTTTAATTCGCATAGTTTGCTTTGTTCTCGATGCAAAACCCCCGCGCCCCGCAACTGTCAATTCAACGTTTTTCAGTACCGACATCGCTTAGAGGTTAAATAACAGTATGAGTCGGCTAACAACCATTTCAAGCATATAAATGACTAAAATCATGGTTTTTCTCTTTAATTCGCATTAGTTTGCTTTGTTCTCGATGCAAAACCCCCGCGCCCCGCAACTGTCAATTCAACGTTTTACAGTACCGACATCGCATAAAGGTTAAATAACAGTATAGCCTTACCTCTATTTTATTAAGGTATCCTTATTTTTACCGGTAACGTAAGGTATAACGGTATACGGTTACCGTAACCGCTTTCAGTCCCGGCATATTGCTTTTGCGGTCCTCGTTGCCTATAGTCTCTGACTTACCCTTTGGGGATATTAGTCGTGAATGTACACACGGCGCGATCAACCTACCCAAAACTGACAAATTTCTACAATCAATTTTGAACTTTATACTTTGGCTCTAAGGATCAATATTCATTGGAGAAACTTGACAGTTTAGGGTAGGTTGATCTGACGCCGTGTGTACCTATGTATGAATGAATTTTACACCATTTGTCTTAAAAAAAAATTTAATTTTAAAACGGAATTATAAAGTATCCGACATTGCGATATCGGACCGTTATTAATCCCATTAAATAATTATTCCAATGATGACCATGATAGTTTAAAAGGTCATTCAACATTTAGAATCTAATACCAGCTTAAGCTAACCATTTTCTGCAATGATATTTTTCTCTGCTTATTCCAGGGTAAAAAATGCCCCAATGGGCTGGTGAAGGAGGTGGTTCGGAAGCTGTGTCTCCCGGCAAGATCATGGTGTTCTACGACGAAGCCTCTGTATATTTTGACAACAAAAGTGATGTTGCAGTGAAGATAGAGCCGGCTGGTGGTAATTATTTATTTATTTTATTTACCTGTGGCCTCGCTCTCTTAGCGCATCCGAAACTTTGTTGGCCCATAATTCGTCGTACAGTACTGTAGGTGTCTGTACTGTGCCCACCGCTTGTGAAAAAAACAGCAGCGCGCGCGCATTGTACGATAAATTACTGGGCAACCTAATTTCGGATGCGCTCAAAGAGTGAGTCCCCGTGACCCACCACGAGAACGACTGCGAACCGGTCAGAGTACGTTTGCCCCCGCCAACAATCAGTTATGGTTAAGTCTAAGACCCAGGGGTTCCGAGTTCGATTCCCAACGGGGTTACAAATTGAACCCGGTAGACTAGGTGGTAGGGCTTGTTTTCAAGTCCGTCTGACTAGCTACCATCATATTATCTAAGTTCGTCGCCATAACAAAAATATTTGTATAATTAATATGTTACTATTGGAAGAGACAAAACCAGTTAGCCAATAGTTAGCCAGTTTCCCAATAGTGGGGATACCACTTGTGGAAGTGCACTTTCATCTGTAGGCTTATCATCACTTGCCAAAAGACGAGATAGAAGCAAAGATAAAACAAGTTAATAACTATCGGGTGCGTGCGAACAAGCACTTGCATAGCAATGTGTGGGAGTAAGTGGCTACTTATTATTGAGGAGTTTTTTATATACTAAGTTAAAACTATAAGTAAGAGATAATTAAATAGACCAACGGCCAGTTTACCTCTTTTAGTTATGTATCAAAGAGCCTGTCCATACGTTAGTCTTTTTTACCACATTACGAGAGACAGCAGTTGATGCGCTCCTGACACAATAATAAGTAAGTAGTAGTGAAAGTCCCTCTAAGAATTCTTTACTTTTATTAAAATATTATACTTTAAACATAAGTTAAGTCTACACTTTACATAATTTAATACTTTAGTTACTTGCAGAATTATCGCGTGAACATTTCTTATTATCGACACACACCTAGAAACTGTTAGTGCCCATAATAAATTACAATTAATTTTTTCCGATATACGAACATGTTAGTGGAATCCAAATTAGTCCCAAAGCTATTTCGATTAAAATTTGCTTTTTGTTATCTTAGTTTGTGGCCAAAACAGCAATGATTTTTCGTCAATTAAAGTTACTCAGTCAGTACATGGTTAAAGAATTAGGATGGAGTGTGGTCCTAGCTATTAAAGGTCAAACGCTTTCCAGACGTGATATTAATAATATAAATATATATTGTATTTTTTTTTTTAATAAGACAGCTCTTGACCTCTTAGTAAACTTTTAGTGAAATTAAAAAATTCTTAAAGCAAGTAGTTTCTTGCTTTGTATCTATTTTCATTTTATAACTGTGAATAGTATATTTTGAAACGAGCATGCTGTAGATTTTGCTTTTGTCAGACTTTGGTCCGGAAAATCAAACAAAACGAAGATAGTTTTTCTGTTACTTTTATGTAAGTTTAAAGTAGGTCAGGTAAAATTTTTATACATTTAAAAGTGTCCAATTGTCTGGAAGTACTTTTAATCAGACTTTAACATACATGCACTAACTGTTTTAGATACGCATTTCCCAAGAAAAAAAGTATGTTAAATTGGCATATTTGATATATTATTAACATAACATCCGTCGATAGGCACAAAGCAGATAAGCGCATTGCGAAAATCGTCCGTAGCCGTGCGTTCAAATCGATTAGTCTGCACTTGCGCTTACGCAAAATATAGTTTAGCGAGCGTGCCACGGCGTCACGTAACTGAGTTTCGAAGCTGAGAGTTGCACAAAATTGTACAGACGCCAGCACTTTCGACCTACCACAAAATGTCAAATATCTTCAATAACTTTTGAACTTTGTTACCAGGCTATAAAGCACAACATCGTTTGGAGATATTTGACAGATTTGGATAGGTTGATCTGACGCCGTGTGTACGTTCTCGGAGCGTCGTCGTGCGCGCACCAATGTTGCTCAAACGTCACAGCGCTAACGCCGACGTAGAACTATTAGACGATTTTGCTACTGCATTCGGTTATAAAATATGCGGTCACGTAAGACGGACTTAACACTGCGATTTCGACGAACGTTGGAAACGTGCAATGACGTCGTTACGGACTGTGAACTGTAATATAATGTAATTAATTAAGCATTTATCGTCGGCAAAGCATATATATTATAATTAACTCCAATACCTACTTTTAATTATTTATAAATACTCTCATCGTTAGAAGGCAAAAGCAATACCAAACTATTTAGTATCTCTCAAAAAACAAAATTCTACGACACGTTTTATAAAGAAAATCAAAAGCGTTACGAGAGAGTGCGCAACAGAATTATCTTGGAGATCGTGCTAAAAGCTGAATAGCGGAATAACAATATAGGCTTAGAATAATAACGCATAGAAAGCAAGAACACGCACGATAAATGAGACCAGTACAACCAAGCCATACTGGCTTGGTACCGAAACGGCCCGCGTCAGTACTAATAATGTAAACTTATCTATCTATCAATAGTTCCAATTTCCTTACTTTTGGGGCAAATCTGATTCTCGTTGGCAAAAGCGCTGCCAGCCCTCCGGTCGCCGGAGGGCTGGCAGCTACAGTACGATGCTTATTTAGTTATTTCTTATCTTATCTTAATGGGGCCTACCGAGGTCTCCGTCTTGCAGTGACACGGCGAATCATTGGGATCATTTGTGCAACCCCATCCTGTAACTCTCTACCTCCTCAGTAAAAATGATTGCTATAATCTTGGCAAAGTCTTTGAGGGCGAGGAGCCTTAAATCTTCTGACTTAGGATAGACGCGTTCTTTTTGGCAAGGGTAACAGTCAGACAACAGGTTTTGCATGCGGACACCGTTTTCTGTCAACATATATGCCCTGCACAAATTGTCTGACGCTATAGTTGCATTCTGTGGAGCATTTGTTTTGTGGCATGGTGCCCGGTCAGGCACCGATGACTATTCGGGCTTGCCTTCTAATAGGTACCTTCGCATATGATCTTACTGCGTCTTAAGGTATTTTCGCCTATGAAGGATTTTGTGTAATTCATGCCGAGTAGCTTTTTCTATTCGGTTTTTACCTGTTTTGGGTGTGGTCAAAACGTGCCACAAACGTGAATCGCGCGAACAACATATGGGTTCTCTGAGCTTTCCCTAGCAAATACATTGTCCATCTAATTGCCATGGATTCGCATGCGGTCTGGTGCCCATATCAACCTCACCCTGGTGAGTCTACCTAGCTTGTTTTCATTTAGTATAAGTATTCAAAGCTTTACTGGATTCAAGTAGAAGGGTAGAGTCGAACCGAGGCGATATTAAGTCCTTTGAGCGCAGTCTGGCCGTGAGTCAGGAATAGTCAGAATGAATGAAATGAACGATTCGCTTTTTATATTATATTCCTATCTATAAATAGTAGCTGTGGTGAAAACCTTGACATCTCTTAATACTGCACATACGTCATTTTTTATCTGCTTATAATTTTATGCATTCATCCAAAAAAAATATTTACATATATCTGATTACGTGAATACGAAGCTAGCTATGTTTTTTTTATGAATTTGCCCGATTGACTCATCTCCATCTAATGTTAGGTGGAAACGGAATCCAGGCTTATACAACGTGTTAATTATAGCATAATACCTTAAATTAGTTAGTTCAGAATCGATAGTAGAATTGATTCCACTAATAAAAAATAAGTAACCGTATAAAGTAACCGTGTCGCGCAGCGGTGAAAGAATACTACCACCCCCTCTCTTCCCTTGGGTGTCGTAAAAGGCGACTAACGGACTAAAGACTGCACATACTTTCAACAGCATAGAGCGGCGATGGGCTCACCACCTGTCACGCTGAGCACGTGTGCAGTCGCTATTTGGTGAAAAGTGGACTATGGTAGAGGACTGCTTTTGCTGTCCTTATTGCCTAGTCTCTGAATAACCCTTCGGGGATAATAGTCGTGATTATATGTAGATATGTATCAACAAAAAAATTTAAAAATATGTGTTTTTTGTTGTTGACCATATACGCCGCTTTTTTCTTTTTAGCTACGTTGCACTCATAATTTGAACTCAATCGCGGCGGCAACATCGCTCGCATTCTCAAGCTTAGATGGCGCGTAATTACCATTGAGTTTCTAATTTGCAAGAAACAAATGTCTTCTTAATTAATTAATTTATACAAACAGAGAACAGAGAAAAAGTATTTTTATTTCTGTATAAAAATAAAATTTCCATGAATGTATGTTCGCGCATCTCTTCAGAACAGCTGCATCCATTTGGCTAATTCTTTTTTTGTTGTGTTAACTGTCAGGACAACGTTAGTATGAAAGAAAATTTTGGAAATTGAATTGTGCGGGCTGTTTACGCAAATGAAGTCGAAAGTGGTCTGCTAGTAATTTTTAATAAATTAATAAATAAAATTATTACATAATAAACATAAGATGGTATGTCTAAGGCTTTAAACTTTTTAAATAACACATTTTTTACTGACTGGCTATTTCAGAGTTCTATGACAGCGGCACCGCCAGCAGCGGCAGCGAGGAGCAGCCGCGCCGTGTGCCCCGCCCCCGCCGCACCCCCGCCGGCTCCCCCGCCGCCGCCGGCGCGGGCTCCGGCCCCGGCCGCCGGCGCCGGTGCGCCGTGTCCGCACGCGAGCGCAACTTGCGCCGCCTGGAGAGCAACGAGCGCGAGCGTATGAGAATGCACTCGCTCAATCGCGCCTTTGAGGTAATTTTAAGCTTTAACAGATTTCCCCATTCACTGGCGTCACGCCGGCTCGGCAGTCTCGACCGGCCGGTACAATCAATTTTGAACTTTAGTGTTTGGCTCTATCTATATCTATCTAAGGATCAATATTCATTGGAGAAGTTCGAACTGACGCGAAACAATCAATTTTGAACTTTATTGTATGTTGCTAAGGATCAATATATTCATTGGAGAAATTCGAACTGACTCGATTGGAGTGACGATCACACACTCACGGTCAGTTTGGCGCGACGCGCCGGCTTTACGTGTCGCGCCGTCAGTTAAAACTCTGGAGTGACGATTCGACATTCACGATCAAATTTTGGACTGACGTCAGTTCAACTGATGGGAAAAACTGATCGTCAGTGGCCACCTTTAATGTCATCCAGTGTAATTACAAGTAGGCAGCGTGGAGCCGCGCCGCACCGGGTCACATACATTGTTCACCAAAACTATTGCACGTGCATTGAACGTGGTGATCCCATCGCCGCTTTTTATTGATATGCTGCTGTATGTGCAATCTTTAGTTCATTAGTTGCATTTTACATGGCCAAGTACGGGACGGCAAGGTAAGGTTTGGCTATATAATTATATCTAGTAAAACTCCACTTTCACCGCGAAACATCGCTTTATAAACCAGCGCGCGCACGTATTTTATTCAAAACAAGCGAAAGCAGTTTACTGGACCATTCACACGCCGGTTACGTACTCGCGGGTACGCGCGGTGCATCATGGATGTAATCAATTTTAAATTCATGTCTAACTAGATTTATGCTAATCATTTAATTTCGAACGGATGATTGCGTAAGTAATTTAGCAATCTGCATGAGCCAGTTTTAGTTCGTGGTCATATTACTAAGTACTAGGGCAATTTGGAATAATTAAACGTTGATCTATGAGTTTTATTACAAAAAGACAAAAAACGATGGTTCATTTTTGTTTGTAGTAGTTTTTACAATTTGCTGAAGATGGCTAAATACTGCCTGATCAAATCAAGTCATTGCTACAAATAATGCGATATTTTTTTTTACAGTTATATTAAATAAATAAAAAGAAACACGGTATAAGTACATACACAATGCCAATTATTCTTAAGCAACTTTTCCAATCATAATCATGACCACTCACAGATAAATAAGTTCGCATAGATCGTGTAGCTTTATTAGTCCGTGTAAAGAACCTAACTCAATGTTCGACTATAAATTACTCGTACTAACTCATACTCACTTAAGGGGGTGCCGCGCGATCGCAATAACTGACTAAATGTTTTTAGGAGTCATTAGTCATTATGTACTGTTTGGTATTATTTGAAGAATTTGTTTCAAATTTCAACAAGGCCACGACCATGTGCAATGATCAGGCTAACTTACATAAGTTCTTTTAATGTATTTAACTAATTAAGCGCATAGTACAAGTGACTTAACACACAAATTTAAAACACACAAGTTTATGCTTATTAATTTTTGACGTTTTCTATGCTTAAGTTTTTATTAAAAAAAGATATTTGAATGATTAAAAATGTCAACCTTATTGGTTAGGTACTAATGTTTTCCAAAACTCATTTCAACCGTTACTTTATTTTACTTTAAAAACTCAGTTATTTCCAATTTCTATTACTTACCACAATATCAATACGATAATTGGAAATCACATTTAATTTTATTCCTTAAAGTAATAACTTAAGTTAACAATTCATTGTGATTTATCATTCTTCACCTTTCATCCTAAAAGAAAACGATAAATTACCTATAAATATTAGCCGTTTGTGTCGCTAGGGGAGAGACACTTGCCCACTATTTTTGTCTCGTACCAAGATACGTTTGTTTACACAATTCTATGACCACGGCTTATATTTCGGTTCGACGCGATTCTATTTCGGCGTGCAGTGGTACTGGGGGTAGCGATGCGCATTTTGTCTGGCACAGACTATAGCTCGTTAGATTAGTTGTTAAGTCTTAACTATAAGTTAGTTAACTGTTTTTTTATTATTATTATTATTGACGTCAATAAGTGCCTGTAAAGGTTTACATTGAATAAATAATTTGACTTTGACTTTAAAAATACGTAAATTTTCACAATTTCGTTCCTCCACGAACTGATTCATAGTCAACGTCAATATAAGCATTCACATGTGTATTGAGATCAAAATCTATTTAAATTCTAATATAAATAATAAACAAAAATTTTGTTTAAACTAAACTACTGAATCTACCACCAGTTAGTTTAGGAGCGCCTTTAACTGAGAAGAGTTGTTAAGCTTTTTTTTCTCTATCTTATCAACCAAAATTACAATTCAAACTTAAGTGTATTACATTTTGCTATAATAAGTATGAAACTATTCTATAAACCTACATTTCGCTACAATAAAAATTATTAATTTCGCTAATGCTTATAATGATCGTGCGTTGAAGTCTTTTTGTCATAATAAATTTTTCTTACAAAATAACAGTAAACATAGTTGTAGATTATGCACAATACTTATTTCTGCCACCGAGCAGCATTACATTGCAGTGTTCTGGTTTAAAGGGTATTCGATCCTGTGAAATACAGGGCGGAGAGGCATAGGATCTGAAACTTCACGGTACCGGTGTGATTGATATCATATTACCTCATGTTGCTCTGCAAATAATCTTCATTTGACATCAAAAGAAGGAAGTCCGGAAATAACTCATCTTCTTCTTGCATCTCGACAGCGAGAGCTAAACGACATAAGACCAATAAGTCGCTGCCTGCGTCATTACTCGTTTCTAAGAAATCCTTTTTGCTATTCCAGGATCTGCGACGAGTGATACCTCACGTGAAAAAAGATAATAGAAGTTTGTCAAAGATAGAGACTTTGACTTTAGCCAAAAACTATGTGAAGGCCCTGACTAATGCCATCTGCACAATGAGGGGTGAAGGTCCACGATACCAGTGAGTAAAAATTTTACTTATTCATTAGAAATAAAATACAAATCCTTTTTTTTATCAATCTACTAACTGTTACTTTTAAGAGTTGGTGTTTATAAAATAGCATTACGCTTGAGCATTGTCTTTTTGTTACCTTATTGAGGAAGCTAAATATAATAAATATGTGTTTATATAGTATGCTCGGAAACACGTCCTATTCTTTGAAAAAGGTCATTCTAATGTGTGTCTACATCTCTTGTGTCTAGGACTCTAAGTGTATCTTGTAGTACTACCATGGTTTACCCTATTTCTGTTCTAAATGTCCTGGTCGGCATCTCAGCATTTATGGCAGCCCTAGTCTAGGTGTATCTTGTACTACTACTCGGACTCGGTGCTTGCCGTTCGTGGTCCCAAGCTATCTCCATGGCACAGAAGGCATGGTACTAGGCTTTTATGGGTAGGCCTCTCCCTTCCTCTTCAAGATCTTCTCTTGGCGAGGGAAGAGGAGAAGAGTCCCACATTACCAGTGGTCGTCCTAGGCTTCGCCGAGCTAGGCCTCGTTGTATGCGTAAGACTGCATTATACCTATATAGGAAAAAAGAAAAGATGTACCATGTAATGAAAACTTGATCTTGTTACAGGTTCACCTCTTCCGACGACAACGTGGAGCCGTCGTTCGTGCTGAGCCGAGAGGAAGATAACAATAATTTGATGGAGGAGGACCGCGAGGCGACGCCGGCACCCCCGCACGACGTCGACGACGGTTTCTGACCGCGCCGCAGCGCGCGGCTGGCCGGCCGCCGCGGGTGCGCCGCCTGCCTCAAGGACGACATGCAACGACGCCGACAGATTTAAACAAATGACACGCAACGACGCCAACAGATTTAAACAAATGACGATACGGAATGTTTCAATAATAAGTATGACTGCTGCGCCGCCTTTCACAAGGAGGACGAGCAACGCCTTTTATCAAAATTACGATACAGAATAAATGGTATAAAAACACCTAAACTGTTTCTTTAGACGACGAAGAAATTTTTTACGAAATCGCAATCGACAATATCTTCAAATGTAGCTTCCGATACATTCGTTAACCTTTTGAACTTTCCGAGAGTTTTAATAATTTTCGATGTAAATATACTTCTTTGTATGAGTGTAAAAGTACAAATTCAAATTAATGATCGTTTCCATTTAAATTAAATCAAGTAACTTAATTTAGTTGTTCGTTTGCTATCTTCCAATTTTATGATTTGTGGATTTGACTACTTATTATTTTTTACTGCCTTGTAACATGCTGGTGTTCTGCCATCACAAGATATTTTCTTGCAATCTATTGGCGATATGACTTCTAATCGTTCTATAGATAACAAGGCGGCGCGGATAGTTTCTCATAAAGCAATGTAGCTTTTAAATAGTAATGTGATGAGTTATTCTTGTTGCTTATGTAGAATTTTAGCCATTACTAATCATTCTCATTGTTCTCCGTTTAAATTGTAAGTACCGCTAATATTAATCAGAAGTAATTAGAACTTTAAAATATACCTACTTTTTAGCGCGGTGCAAGTAGGCACATTAGTTAGTCATTTGTGAAAATATGATAAATAAACGCATTCATAACATGTATATGTGCTTACGACATAAATAAATTCTAGAATATAACATTTTCATTCTTGCTAAGATAACATAAGTAACATTTCTTATTTGTTATAAAGTACATGATTTGAAGGTGTTTAACGTTGCGTCCTTCACGGTCTCATTAAACGATTTGGCAAAGTTGTTATAGTTAATTATTATTATTATTATTAATATGTAGGTACCCACTTTATTCGTCAAGTATTCAATGATGCAGAACATAAAAGAGACACCACTTTCACTGTTTTTGGGAGTCTGTAGACAAATAATTTGCAAAATATATCGGCCTCATTTTCTTTAGTAAATTAAATTGGAATGTAAGACTGGGTAGTAGACGGGTAGGCGGAGTAGGTAGAATAGATAATAATATGCGACAAAAATTTACTATACCCTTACCGAAATTTAACATCATGTTTCATTATATTCTTAAATATCCAAAATTCATTGTTTTTAGTACCTTTATGTAAGTTGTAATGTATTATATTGTTATGTGAATCCAAATGGTACTTCTACTTAGTAGCTAGCTGTAGATATAGAGACACCATTCCAAAATTTTATAAATATTTATTTAGATGTGAAACTACTGGACGAAGAAGAGAAGAACTGAATGTAATTTATTTATTTTGTATTTGTATTTAAATGTTACTTATTGTTGTTACATAGAATTCTGAAATTTATACATCTTTGTCTACAATTGAAACATCACTTTTATTATAGTTTACATCAAAATTTAAGTACTTAGAATATAAGCTACAAAAGCTTTAAAGTTTATTTTTCCTTTCGTACACCTCTAAAAAGATTTATGTAAGTATGTAATAGATTTTGATGTTATTGCGTCATAGCTCGTGGTGCCAAAATACCACTTAGTCTAATGTAAACAAATATAGTGTGTAGTGGACCACTAAACAATATTGTTGCGATTTTACATGGTCAATTTTTCGTCAATATAGTTGTGAATTTAGATTACTTACACAGTAACATTTTATTTGTTTTATTAATAATACGAAATATTTTTAAAAAATCTTTGAATGTTTACAGCAACTATCATCTTCGGTCAATTTATTTATTATTATACACCCTCATTTTTTAGTCGTTTTTATTAAATTAAGGGTGAGTTCCACCCGTGAAACTGAACAACTTTCCCAAGAAACATGTGTGCAAAAATGCCAAAAAAAATCCTCCGACCTCCCATACTAGTCCGGTCGTCAGCTGATCGGACAGTTTTGTATGGGAGGTCGAAATTTTTTTGGCATTTTTGCACATAGGTTTCTTGGGGAAAGTTGTTCAGTTTCACGGGTGGAACTCACCCTTAATTTAATAAAAACGACTAAAAAATGAGGGTGTATAAGTGCTTACCTACATTTAAAATATTATCTCGTAAAGTTTTCTAACTTGTAAAGTAGCTGTAATCGCTAAAAAGATCGAACATCGAGGGTTGCATACTTAAAAGGTATATAAGTACTTACTTATCATACTACATTTTAATTTTTAAATCTAAGAATATTTTTTTATTTTGTACAACATTTTTTGCGAAAAGAAATCTCATTTTAAAGTTACCATTCTCTAGATATGTAAGTTAATGTAAATAGATACTTATTACTATGTTTTACAACCATGAAAAGTATAGTTTTTGAAATATATTTTGTTGTATCTTATATAACCTACCTACTACAATAATATTTCAATTTGTGGTTAGGGTCACTGTAGGTCGAGACTAGAAATTCTATTTAACAGGGTATAAAGTTAACCCACACCACTCTGTAACACATACGGACGAAGAAATCGATGGAAACCGCACTTACCTACTACAATAATATTTTAATTTGTGGTTAGGGTCACTGTAGGTCGAGACCAGAAATTCTATTTGACATGGTATAAAGTTAACCCACCATACTGTAACACATACGGACGAAGAAATCGATGAAAACCGCGCAAGATTTAAAAGTAATGAGAATTCAAAAAAATCCAGTCGGGTTTTACATTCTGAGTGCAAGTTTCATATAACTTCTATGAGCATCTATGGGATCAAAACCACGCCACCTAGTGACAATTTGGTCTCATATAATTATCGTACTCAATACTTTGATATTGCAATGTTTCACTGATGTGCTTAAAAAAATCGCAATAGCAAACCAATTTACGTTGAAAGTATTGAAATGGTTAAGTCTTATTACCTAGGTGGTACCATGAAAGCGCAGAGTCTTTAACCGTCTGCTTGAAACATTGTAGAAAATAAAATTTTAGTTCTCAGAACATTATATTTTGTCGGTGTTTAAAAATGTTACAACAAATAGAGTAATTTTAAAATAACTATGTCCAATTAATTCTACTTGTCTGGATATCTTTACACTAAACCATGTTTTATTGGTTCTTTAAATATACCTAAATCATAAGGTAGAGCCGCGAGCTAATAAAATGATGATATAAATCAATCATGGTTATTGAGTCCAAGTGTACATTTACTGTGTAAGGGAATTATGCAGAATCAGGCATATAAAGGTTTTTTATTCAGCTTTTTAGTAAAATACCATTTCATCAATATACTCCTAGTAGGATACGTAAGCATTTACTGAAGTAGGCACCTTAATAAAATTAACATTTTTGTTAGGTACTCTTTGATCGAGAACTGGTACCTTGCATAGGTATCTTTCTTAGAACATATTAAATGCATAACATGTAGGTATTAATTGCTTAAATCGGTACTTACGTACATGATGAAAATATGACATACAAAACCGTACATTGACATAAAACCTGATAAACCTACTTCTTACTTCTCTACAAAATAGTTTGAAAATATTACATCCGAATTCCATAACCACATACCTATTTATCACTGTGGTTTTAGTATATTTAGATACTAGGCATGGACTTAAATTTAATGTAATATGTCTTTAGTACTAAGTACTTATAACGTATACCTAAGCCTCTGAACGGCTGACTGACATGAGTCCTTTTTTCAGTTAAGTATGATATCATTACATCACATTGTTTACATTCAGCCGCCTCTGTGGTCTAGTGGCTAAGCTACCGGTTTCAGACCCAGAGGTCCCGGGTTCGATTCCCAGCGGGGGGTACATCTTTGTGTGCTCGGTTTGGTTGGTGGTAGGGCTGTTAAGTCCGCCTGGCTAGCTACCACCATCTTATCTAAGTCTGTCGCCATAACAACGATGTTTAAAGCATTGTTGTGTTCCGGCCGTTTGAGATTAGATAGCCAGTTCCTCAGTGGTTGAGGATTCCGGGTGAAGCGCGCTTCCACCTTCGGCCTTATCGTCACTTACTATCAGGTGAGATGAAGGCCAAGCGCTTACCCGTTACCAATAAAAAAAAAATAGAACATATAGTTACGTTTAAATTTAACAGTCGTCATATACGTACTAACAAAATTTGAAATCGAATTAAAGAATCAGTATTAGTGAACCTTTTGCGATGCAAGATCGTAATCTAAGTAATCAATTATAATTTCGCAAGCTAAAAGGCTGAATAAATTACGTCGTTTATGTACCTATCAATAGTAAAATTGAAACCATTGTGTTTGATGTTACCAATATTTACAATATTGAAGTAAGTACAATAAAACAAATTTTGTAATATTTTATTAAAAAAGTTTTTATTTGATAATGTTAACAATAAGATGCATTTTTGAGCTAAGATAAATTTATGGAAAACATTTTGTTTATAAAATTGTGATTATTAGTTAGTACCTACTGTTACGTTGCCTTATTACATACTGATTTCGAACTAAAATTGAATCATGTTATATATTTTTATATTTTATTATTGTTATAACCGGTTTGTCTTAAGCTGAATTCATCACCAACACCAAAATGTTGCATTGTATCGATATCTTAAACTTAGGTACAGTCTGGCGAAAAAGAGTAAAAATCAAAATGTTTTAATAAATGGTTTTTTGCTTGTAAATGTGAAAAGGACATGAACTACAAACAATACCTATTACCATATCTTTTTTAGAATATTTCTACCCTTTTATGTCATGACTTTAACCAACGATTACTTAAATACTTATCTTATACCTAAGGACGATGGTGATTTCGAAGTTTTAATCAAATTGATGTGTAATTAATATAATTGATGTGTTCCTGTTATAAAGTACTTAAATGTTCAAGATAAATGTGAAAAGCAAAATATGATAAATCGTATTATTTGTGCTACCCCTCCCGAAAACGGGCGAGATGTACTATCGCGGACTCCGTCTCTTTACTACACTCAGCAAATAAAACGGGTTACCCGCCACCTTGAAACTCTAATTCAATTTTCTCATACGACATAAAACTTACACTTATCAAAGTTATACCTACAAAAAGAATATTCTATAACAATTAAAATGACTATAAATTTAATATAAAGAGTACCTGCAACTCACATTGTAATCAAGCAACAAACACATTGCTGACGATTTGCTCTGTTTTGACTAAAGTTCGCGCTTAGCGTTCTTTTCTTTTACAGTGAGGGTAGTCGGATGTTTCTTATAATTTCTTTAGTTTTTGTGCATCGTTTGCTTAGACGCGTGTATTTTTGCTAATTTGTTCGGTCAATAATGGATACGACACCCCAGGAGGCAGCTCAAGCTGTAGCACTACTTCAAGCAGGCCTTAGCCAATGGGAAGTCGCACGAAGACTTCGAATCAGCAGATCTTCGGTGCAACGAGTTTACAGACCATATTTAGAGACTGGAGCATTTGATTGCCGTCCAGGTACGGGCAGACCTAGGGCTACATCAGCAGCAGATGATCGTTATATCCAACTTACTGTTCTGCGAAATCGCCGCCTGAACGCAGTTTAAGTCCAACAAAGTCTCCGTGACGAACGCCAAGTGGTCTTAAGTTCAGATACCGTCAGAAGGAGACTTGCTGAATGAATCTTAACTCTAAAGAAAGCTGCAACAGGCCCAGCATTTTCATAACTGTAGTCCACCGTCGAGTACTACTTGAATTTGCTCGAGAACATAGAGATTGGACGTTAGAGCAGTGGGGCAATGTACTCTTCACTGATGAGACCAGGGTGAGTGTACATGGAAGTGATCGACGTCAGAGAGTATATCGTCGCCTTGTAGAATGTTATTCTCAGTGTTGCATTGAGGAAACTGTTGCTTATGGAGGAGGATCTGTAATCGCCTGGGGTGGCATCTCGTTAACCACACAAATAGCGTTAGTTTTCATCGAACCGACGGGCCGTAGACGTGGATTGACTTCTTATCGCTACATCACTGAAATCCTCGTAGACCATGTGGTACCCTATGCAGGTTATATCGTGCAGGATATGCAGTTGATGCATGATAATGCACGGCCTCATGTTGCTCATGTGGTGACCCAGTATCTACACAACGTTGGCATTCGTACGATGGCGTGGCCAGCTCGAAGCACGGACTTGAACTCGATAGAGCACTTGTGGGATGAGCTAAAACGTTGGGTTCGAGCCCAAGTACCTGCTTCAGCAAGGCTTCCAGAGCTGCGAATCGCAATTGAAGAGGAGTGGAATTCAATTCTCCAAGATTTCATCGTCAGGCCCGTGCGGTCTATGAATACGAGGATGCTAGCAGTTATTCGAGCAAGTGGAGGAAACACTGAATACTAATTAAAAACGTTTTTTTCAATTTTTTTCTTTGTTTTTTAGCTTATTTTTTTTTTCTTGGTGATTACTAAAGGTTAACACTACTGGAAAATGACTTTTCTTTGTTATATCCTTAATAAACGGTTAATAAATTGATAAATCCCAATGTGTTTCCATTCATTTTAATCGTCATGAAACGTATTTTCTGTAGGGATATCTTTCATATTAGTAAGTTTTATACTTTTTGGGAAAATCGGATTAGAGTTCCTATGTAGCGGGTGGCTCGGTTTATTTGCTGTTCAGTGTAGTCAAAAGGCCAAAGTCCCTTGCACAACGCGTCGTTTATTTGGTACGGGCACGTACCCGGGCGGGCGGTCCGCTTCATACGAAAATTTCTGCAAACTGGTAAAGCGACGATGACCCCGATAGTACCTATTTGACCAAATCGACCGATGATACCAAACGGCTGGCATACCCAAATCACATCAAGCTACCAAATGACCTGAACAAAATCTCAAAGTCTCAAACTGGTCCAGTGAGCAGTTGCTTTATAGGCGCTCTTTTCCCGTTTTTAACAATTTTTGATTGATTGTACCGCCACCAATATAAAACATACAGTTCTAAAACTCATATATAATATAGTTGAACATCTTTGAACTCTTAAAGACAGAAACATGATTGGTTTCACACACGGTGGTGGTGATTCACTTGATAGAAAAAAAAGTTCAAAGATAGCTCTGTCAACATTTTAAAAGAGCTATAAGTCAGATAATACATTAATAAATTACATAATTTTTTTACCAATAGAAGAAATTTTTCATTATCTAGTGAATGCAAAAACACATATTATTTATTTCACTAGTTTTGTCCAAAAAACCTATAAAACAAGCCTACAAACATTTTGGTCATGAAATGACAGAGTTACATGACTTTAAGCTATTTAAAAGTTATATTACAGTAATTTGTTCAACTTTTTGTTGTGTACAGGTGCGCTATTAACCTAATTAGTTATATTATATATTGTTATATAATATAGTATTTTATAGGACAGTTATATAGTTACAGTCGTGACGACTTTTATAAAACTTATCTATACAACTTTTTAGTCGTAAGAACGTTATGGGCATATAACAGTGTCGGATGTGTCAATGACGTCATGTAATAACCTTTCTTACAACTTATAAACGGGCGATAGTCGTTTATACGTCGTAATAGTAATCATTACATAATGGTGGAAAAAGAGTCCCCAGTACAACCTGTATACGTCTTCAGGGAACATTAATATCACAATAGAACCGTTATTTAACTAATGCCCACGTACAGGTTTTAAAATAAACTTGTATATAACGTGCATAACTGAAGTCCTTCAATCATCTGGTTTGACTTTTTCACAAGCTGGAAGAAAGGAATATTAGGATGGTTCCGTAGTAAAAAAATATTTGAAAATACTGAACCTGCAGATATTCTTTTAATTAAAATGCCGGAAATTACGAAGACTAACACTTTTAAAAAGTGGAAAAGATGTTTCAATAATCGTTGTCGATAATGGTCAATATTGGCATAATGAGGTCATTGAATTTTAATTTTTTTATTTTGTTCCACTTATTCATTATGTACTTAAGTGCTTACTCTAAATTGATATAAATAAAAAAATCGGTACTTTTTGATAATTTGTTTATTTTTGTATTTCTTGAAACATAATTAAACCACATCCTCTAACTTTAAGTATGTTTTTGATTTTCTTCATATCTGTCTTCGATATAAACTTATCAATATCCATATGGCATTTGAATCATTTTGTTGTATTTATGAGGATTGCCTACAAAAGTAAAACTATTAGGTACATACAAAATAAACATAATGGAACAATAAATGGGTAAATATTTATAATATTTGTTAGTTTTTACAATTTTATTTTGCACCAAATGGACCCTAATAGTACAGGAATGGCGACGAAACAGTTTTGCAGAAGACAATTTATACGTCGGGAAGTTATATTGAAGTCTCATAACATAGTTACTCATAAAAATATGATTAAACATTAAATAATACTTAAGCATTTATGAAGCGCATGAAAAATTACTTAAAAACTTACCTTACATTAATCAGTAAACTTTTTTCCACAATAGAAATGGTTGTAGCTGACAAATAACAGAGTGGTTTTATTATTTTAATGTAATGTATATTAATAAGATGGCCGTCGCCATCGATTGTGTTTTAATCACGATGAAGTAAAGTAAAATTATGCGAAACCAAAATTGTTATATATTATGATCGTTTTTACGTTATTATGACATTTACACGACGGTAACACGTCGGTAACATGTCGATAAATGAACAATTACTCGTCATGAAGTCGAGTACACATTGCACTACATTTTAAAACATAAAGTTATAATCAAAACGTTTATTCAACCACAAAAATGTTTGTTGGGAATCGCACCGGCCGCTTCGCTAAATTCGCTGATACACTCGTCCCGTAGGTACCTTCGTACCATCGCGATCGAGAGAGCGAGAGAGAAGCGCTCGGAATATCACGCTAAATAATCTCAACCAAACCAGCCGTTAGACCTACTTTTATAGTGCTATCACGTTTGACACTCGCGATGTATACGAATACGAAGTCGGCTACGATTCAGTTGTGGTTTGCTTAAGATTATTTAGCATGATTGTCCGCCAGTAGACTACATTAGAGAGAAAATACACACTCAACTCACGACTATTGTCACCAAAGGTTTTGTCAGAGACTAGGGCACCGATGACTGTAAAAGCAATCCACTGCCACGTTTTACTAAACAGCAACTGCACATGTGCTCAGCGTAATAGATGGTGAGCCCATCGCCGCTCTATGTTGTTGGATCTATACATAGATATATAATATTTACGATGCCTTTTACGACACCCAAAGGAAGAGATGGAAGGAGTGGAAGAAAGAACTATTCTTTTAATAATGAGCCGCACACATTAAGTAAAGAGAAAAAAAACCGGCAAGTGCGAGTCGGACTCGCGCACGATGGGTTCCGTACCATTATCTACAAAAACAGAGCGATAAACAGCAAAAAATATCACGTTTGTTGTATGGGAGTCCCCTTCAATATTAGTTGCATTTAAATTTCATTATTTGTTTTTAAAGTATATACAATAATAATAAAAATATATAACTAAATATTACCTATGTGAATATTTCAAGCTGTTGCCGTTATCAATAGCGAGCAAAAACGAGCAAAAAAAATCACGTTTGCTGTATGGGAGTCTCCTTAAATATTTATTTTATTCTTTTTTTTTAGTATTTGTAGTTATAGCGGCAACAGAAATACATCATCTGTGAAAATTTCAACTGTCTAGCTATCACGGTTCATATGAGATACAGCCTGGGCATTATTCTGTAACGATTCCTTGTTTCAAAACCACGTTAATTCCTTAGAAAGTTACGATATCTTCCCAAAAACGTATGCGTTTGACGTTTGTGCGCGGTAAGGTTTAGGTGTGGAATCTATAGATTGCGATACAGAATCAGGGCCCTGGTCGGACAGACAGTGGAGTCTTAGTAATAGGGTCCCGTTTCACCTTTTGGGTACGGAACCCTAAAAATGTTTACAATGGATGCAGGCAATTCTACCGTATAGGTTGTTTCAACTGCCTGTCCAAATCATCTATAATAATAATGAAATACTACCATATTAAGCTTTATCGTGAGAAAAGATTAAGGTTTTTTTTTTCATTTATTATCAAAAACAAAGTAAGTAAAACCATTTATTCAAACACTCCTTTACCATCAAGGTTATTAGGGCGTGCTGTAGTATCTCGCTGCAGAAAATATGCCTTCCAATATCGGACGTAAGTAGGTACCTACCAATTTATGTATTTAAAATTATTTAGGTAAGTAAAGTAGCTTAGAGGTAGCTCCGAAGCGTCGTGTGCCGATAGTCGGCATGAAAATGAATTTTTCGTACCACTTGCTCAAAAAAGTGACATTCTATGCCACAAAAAGCGAACATAACAATAGTCATTTTTAATCTGTTAAAAACAGGGTAAGAAAATTGTACTGAATTTCATTCATCCTCTAGGGGGTGAATGTGATTTAAATTTGGAATACTTACCGAAATTTATACTAAACTACATCTGTGTTTACACCATTGAGTTTGTATATAAAGCATTATTATTATTGAAAAAAGAAATAAATCAAATAAAAAAATATTTAAAAAATATTTAAAAAAAAGAAAAATATTAAAAAAAAAATTACAAATCAACTCAACAACAATAAATGTACCAAACAAAAATGTAACTCTCTCTATCAATAATTAATAATAATAATAATAATCGTTTATTTTGACAAAGAACAATACATATACACACGGCCCTTATTTAGTACACAGTAGTTACACAGTAGACCTTATTTAGGGAATTTACATATTTTTAAAAGAGCTAAAGTGTATCAGGTAATTTCAGTGGTCACCGCACAAGGCTCGCAGGCCTGAAACGCTGTAACCAGAGAGCGATCTGCCGAATTTACTTGATTTAAACTTTGTATGGAGCTCCGGTTCTGATACAAAAAATTTGTAAACTAAAAAAATTAAAAAGTTAAAAAAGTTATACTTAAACAAAAGAATCTTCGATTAAGCATTAAAAAAAAACAAACAAACAAGCCAATTCAATTTAAAATTACATTAAAAAAGTGGGTATGATAGTGTGAATGAGTAGTGTTAGGTGTGTGAAAATGTGTGTCGTGATGAGTGTAAACAGCAAGTCACCCAGCAGACGGAAGAAGTTTTTCTGTTTGTATGTAGTTTAGGTCCATCAGCCAGGCTTTAATTAATGATTTGGCCTTACATAAGGAGATGTTATTTAAGGGACATTTCCTGTTAATACTATTGTAGACATACGGGTGAGAAAAAAGGGGCAAACGCTTTGCAAACGAAGTGCGGACGGCAGGCAGAGGAACCTTAAAGATGCGCCTTTTAACCAAAGATTCGTAATCCGGCAAGTTCATAACCTTCCTATGTTGATCACAGCCGACCCGCCACACGTATAGCTGTCGGACTCGAAGTATTTCGCCTTCTTTGTAAAGAGAGTCCGTAGGATATCGGAATGGTTTCTTGAGCATAACTCTCAAAACAGCACGTTGAGCTCTCTCTAGTTCAATGAAGCTAGTTTTACATGAGCCACCCCAAACACCTATACAATAAATCAGAATAGATTGACACAGTGAGACATAAACCATTTTAAGTATGTCAGGTGGAGCTGACCCTCTCAGAGACTTGACAATATGTAACATCTTCTTAAGTCGAGACGAGACGTAAGATACTTGCTTTTTGAAGGACAGATTTTCGTCTATGTGTAATCCTAAATATTTTACCCAGTTAGACCTTTCTACAGTTTCACAGTCGCAGGCAAACGTTCGTGTTGCATTGGTACAAATAGTTCTTCTTAATATGTCACTTTTGTGCAGAATCAATCGAGACAAGTTTCCAGGTGAAGAAGCACTGGTTTTGTGAAAAGCCAAAAACGTTGTTTTCTTTGTGTTAAGCGTCAGTAGATTACGGTCAAGCCAGTTGTTGATGAGGGACATACCTTTCTCTGTCTGCTCAACTACATTTTTCCAGGATGAGTCCCGGAAGAGTACAACCGTATCGTCAGCGTAGCATATTATGGTAGCACCAGGTATGGACAAATCTAGAAGATCGTTTACGTACACTATGAACAAAGTAGGTCCGAGGATACTGCCCTGTGGAACTCCGAAACTTATAGGTGATGTGTCACTATGAAGGTTTCCAACTCGTACAGACTGATAGCGACCAGAAAGATAGCTGCTGAACCAGTTTAATGGAGTTCCCCTGATCCTAAGACTTTCCAGCTTCTTCAAGAGTATCAACTTGGAGACTGTATCAAAAGCCTTTGCGAGATCGACAAAGACTCCGATGCAGCGCTCCCTCCGATCTAAGGAGGCAGAAACAGTGTCTGTTAGTAGAGATACGGCATGCTCCGTGGAGAGTTTCCGTCTAAATCCAAATTGTCTGTTCGAGATAAAGTTATTGCTTTCCAGATAATTCACAAGCCGTCTATTGATAACTTTTTCGAGCAGTTTAGAAAAAATACTAAGCAGAGAAATTGGCCTATAGTTAGATGGAGTGTCTTTATTACCGTCTTTATGGACTGGAGTTACTACGGCATGTTTCCAACGTTTAGGGAACTCTCCTTGAGAGATACTTAGATTGAATATGTGTACCAGTGGGTTCACAATAGTATGTCGTATCTTTTTTATTAGTACTGGGATATAACCATCTGGACCAGCAGCACTCTCGTCCTTCAAACCCATTATAAATGAGTCTATTTCATATACGTCGGTTGGTGCCATATAGAACGACGTTGACGGGGAAAACGGTGGATTCACTTTTGAAGCTAGTTCTGCCTCTGTGGTGTTGAGTTTTGTTAGGGTTTTATCAGCTAGATTTTTACCAATACTTGTGAAGAACTGATTTGCAATGTTAAGTGATTGAGTAGGATCAGAACTAACCTTGGTGAGATTAGACGCACCATTTTGTTTGCTCGAAATATTACAAATATCTTTTACGGTTGTCCATAACTTTTTAGAGTTGTTTTTGTTAATGGTGATCTGATCCTCATAGTACTTATTTTTTATTCTATATTGGAGTTCGTTAAGAAAATTTCTGTAACGCTTGTATATTGTTTGTTTTATAGGATCGGATGGATTTTTTCGGGCTTGCAAATGCAGCCTATCGCGTGTTTTTTGGCAACGTATTAAACCAGGGGTGATCCATGGTTTCAGGTTTCTGCGCGATCGACTTGTAGTAATAGTTCGCGAGTTCTTGGTTATAGCTTCACTTAATATGCCGGAGAACGACTCGACAGCTGCATTGGTATCGTCGCAACTCAGAACAGGGGTCCAGTCTACTGTGGTCAGATCGGAAAGCATACCCTCAGAGTCAACTCTAGGTCGGGATCCTTTAATTACTCGGTGAGATGAGGGTGCAGTGGAAATACCAGCAATAACAATATCGTGATCTGTTATGTTACTACTACAAACAAGCCCCAGTGCCGAATCGGACGAATGTCTAATGTATATATGGTCAAGGCATGCTTGGTAACGGGTCGGTTTCGTAATTGCGGGAATCATTTGATGTTCTGCCATAAGTAACGTATATTCTGTCACCCTCTCACATTGACTTTCTTTGAGTAAATCAATGTTAATATCGCCCGCAAGGATAACTGTCTTAAATTTTTTATGCTCTTCTAGAATGTTGTTAAGCGAGGAAAGAAATTGATTGATATCACTGAAGGAAGGAGAACGATATATGCCTAAGACTAAAATGTCACCTATAGTTATTGCTAAGTAATTGCATTCATCGCAAATTGGTTCACTAACAGTAGGAGACCAAACATTTTTTATGTAGGCAGTTACACCACCGCTTTTATTAATGTAATTCTCCGTACGGTATACATTATAACCAGGGAGCTGAGGAATAGTGTTGTCATTGAGCCAACACTCGGTCAAAATAATAACATCGAAGTCTACTTTAAGTCTTTTAAGGGTAATTAAGAAGTCGTCAAAGTTGTGTTGGATGCTTCTTATGTTGAGAGTAAGGACCTTAAAATTCAGATCAGAAGTCAAAACAGAAGGACACAATTCGGGACTCTCAAGCGCAAGACATTTAATGGATAAGATATCATCTATATCTGAATCAAACATATTTGACGTAAAATGAAATATGTAGATATTAAAGGTATGTCTGCGCTTAAGAGCCCGAGAGGTGCTGAGACATGCTGCGTAAATAAGTATGTGGTGTTTTGTTGCATAAAAGTGTAATGTGATGTGTTTGTGTTGTTGTGTAGTGTTAACTGGTTATGTATAAGTTTAAAATGATTATATGAAAGAGAGTTAATATGATGGCTTGGCTTAACAAGTAATAAAAAAGAGGTACAAATAGAATTAGGCATTTGTCTTGCATGACTCACGAATAATATCAGCCGGGCCAATCTCACGGTCCAGGTCTTCCGGGTATTGTAAGCGGATTGCAGGCTTGTTATCCGCTTGCCGAGCGTATATGGCACCATTCTTGGTCCAGCAGTATTTAAAGTTGTGGATTTTTGAACGGTGTCGAGCTTCGCGAAAAAACTGCCTGTTTTTTCGCGTAAGACGCTCATTGATGAACACGCGGGTACCAGCGGAGGTGATACCTGTGGTGGTTGATTTTCGTTGAGTTTTGCTGGCCTTTACAATCTCATCTCGCTTCATGCGTCTCACTAGTTTGACTAGTATAGGGCGGGCTTTAGTTGGGTTTCCGGTGACAGGTTTAAATTTTGGACCAACTCGGATTGCGAAGCTAACTTCGGATTCGTTTAGGTTGACCCCTAAGTTTTTTGATGTAACTATAATTGTGTTGATTAGGTTTTCAGTGTTCTCTTCTGGAATTCCGATTACTTCGAGTTCATTATTTATGTCACTTTGTTCCTGTACATCAAAGTCTCTCTGTAATTGGAGCACAGTGCACTTGAGGGTTGAAATCTCACGTTGGGCTTGTTGGGTTGGAATTGGACCAATGTTTCGAATGTTAACTTTTACTTTTAATTATCATTATTTTTAATTAATGCTTATCTCATACTATTATTGTGTTAATTTTTTCGCAAATGGTACGAAAAGTAGAGTATTTTATTATTATTATTATTATTTTTATTTAAAACACTTTATGCACTTAACGTACAGAGGCGGACTTAATGCCTTATTTTCCTCGGTGATAAAGCTGTCTTAGTCTTGGGTGAACTTAAATCCCTTGCTACACTCAGGACTCGTCTTCAATCCCTCGCTTCGCTCTTGATTTAAGGTTTTAACACCCTCGCTACGCTCGGGAGTAAACCTTGAGTCCTTCGTTACGCTCGCGATTTAAATCGTCACCCGCGACAGAAGACACTGCTTTATCCCCTTGGTTAACAAAGACATTAAAATACATTAAACTATTACTATAGACAGGACACTGAGATCAAAGCTTTAATCCACAACTTAGCACTAAGTAGTGACAAGTCGCTTAATATGATGTTATGCGCCCTCTAGTGCAGTCGTGTTTGTGCGTGAACAAATTTGACGTAAACAATAGAAAATATGCCAAATTGCGTATTGCGATACTGCAAATCCCGATATGGAAAAAAGGCTGAATGTGATTACTGCTTATTTTCGTAAGTATTTTGTATATTTACCCAATAATCAGACTATAATAATAATTTCTAATAAATTATTCTAGAACATTTCGGTTGCCCTATGCTGGTGGTGAAAAGCTAAATTACCTACTTTTAGGATGTCACCACACTTGTCGAAGCGGAAATAGATGATTTAGTGGTGTTCAAGTGATGTCGTTTTATTTATCGAATAATGTTATAAGTAGATAATATTTTTATATCGTAAGTTTAAGTTTTATTTAAATAGTAATACCTATTCTGACTCAATGATCATTGCGTTAGGGTTAGGGGACTGTTATGCAGTGTAACAGTATCGTGCGATGATCGTTTAATTAGCATATTACTACTTATGTTAAACTCTTCGATCAACAATACCAACTAGATGTCAGGTCGGCGCGCGGCGCTAAAATGTGTCTCGTTAAATAACAGCGCACTTGAGAAATGAGCTCTTATTTTGTTTAGTTTGCTTGAAACACGGCCAATGCAAACACGTTCACAATGCCGTGTTTTTAAATGTTGCATAAATAATGCCCGAAAAAGCAATTTAACGGCCGGAGTGTCTTAGTTTCAGTAAGTACCTACACGTAGAATAAAATATATTTTAAGCTTTAAACACGCGATTCAAAAGGGCAACGCTGCCAGCCATTTGGGGACTTTGCCGCGCGGCAGCGTTTCTGTTAGAGATATTTTTTATTTATGATATATTTATAGGTTTTTAGTTTTTAAGTGATTTTGTTTCAGTTTTTAGTAACTCATTAAGTAACGAGTTAAGTACCTATGTAAATGTTAATAAAAAACTCTATTTTAGAGTTCGAGTGGCAACCCTAATTGGAAGACACTCGATGTATACCCTCTCGCGCGTCGCGCCAGAATGGCCCGGCACCCCCCCTTGCGCGTCGCGCCAGAATTCGCACGCACACCCCCTTGAGCGTCGCGGCGATTCGCAATACTTTTTTTTTTTGCGGGCCGCGCGACTTTGTTTTGTTTTTCAAAGATATATGCTATAATTGTTACTGGAAACTTCGTTAAATTATATATTTTCAGAAACTAGATTAAATTTCCTATATTTTCATGTAGCTAACATGCCAAAAAAGAAAAATATACGAATGTAATCTTAAATCAAACACAAAATTTATGTTTTTTTTAGTGAACTTTTTGAAGTTATATTATTTTATTAAACATAGTAAATGCACAGCAAACTTTTAGTTAAAATAGAATAGAATAGAATAGAATAGTTATTTATTGTTCACTGTGTACAATTAAGGTCTTAATAGTAATTTTTGACACAACAGTGTGCCCATTTCGGACATACAATATTTAAAATTTTTGGATATTTTTAAATTAGTTCAATATACATTGTACTCACGTTTTTAGCTTATTTCTCCTCAAAGTAATGGTTATTTTTATTAAAAACACTCTGAATGCTACTGTTAAACTAACAAATGGCCACGAGAAAACTTCCTTTCAGCATAAAAAGTATTTTGTCTCTGGACTGCTAGCAAAACTGTCCAAATACAGCTATCATGTTTCTTCAAAAACAAAATCCCGTTCATTAGAAGAGGAAAGACCCATTCGTTTTTAATTTGTTTTTAAAAATATAAACCTCAAAAGGGTCGAGTGGTGCGTGCCGACTATCGGCACGTGACGCGCTGGGAATAGTATATTATTTACCAACAAAGAGATGAGATTTAATATAGTATAGAGCGGCTATTAGACACTATTTCATACAAAAACTTTAAGATGGTGCTCAAGTTACGCCATCTAACGTTGAAAAGCAAAACCTTATATTAATATTATTAAGAAGTGAACTTAGAATAAGTTTCACCTACCCTACGGTAGGTGTCGCCCTGCAGTAGGGATGTTCCGTTAAAAATTCGATGTACCTATCGATAAGTTTGATGAGTATTAACCAAAATCGGTATATAAAATATATAACATTGGAACAAGCAAGTGACAATTAGGGAAGGACATGAAAATTTGGGTGTTTCAAATGATTATTGATTAAGTAATAAAGTGTTAACTTTTTAAAAATTCAACATACTTAACTAATTATCAACAAAGAATGAATGAATGAAATAACATTAAGCTAGTACCTACGAACAGCATACTGACAACACTCATTTTTTAAGTAAACCAACCCCCGCGATCACTTATCTTAAGTAAGGATTATACACTTCCGTATACCAAAATCAAGTCTACTTAAAACCAAATCTAACATGGTTGTGTGATTGGATTAACGAATCAATTCATGGGAATGATAAGGTAAAATGGCTGACTTTAACAGATTAACACGAGTTGATCCATATAGTGATTCATTTAAAAAAACTTAAGAATACATAGATATTATTAAGACCACATTGTGTTAATGACAACTAGCAATCGCAAGTATCAAATTATATTTATCGATCCTTATCTCTTACTTTATATTTCATTCCATAGATTTATTTGATGCATTAGCATTAAACACCAATGTCATAACGGATGCGTGTATATGTTTAATTTGGATGTCCTATTTTCTTATGTATTCATTCAATGTTTTTTAAGTATAACCTTCAATCAAAAATACCAACTACATAACGCGTCACGTACCTAATCAAAGCTAAATTCTGCCCATTTGAATAATACTTATACATCTACACTTCTCTATTAACGAACTGGGACAAAAGTTATAAAACAGTTTTAAGTTCATCCTAATTACAACTATGGCACCCAGTAATAAAATCACAAATCTAAGTATTAGATACTGTTCTGTTCTGTTACACAAATGTTAGAGCATCTATTGGTCAACGTTGGTCAACCATTTGTAGTATTTGTATTTGTGTAGCGTGTGGGTTAAAATCGGTAATTGTGTTAAGATTTAATATTATTTGTTAGTTTAAAGCTATTTTTTTATATTTTTTATTAACATTTACATAGGTACTTAACACGTTACTTAATGAATTACTAAAAACTGAAACAAAATCACTTAAAAACTAAAAACCTATAAATATATCATAAATAAAAAATATCTCTAACAGAAACGCTGCCGCGCGGCAAAGTCCCCAAATGGCTGGCAGCGTTGCCCTTTTGAATGGCGTGTTTAAAGCTTATAATATATTCTATTCTACGTGTAGGTACTCGTACTTACTGAAACTAAGACACTCCGGCCGTTAAATTGCTTTTTCGGGCATTATTTATGCAACATTTAAAAACACGGCATTGTGAACGTGTTTGCATTGGCCGTGTTTCAAGCAAACTAAACAAAATAAGAGCTCACTTCTCAAGTGCGCTGTTATTTAACGAGACACATTTTAGCGCCGCGAGCCGACCTGACATCAAGTTGGTATTGTTGATCGAAGAGTTTAACATAAGTAGTAATATGCTAATTAAACGATCATCGCACGATACTGTTACACTGCATAACAGTCCCCTAACCCTAACGCAATGATCATTGAGTCAGAATAGGTATTACTATTTAAATAAAACTTAAACTTACGATATAAAAATATTATCTACTTATAACATTATTCGATAAATAAAACGACATCACTTGAACACCACTAAATCATCTATTTCCGCTTCGACAAGTGTGGTGACATCCTAAAAGTAGGTAATTTAGCTTTTCACCACCAGCATAGGGCAACCGAAATGTTCTAGAATAATTTATTAGAAATTATTATTATAGTCTGATTATTGGGTAAATATACAAAATACTTACGAAAATAAGCAGTAATCACATTCAGCCTTTTTTCCATATCGGGATTTGCAGTATCGCAATACGCAATTTGGCATATTTTCTATTGTTTACGTCAAATTTGTTCACGCACAAACACGACTGCACTAGAGGGCGCATAACATCATATTAAGCGACTTGTCACTACTTAGTGCTAAGTTGTGGATTAAAGCTATGATCGCAGTGTCTTGTCTATAGTAATAGTTTAATGTATTTTAATGTCTTTGTTAACCAAGGGGATAAAGCAGTGTCTTCTGTCGCGGGTGACGATTTAAATCGCGAGCGTAACGAAGGACTCGAGGTTTACTCCCGAGCGTAGCGAGGGTGTTAAAAACTTAATCAAGAGCGAAGCGAGGGATTTAAGACGAGTCCTGAGTGTAGCGAGGGATTTAAGTTCACCCAAGACTAAGACAGCTTTATCACCGAGGAAAATACTCTACTTTTCGTACCATTTGCGAAAAAATTAACACAATGAGATAAGCATTAATTAAAAATAATGACAATTAAAAGTAAAAGTTAACATTCGAAACATTGGTCCAATTATTTATAGAGAGTTACATTTTTGTTTGGTACATTTATTGTTGATGAGTTGATTTGTAATTTTCTTTTTAATTTTTTTCTTTTTTTTTTAATTTTTTAAATTTTTTTTTTATTTGATTTATTTCTTTTTTCAATAATAATAATGCTTTATATACAAACTCAATGGTGTAAACACAGATGTAGTTCAGTATAAATTTCGGTAAGTATTCCAAATTTAAATCACATTCTCCCCCTAGAGGATGAATAAATTCAGTACAATTTTCTTTCCCTGTTTTTAACAGATTTAAAATGACTATTGTTATGTTCGCTTTTTGTGGCATAGAATGTCACTTTTTTGAGCAAGTGGTACGAAAAATTCATTTTCATGCCGACTTTCGGCACGCGACGCTTAGGAGCTACCTCTAAGCTACTTTACTTACCTAGATAATTTTAAATACATAAATTGGTAGGTACCTACTTACGTCCGATATTGGAAGGCATATTTTCTGCAGCGAGATACTACAGCACGCCCTAATAACCCTTGATGGTAAAGGAGTGTTTGAATAAATGGTTTTACTTACTTTGTTTTTGATAATAAATGAAAAAAAAAACCTAAATCTTTTCTCACGATAAAGCTTAATATGGTAGTATTTCATTATTATTATAGATGATTCGGACAGGCAGTTGAAACACCTATACGTAGGTAGAATTGCCTGCATCCATTGTAAATATTTTTAGGGTTCCGTACCCAAAAGGTGAAATGGGACCCTATTACTAAGACTCCACTGTCTGTCCGACCAGGGCCCTGATTCTGTATCGCAATCTATAGATTCCACACCTAAATCTTACCGCGCACAAACGTCAAACGCATACGTTTTTGGGAAGATATCGTAACTTTCTAAGGAATTAACGTGGTTTTGAAACAAGGAATCGTTACAGAATAATGCCCAGGCTGTATCTCATATGAACCGTGATAGTTAGACAGTTGAAATTTTCACAGATGATGTATTTCTGTTGCCGCTATAACTACAAATACTAAAAAAAACAGAATAAAATAAATATTTGAGGAGACTCCCATACAGCAATCGCACTTATATCATAATGTACTATTATATCAATTTAGAGTAAGCACTTAAGTACATAATGAATAAGTGGAACAAAATAAAAAAATTAAAATTCAATGACCTCATTATGCCAATATTGACCATTATCGACAACGATTATTGAAACATCTTTTCCACTTTTTAAAAGTGTTAGTCTTCGTAATTTCCGGCATTTTAATTAAAAGAATATCTGCAGTTTCAGTATTTTCAAATATTTTGTTACTACGGAACCATCCTAATATTCCTCTTTTCCAGCTTGTGAAAAAGTCAAACCAGATGATTGAAGGACTTCAGTTATGCACGTTATATACAAGTTTATTTTAAAAGCTGTATGTGGGCATTAGTTAAATAACGGTTCTATTGTGATATTAATGTTCCCTGAAGACGTATACAGGTTGTACTGGGGACTCTTTTTCCACCATTATGTAATGATTACTATTACGACGTATAAACGACTATCGCCCGTTTATAAGTTGTAAGAAAGGTTATTACATGACGTCATTGACACATCCGACACTGTTATATGCCCATAACGTTCTTACGACTAAAAAGTTGTATAGATAAGTTTTATAAAAGTCGTCATGACTATAACTATATAACTGTCCTATAAAATAGTTGTCATTACGTCTACAGGACCATATTATATAACAATATAAAATATAACTAATTAGGTTAATAGCGCACCTGTACATGACAAAAAGTTGAACAAATTACTGTACGTTTTGGTGGCGTTGAAATTGACCAGGTTACTGTCACCCCACTGGCAGACGTGGCTTAACGTCTGGTTCGTTCGCTTAACCATGGCCTCTCTTATCAATATCACGTCATCTACGCTGGCTTCTGCATCCGAAAGGTATCACTCTACGACAGTACTGTCATCTCCATACCCAACAATTCCCGGTATCAACAGGTTATTGATGTGCAACAGGAAAAGCGTCGCCGAGAGAAACCTGAGAAAGTCCGGCATCATAGCCACTGAATCAGAGGAGCAGCCATTGATGACTACTTTGATCGACCGTTCCGTCAGGAAATCGGCTATCCAACTACAGAAGTCAGCGGGGATACCATACGCAGGAAGCTTGTGCAGCAGACTTGCGTGGCAGACCCTGTCAAAAGCCTTTGAGATGTCAAGTGATACGGCAAGTGCTTCGCCGTGCATCGCGAGGGTCTCACCTCAGTAGTGCGTCACATAAACTAGAAGATACCCAATCGATCTTCCTCGGCGAAAGCCATATTGACGGTCACTGAGGAGGTCATTAATTTCTAGATAAGAAAGCAACTTACTGTTTAGAACCCTTTCCATGACCTTACAGAGTATGGAAGTGATGGCGATCGGTCGGTAGTTGTATGGATCGGCACGACTTCCCTTTTTGGGTACTGGTTGCACATTGGCAAGCTTCCAGAATTTCGGTAAGTACGGTTTTTGTCACGAGAGAGAGGCAATACAAGCGTGTTAGCACAAGAGACCATTCAGGCACACAATACCTCAGTACCCTTGCTGGTATGTCATCAGGACCACTGGCCTTGTTCACGTCCAGACTAAGTAGGGCTCTACGGACCTCTTTATTTTGGATTGTGGCCGGCATCGAAGAGTAACAGCGAGGTAAGTTTGGTGGTTGTTGAGAGCCGATGTCTAGACGCGAGTTGCTTGCGTGGATCGGTTGTCAGCAGTAAGTCAAGAAATTTGGGAGTGTGGCTAGCGATATCCGGTAAAAATATTTTGCTTTCTTTTACTTACTGATAATCCGAAAAATACCGAAAACCTCGGTTCTGAGGTTCTGATTATTCAATCCCGGGATTGTGAAAAAAAATTTTAAAATGAGAAATTTTCAGACGGGATCCCGGTGTTTTCGAGAGTCGGGATCCTGGTTTGCGACCACTAGTCGGGGACCCACCGCGTGGTCTCTTCCCTTCTGTATGGCCTTGTTCTACAAGTCTCTTCATCGAGTCTTCGTTTCTGGAGATATGCTTAAAGAACTTCAGTATTCGTAATTGCACAATCGATGATAGTCTATCTCGTATTTAAAGTTCCTTGAGGATATATAAATTGGTGCGAACGCCGTCCAGGGTATTTTTAGCAGACGTCTCCAACACCACATCCCCAGTGCATCGATTTTTCGGCGGTCTTGTTGCCTTAGCGACCAGGTTTCGGATCCGTAAAGAAAGATTGGAAACATAAGGCACTTAGGCGGACCTTTGTGTTCTTGGTTATCCTCCTGTCTTTCCAAACTTTTCCCAACCGTGTGGTGAAACCACCATTTTACCTCTTTGTAATTCCACGTCATATCATGTTATTCTCATGTCATTCGCCCTAAATACCTATCATTGCCTTTATTTTTTCCTCGCTTCTGCAACGATACATAATGATTTAGTAACTATACAATTCACTACATACATCGCAATTCCTGGATTTAAACACATTTATTACGTGATTCTAAATGATGAAACTTTAAACACTATTTTTTGACACGTTTACGTATCCCATAAGTTTCAGATCACTTTGATAACCTTTTTTTACGTTTTTCCTTGTAATATTAGCACTTTTTATTTTATATTTGGTTCCTGTTTAATGAATATTGTGTTTTGGTCACGTTTTGACGTAATTATTGACAACTTCTTTTGGTTTCGTTGCTTAGAGCATAAGCTTCGTTGTTATGCACCCTTTAAACATATTTATAATCAAACCATCCCGGCTTAGAGCATTCAACCAACCTTCCCGGCTTTCTCATTTTTATATTTGGCCATCTAGATTTCAGTGTTTAAAAAAAACAAATAAATAAAAAAATAATAAAAATGTTTATTTTGATTGTTTTGACGACCTGGGGTGGTTGGGATCTACCTCCTAGCGGTCCACCCCGGGCAACGACATCACGGACCAACATGGCCCGTGGTGACGGCTGAAGATCCCAGTGGCGGTGGTAGGCTCCGCAAGGAGCCGCCTGGCTCGCGACCACCATCCTGCCGAAATCCGGCGCCAAGCAGTCCGCTGCGTTCCGTCGGCGTGCGGGAGTGCCAGTGCCAATGGGGGTTGGTTAGAAGTCAGTTGCGCAGATTAGGACCGGTCTTGAAGCCTTAGCATTGCTGTACCGGGTAACTCATTCTGGAGGGTAGCGGGATCCGAAGCACGGTTTTAGCCGTTGGCCGACCGCAGTTAGTAGGGGGCCCAACTAGCGCGCTAGCCACGTGTGAAAGGCTGCCCCGCCAACTCGCGAAAAATCCCGAAATGCTCCACCGTGCCAGTTGGCGACTGGACGGGAGGACCCGGTGGCCATTTCGGGGGGGTTCGGGCGTCCCCGCAGTCTCCAGGTGAGTTCCCCTTTGGTCAGATTTGCCTAGGGCAACATCGATGGTCGACTAAGTAGCGCCTCGACTGAAAATCCTTCCCCCCAACACTCATCACAAAACATGACAAGGCAAAGCAAGAAGAAAGTGTGTAAACAACGGCTGCACTTCCTCCCATTAAAAGTGCACCTCGCGAACATCAGAGGATTGCACTCAAATCTCGATCCGGTCCATCACCATCTTGAGACTGAGAAGCCACACCTATTCTTCTTGACGGAGACGCAAATAGCAACCCCGTCGGACGTGGCGTACCTCAACTACCCTGGCTACTCAATTGAGCATAAGTTCAAAAAGCGTGCAGGGGTCTGTGTGTACGTCCGCGATGACATTTGCTGTAGGCGTCTCCGTTGCTTTGAAAAATCCGGGTTCTCCGTTATTTGGCTTCTGGTGGACACTGGGGTAGAGAAGATAATCTACGTCTGTGTCTACCGATCGCACAGCGGTGATCAGGAGGCGACTCGGCTCATTGACTACCTCACTGAGACGGCAGACTTAACAACTCAGCGGTATCCAGCGGCGGAGCTTGTCTTTCTGGGGGACTTCAACGCTCGCCACAAAGAGTGGCTGTACCCGTTCCTGAAGACTGACCATGCTGGGAGAGAAGTGCGAACGTTTTCCCTAGCACTAAATCTCACTCAGCTGGTGGATCAAGCGACGCGAATTCCGGATATCGCTGGCCACACACCCAATTGTCTTGACTTACTGCTGACAACCGATCCACACAAGCATTCGATATCGGTCTCAGCCCCGCTGGGAACGTCCGACCATTGTGTGGTGAAATCCGTATCGATTTGCTCTCCTCCGGATATGAGCCCTAGGGGCACGAGACGAGTATGGCGATACGAGTCAGCAGATTGGGACGAGATGCGTATTTTCCTTGCATCTTATCCCTGGCGGCAAAGATGCTTCTCTTCTAACGACCCTTCGTGTACGGCCGATGCGATTACGGATGTAATCCGGCAGGGAATGGAGTTTTTTATTCCATTCTCCGACATCCCGCTCGGTTACAAGTCCCGCCCTTGGTATAATGCGGACTGTACTCGTGCTGAGGCCCGAAAACAGTCTGCTTACCAGGCTTGGGTGCAAGCCCGGGATCGCAAAGTCCGTGCACGGAGAATCCGAGCAAAGAAGAGAGCCTTTAATTCGGCCGCCAAGTCGTGCAAAAGGGTTATTCGAAAGGCCAGATTCGATCACATCAGCCGAATAGGGACAAAGTTGTCATCCTACCCGAGCGGTAGTAAACAGTTCTGGTCCCTTTCGAAGTCAGCCGAGGCGAATTTCTGCCGTCCTATGTTACCACCCATGCAGAAACCTGACGGGTCGCTAGCTCATTCTGCAGCTGAGAAAGCAAGTTTATTTGCCTCTCTGTTTGCGAGCAACTCGCGTCTAGACACCGGCTCTCAACAACCACCAAATTTACCTCGCTGTGATTTTTCGATGCCGGAGATCACAATCCACAATAAAGAGGTCCGTAGAGCCCTGCTTAGTCTGGACGTGAACAAGGCCAGTGGCCCTGATGGCATACCAGCAAGGGTACTGAGGTGTTGTGCGCCTGAGTTGTCACCAGTGCTAACGCGCTTGTATCGCCTTTCTCTCGAGGCAAAAACCGTACCTAAATGCTGGAAGCTTGCTAATGTGCAGCCAGTACCCAAAAAAGGAAGTCGTGCCGACCCATGCAACTACCGACCGATCGCCATCACTTCCATACTCTGTAAGGTCATGGAAAGAGTTCTAACTGTAAGTTGCTCTCATACCTAGAAGTTAATGACCTCCTCAGTGACCGTCAATATGGGTTTCGCCGAAGACGATCGACTGGGGATCTTCTAGTTTATCTGACGCACTACTGGGGTGAGGCCCTCGAGATGCACGGCGAAGCACTCGCCGTGTCACTTGACATCTCAAAGGCTTTTGACAGGGTCTGGCACGCAAGCACAAGCTTCCAGCGTATGGTATCCCCGCTGACTTTTGTAGTTGGATAGCTGATTTCCTGACGGAACGGTCGATCAGAGTAGTCATCGATGGCTGCTCCTCTGACTCAGTGGCTATTGATGCCGGAGTTCCTCAGGGGTCTGTTCTCTCTGCGACGCTTTTCCTGTTGCACATCAATGACCTGTTGATACCGGGAGTTGTTGGGTATGCAGATGACAGTACTGTCGTAGAGAGATTCCTTTCGGATGCAAAAGCTAGTGGTGATGACGTGATGTTGATGAGAGAGGCCATGGTTGAGCGAACGAACCAGACATTAATTCACGTTTGCCAGTGGGGTGACAGTAACCTGGTAAATTTCAACGCCACCAAAACGCAAGCGTGTTTATTCACCGCTAAAAGGAGTCCCTTTAACCTGACTCCTACTTTTCGGGGTGCATCTGTGCCTGTTACCGATAGTCTCGTCCTTCTGGGCATGGAGTTGTCTTCAGACCTCAACTTCGGCACCAGCATCGAGTCCAAGGCACAAACTGCAGCTAAAAAGCTGGGCGTCTTAAATAGAGTCAAGCGATATTTCATGCCGGGACAGCTTTTAACTCTCTATAAAGCTCAAGTCCGATCTTGCATGGAATATTGCAGTCACCTGTGGGACGGCTCAGCTAAATACCAACTAGCTGCACTGGACACGATTCAACGCAGAGCTGAGAGGCTAATTGGCGACAAAGAACTAGTGAAGAGCAAATTTCACACCCTAGCTCACCGCCGCAAAGTTGCCTGTCTGTCGGTCTTTTACAGACTGTACTTCGGAGAGTGTGCTATGGAGCTGCATGAGCTCATACCGCCATCCCCCTTCTTCCATCGGACATCCAGGCGCACTGCGGGCTACCACCCTTTCTTGGTGGATATTCCTAAATGTCGCACAAAGCGTTACTCAACATCTTTTATACTGCGTACAGCAAAGGAGTGGAACTCCCTCCCTGCGTCTGTGTTTCCGAGTACATATAACCCGTCCATCTTCAAAGTAAGAGTAAATAGGCACCTTCTGGGTAAACTCGCACCATCATAGATCCTGTCTTAGCCCCTGGGCTTGATTGGGATCAAGAGCAAACCCATACCTAGTAAAAAAAAAAAAAAAAAAAAAAAGACCTCCTTGGTTGAGTGGTTTGTACACCGGTTTTCATGGTGTCGCCATCTCTGAGGTTCCGGGTTCGATCCCCAGTCGGGTCAATTTAGAAACTGTTTTTCTAAATTGATTTCGGGTCTGGGTGTTTTTTCTATGTTTATGTATATTTATCCGTTATCTTACCATATAAACGAGTTTCACAAGAATACTCATCTTGGTCTAGATAATTGGTGTGAGCGTAAACAAAATTTAAAAAAAAAAAGACACACTTGACTTTGAAAAAAAAAGACACACTTGTTTATTGATCAGACAACATAAAGTCCATTAAATGTTAGTAACAAAAAGACTTAATACCTATGTTTGTTTTTACCCGTCTTGAAATTTTTCCTATTATCGACTATGGTGATGTGTGCTGCCTCTACATGAATGTAGACCTACTCAACAAGCTCGACCGTCTCTTGAATAACTGCATTCGATTCGTCTTTAACCTTCGGAAGTATGATCATGTGTCCGCATGCCGATCACAGCTTAAATGGTTGCCCATTCGGCTGCGTAGAAGAATGCGGGCCTTTTATTTATTTTATTTTATTTGTTTAGGACAATAAACAATTGTACAATGTGTCTTACTTAATAAGAACAATATTTACAATCTTAATGATTGTACAACCAGCACCATTATCCACATCTTATAAATATTTTTATACCTTAAAACAAGTATCTACCGATTTTACAAATTACAAATACAGCAGCTATTACCAGAACATAAATAATACCATTATTTATGTTCTGGCAATAGATATAAATATTAGAATATTACCATTGTCTATTAACGTCGTCTTTCCAATTAATGTTGTTATAAGTTCTACCCTAAATCCATCTTTTATTTATTTCTACACCACATTACAGTTTAGCGGACGCCTTGCCGCATACCTCCCCTTTGAACGATCTAGTTGTAAGTGCAAACATATCTATCTCGTGAAAATCCTTGTTATATGAAGACAGAATTCTGTACAAAGGTGCACGCAAACCAGCATTAGTGTTAGTTTTTTTTAGGTGAAATAGTCTATGTGGATAAACTGTGCGTATACGGACAGAGCCACTGGGGACTCGGTAACATATATAATTACACAAGTCAATGCAATCAAATTTATTGTGAACAATTTTGTAGAGAAAAAGAGAGTCTAGAAGCTTCCGTCGCATCTCTAACGTAGGCAAGTTGTATTTTTGTATTAAGTCAAGGTAGGATGATTTAGGCTGTTTGCACTTGTACCCAATCCTTCTCATGAATTTGCGCTGTACAGACTCAATGCTATTATTGTATTTGCTGTAGAAAGGGTTCCAGAAAACGCTTGCATATTCAAGCTGTGACCTGACTAAACTTTTGAAAAGATACAAGTATGTGCCAGGGCGGTTAAAATCACCACATTGTCGCATTATGAACCCGTAACTTTGATAAGCCTTACTAATGATATGGCTTACATGATTATTAAGATGTAATTTAGAGTCCAGTAAAACACCAAGATCACGAATAACCTTAACTTTTTCCAGAGCTGTATTACCAATAAAATAAGAGAACTGTACAGTGTTAACTTTTTTTGTAAAGGATATACTCTTACATTTACCTACATTCAAACTAAGCTTGTTGAGTGTACAGTAATGGTTAAGACGGTCCAGGTCCTGTTGGAGTTCTTCACAATCAGTGCCACAACGTATTTGTCTGAATATTTTCAAATCGTCTGCATACATAAGAAAATTGCAGTTTTTAAAACACGATCCTATGTCGTTTATAAATAATATAAACAGCAATGGCCCTAATATGGACCCTTGAGGGACCCCTGATGTGACCATTACTTCCACAGATGCGTATCCATTTATCACTACCCTCTGGGTTCTATTCATAACATAAGATCTAAACCATCGCAAAAGATCTCCACGAATACCATTATAGGCGATTTTATGAAGTAATAACTCATGATCCACTTTGTCGAAGGCCTTGCTGAAATCTGTATATACAGAATCTACTTGTACACGCTGGTCTAAGCTCTCAAATAGAAAATTCCCATACAAAACTAAGTTAGATTCAGTTGAGCGTTGTTTAACAAATCCATGTTGTTCAGCTATTATTACATTGTGCAGTTGAGGATAGACAGCATTGTGGACAAGTCTCTCCAAGACCTTAGACAAAGTGGAAAGTATTGATATAGGACGATAGAGTTCTACAGCGTTTTTAAGACCACCCTTATGTACCGGAGTAATATGAGCAGTCTTCCACATCTTAGGTACCGTGCCTTCAGAAATACATTTATTAAATAAAACTAGTAGAGGAGTAGCTATACTTTTAGCCGTCAATTTGATAAAGAGAGGGGGAATCTTATCTGGCCCAGGCCCTTTAGTGGAGTCTAAAGCTAGTAGCACCTTAACGATGTCATCTCGCGTAAAAGATATATTAGACAAAGTGTCACTACACTTGATGTTTTGAGGGTGGTTCAAATCAGTGTCAAAGTTGCTCAACGTACTTGGCTCAAAAACGGATGAATAGAAAACACTGAAAAAATTACTAATTTGTTCAGGATCACTTGATTCTAATTGATTGTATTTCATAATATTTGGTAATCCACTTTTATTTTTATGTCTATGAACATACGACCAAAATACTTTTATATCCTTACGGATTCCTTTTTCTACCGAATTAATGTATTTTTTAAAACACTCATCGCTTATTTTTTTAAATCTACGGCGGTAAATTATGAAATTCTCATAGTTGGATGCATTACCAAACTTTTTCCATTTAATCCATTCCCGCTCTTTATTTTTAAAAATATGAATCAGTGGTCGTGAGAACCAAGCAGGAAATTCGCTTGATTTAACTGGTCTTAAGGGAATGTGCAAAGACACAATCCGGTAAATATTTTCATAGAAGACATTAACAGCCTTTTCAGCTGGTAAATTACTAAATAAACCACACCAGTTCACCGCGGCAATGTCAATATTAACTTTTTCATAATTACCTTCAGCAAATCGATATCTTGGAACATTGTTTTTTGGCAAAGTTTTATAAACCAAGTTCAATGACGTAAGAACTGTAAATGGAGGATGGTGGTTATCTATGCGCACTAAAGGCGAAATTACAACTTCACTGACACAATCAACTGAATTTGAAATAAATAAATCCAGAGTATTGCCATTAAGATTTTTTAATTTATTGAATTGAGCTGCCTGTAATAGCGATATAAAGTTAATAATATAATTGTCAATTTCCCCACTGTTATTGGTTAATACCGGTTCAGGTGTGGGCCGGTCAATTAAGTGCCATTGCAAAGATGGTAAATTAAAATCGCCTACTACATAAAAGCTGTCCACTTCATTGCATAAAAGTGCAATCTGTAGGGCGTTTAAAAACAGTTTATAAGTAGTGTATGTTTGTTGAGGTGGTATGTACAAACCACATACTATGTGATATCTATTTTTAAATGTAGAGGGAATCTTTACAAGTACATGATCAATGTTGCAAGGAAGCGATAAACCCACCTCAGCGCCAACAGCGCTGCTAGTGCTTGCGCAAAGCATTAATCGTTGCGCTGTAACGCCTTGACGCACAGCCACAAGCACACCACCGCCATCTTGCTTGTTACAAGCGTTAAAATTGCGATCACAGCGAAATATTGAATATCGTGAGTCAATAACCATGTCATCGGATATGAACTGCATCAGCCAAGTTTCAGTTAATATCAATATGTCATATGATTCTGATAAGACATTCATAAAAAGTGTATTGAGTTTAGTCCGTAACCCCCTGCAGTTCTGGTAGTATATAGTCAATTTATTAGCCATTATATCTAGATAAAAATATTTTTGTTACTAAAATTAAATCAAAAAGCACAGAATTTATTTTCATATTGAGTCTACAGAATGTTAAGCATTTTAAAGTTACTAGGCAGGTATGCAGAAAGACATCGGCTTTGATGTACGCAGAATTCAATAGCGGTTTTATCCCTATTCCAACCATACCTTGCGACCGTTTAACGTTAAGCAAAGTAATGCTTACAGCTTGTGGCAACAGTATACAGTTAAACTTGTTACAACTTAAATAAAATTTTGAGTTAAAACATTCATACGATAATAATACTACCGCCGGCTTTTTATTATAGTTTGTGGAACAATATAATTTAATAAATTTTACTGTTGCCTGCAATACAACAAAGATGTTACATAATATTATTATGTTGCAATATTTAAAAAGACATCCTACTACGTAAAATGATATAGTAAACAAAAATAATACTGTAGTTTGTGACACAACAAAGGTGTAGCAAATTAGGGTTAAGTTGCAATATTGAAAAAGACATCCTACTAAATAAATTAGGGTACTTACATTGTAAGCCAACAATTGCGAGCATACGAACAAAAACGAACACTGATATTTTGTTTGTAACATAACGACACAGATCACATAACACCAATACAACACATAAGCAAAACATACTTCAATGTAACTGTGAAAAAACATTATGGCAAAAATACGTTGAAGAGAAACTATTGTTTTTAACTTAAATCCACGCACCCGCGATGCCAAATAAATCAATATAAACACTGCATAGTTGCATACTATATAGTATAAACAAAGTAGACTTATAAAAGAAAAACAATGTATTTCAAAAAAAATAAAGAAAAATAGTAATTTAATAATACAAAATATAACAAAGAGGGTAAGTGAACACTCACTGCTTAATTTAACGCATAGCGGACCCGAGTAAGAACACAGGTTAATGTACAGTACAGAAGCGACATCCAACTTACCAAAGTCATTGGAAAAATAAAGTACGCATAATCTAGTAATTATATATAAACGGTTAATTGGGTTTCTTTTTGAGCTTGCGCAAATCTTCCTGACGACGAATCGCAAACACAGCTGAGGATTCATTTTCACGAACAAGCACAACACCATTCTTGATCCATGTGTATTTATATCCATTTTCTTTGGCAGTGCTGCGAGTTTCACGAAATAGTTTTTTGTTTTTCAAAGTAAGATGCTCATTGACATAAACATTTAGAGAGTTTCCAGAAATATTTAATTGGGCGGAGGTGATTCCCTTTGCCATCCTTATAGAAGATAGTATGTTATCACGTATAATTTTACTGGAGAGCTTGACTACTACATTTTTTGGTCTTTTGTCATTGGAATTGGCATGGGGGACTCTGTGTATTGCGATGACGTCTTGTCGCGTGACAGATAACTTTGCTAATTTCGCCATCTCCACCAGGATGGATGTGAGATCCTCTTCACGTTTTTCTGGCAGATTATTAATCTCTAAATTACACTGCCGTGCCTGTTGTTCCATCATCTCAATTTTATTATCTAGTTCCTCGATACGATTTCTTTGCTCATCACTAGCTACTGAACGCTTCTCCAGCACCTCAATACGCCTGTGCAGGTCTTCAGTTTTGTTATTTAAGTCCTCATATTTACCACACATAAATGTAAGGGACTTCTTAATCTCTTCAGACTCAGTAAGCAACTTACCGTATCTGACATCCTGCTTAGCAAACCAGCCTTCCAAAGTTGATAGAATCGTTTCTTGAAATATCTTAAAGTCACTGCGTAGCTCACTTTCAAATTTGTTGCGTTGTGTGACAAAATTTGGTGGTGATTCTTCATTAATTAAAAAACGTGACTGTATACCACTGACGTCGCCAACGCTCATAGGTTGATCAACTAGCTGGTCAAAAGTACTGTTGAAGTTGCTCATGTTGCGTGTCAGTCTCTGACGTTAACTACTCTGTGAAGCGATGACTAGAACCCGTGTATAGGTATATACTGTATTAGGCGAGCGCAACACGCGTTCTATCGCGATCGCGACTCAAGACGAATGACCTCCTTTTCTCTGTATTATGCTCTCCTAATTCTCCTTCTTATCTTTCTTCGCACTTTCAATATTTATGTTCAAGTCACGACAAAAATCTCCGTTCTTCTTTTAATCGCTTGCTCATCTGTCCCTCTCACCACTCTGACATAATTCACTCTTTCTTCTTTATTAAACCAATCCTTCTCTGGAATTCTCTCCCTCTGAATATCCGAATGTCCACCAGTCGGTATGCGTTTAAAACGAAGTTGCGCAGCTTTCTTACAGAACAAGATAATGCTCCACATTAGCAATCGTCTAATAATTATGTGATATTAATGTATTTATTTATTATATATGTAATAGTATGTATATATTTCTATGTATAGCGTATATGTATGTATGTGAATATACTCGTATTTTCATATAATTTGTGCACCCTACCATTTTTTGTCTCTGCCGCCTCTGTACGTTAAGTGCATAAAGTGTTTTAAATAAAAAAAGAAGAAAAAACTATGTTAGTAAATAATTTTTAATTTTGAGCGCGTAATTTTGCACATGTGCTCGATAAATGGACAGTCCCCACTATCGGCGATTGCTTGCAGGACGTTGTTACTGCAGCCGCGAACTCGCTTCAAAAGTGAGCCTGCTTTTTTACGAATGATGGTCGGGAAACTGTCAACCTCTGCGTACGCAAACATGCTGGAAGCAAAATTCATTCAAAACGCAGAATTCGAGCTTTCCTTACAAAATTCAGCCGACGATTGGTCAGATCAACTGCAGCTTCAAAAAAGGAAGGTTCTAAAGACCTAGTCCCCTCAGATCAACTTCAACTTCCGAAAAAGAAGGTTCTTAAGGCCTAGTCCCCTCTGTACAACTTCAGCCTCCAGTCTTCGTGGATTCCTGCAACGCCAGCGCCTGCCTTTAAGGCAGCTCCTGCCAGCACCTACGCCAGCGCCTGCCTTTAAGGCAGCTCCTGCCAGCACCTACGCCAGCGCCTGCCACTACGGCAGCGCCTGCCAGCACCTACGCCAGCGCCTTCTTCAACGTCGAGGCCTGCCTCTACGGCAGCGCCTGCCTCTACACCTTCGCCTGCCTCCACGTCAGCGCAGGCCTCTACATCTGCACCTCGCCTGCCTCCACGTCCGCGCCGGCCTCTACATCTGCACCTGCCTCTGCGTTAGCGCCTGCAACTAAAGCTCATCCTTCATCTTGACCATCATGATCTCCATGCACACCACATCCTCAACCACTTCATCCTACACTTTTTTTTTGTTGTTCTTTTTAATATTATAAATATTGTTAAATCTTACCATTTTTAAATGTCGCTTCACGACAACCGCTCCACTACTGATTTCGTGATGGCGCAACGGCGCTTAATCTCATCCTCGCATCCTCCAACGTTCGCGATAGTAGAGCCAAGGTAGATATAGCATTGTACTACTTCGCAGTTGGCTAAATTTAGTATGCCTGTAATGTTATGTTCAGCTCGATCTACTATCATTACCTTCGTCTTGTCTCTATTCAGAGCAAGACTGAATTGGAGACTAGTGGTTTCCAGACGAGTTAAAAGCTCCTCCAAATCCAAATCTCCTTTTGATCTGGCAAGAAGAGTGATATCGTCAGCGTAGCGTAAGTTGTTAATTACGCGACCACCTACAGAAATACCCCTGGCCCACCCATCCAAGACAATGCGCATAATGTATTCGGTGTAGGTGTTAAAAAGTAGAGGCGACAGGATACATCCCTGACGAACACCGGATTCCGTCTTGAAAGTTTCCGAAAGATTCGTAGTACCGCGGCATCATAGAGTCTTTTCAGAAGGAATATCACGTGTTGTAGAACCCCTATCGCTACAAGAACTTTCCAGAGACGCTCCCAGATGACAGTGTCAAATGCCTTTCGGAAATCAACAAAGCAAACGAAGAGCGGAGTGTTAAATTCTCTAGCTTTCTCGATTATTTGCCGCAGTATGAGTATCTGTTCGCACGTGCTTCTAACTTTCATAAATCCGGCTTGTTCAGGTGCAATTTAGCGTGACAGGTTAGCTTGTATTAATCACGTGTAGCAACACGTTACTTGCATGCGATATGAGTGAGATGAGCCTGTAGTTATTGCATTTTTTGGTGAAACCTTTTTTGTGCAAGGGGATGTACTGAGTGCGACCAGTCTTCCGGCCATATTCCTGATTCCCATGTCTTACAGCATAATTATAGTGTTTAAAATGTCCAACCTTATCTCTCCCATTGCTTTAAACAATTCGATTGGGATCTCATCTACTAAGTATAACTGCTTTATTGCTCTTCAAGTTTCGAATAGCCGCTCGTACTTCGTCACGCAAGATTTCGTGTTCTCAGTCACCGGTGTGGTTTACAGAGTACAGACTGTTTGTTGTGGATTTATTAGAGAAGAGAGTTTTGCAGTATTCCTTCCAAACAATAACTACATATATCCGCAATCTCAGTGACCGTCACTCCAAAAGCGTTTTCTATTGCCCATCTCTTAGGTTTGAGCTGACGCGTTATGAGTCACACCTTATCAAGAAGATCTTTGGTCTGTCGTTGATCTGAGGGTTGCTCAAGTTCCTCACATGTATTGGTCAGGGCGTTGTTGCGATCTCTTCTAGAGGCAGCTTGTATTGCAGAACTACCGGCTTTTAGTTAGGTACCAATCGCACCCCCAGCCTTTAGCTCTCGTCGCTCTTCCACTAACAGCCAGGTGTCCGCTGACATCTAATGTTGCCGTTTAGCTGTAGTTTTCTTATGCTGCCATTCTGCCACTGCATCCACAACACATTTCCTTGCTGAGGTCCACAAGGAATTAGAGTCTTTATTTCGGGCATCTGCCTTCTAAATAGAATGTCTGCTATCAATTAGCGCAGTGAGAGAGGTTTTATCCACTATCTGCATACGTCTAAGCTTTTGTGTCATTTTTGCCTTCTGCAATTTAAGCCATAGTTTCCCGATGAGCAGTTCGTGGTCTGATAGACAGTCTGCACCAGGCAAAGTATGCGTGTACTAACACGCTGTTACTAAACAGAGCTCCTCCATCCCGATCTGACCAGGACATAATCAATCCGGTTTCGACATTTGTTATCAGGGGATGTCCAGGTATGTAAGCGTCTTGAGTCATGCTTGAAAGTAATGTTCATAATGGTCAAGTTTTTATTGGCAGCAAATTCTATTAGGCGCTTTCCTCTCTTGTTTCGAACACCAAGACCATACCTACCAAAGATGTGACGAATTCCATCACCCATAGTGGTATCCCCCACACTGGTAGCCTTGAAGCCTCCAATGATAAGTAATAGCTCTCTTTTGGTGATTGCAGCTATAGAAGATTCAAGGCTTTTGTAGATTTCTTTTACGGCCTCATCACTGAAGGAACTTATGGGAGCATACACCTGTATAACATTCAGGAGGGTCGGTGTTGCGCTAAGTTTAATCGATATAAGCCTATCGCTGATCGCATTGTAACCTAGTACGGCACCATTCCATGTCTTTGGAATTGCTACTGCCACACCAGAAAAACTACTTTTGTCAAAGTGACCGCTTCCTTTCCAATGTGTCTCGCTCAGTCCTGTTATTGTTAGGTCACATCGCTCGAGCTCTCTTTCCAACATAGGAAGCTTATGTTTTTCGAGTAGGCCTCTGACATTCCAAGTTCCGAAGAGATTGTCTTCTTAACAAAGCTTCTTCCTGTAGCATGTTTTTAATAGTATGCCAGGTTGCCCGCATTTTATGGCCGGTAGCCAATTTCACACCCCTAGCCCCGGAAAACTCAGGGCGCCGGCCGCTACGCGAATCACTAGGCAAACTCGCTCTTAACCCCTTAAGCACCGTAAAACCAGACACAATGGGCGATTTTCTGACAGCCCAAATTAAAAAATAAAAATTAGTTCAAAAATACTCGATAGATGGCGTTTTATGAAAGCCGACCCGTTCCTACATAAGGGCTGTAATAAATTCTTCACTTTTGCTTGTCCATCAAAAAAATAAAAAAATAGTACTTACAAATTTTTATTTAGGATCTCCAGGACCTATTTCTATTTTGGAATGGAATAAATGTTACATAGCCATACACGTATTCTTCATGGACTGGCCTTTTACTAAGCGCCATACTAATCTATGCTTAGCGCCATTTATGAAGTCATTTACGAACCAAATTCTTTTTTTTTTTGAACTCGGAAAATCGCCCATTGAAAATCAATTGTTTCGCGACCGCCGGCGGTCTTATGATCCTTGACCTATTAATCTTCGTGTGTCCATCATACAGCTCTAATGGGATTTAAAATGTAGTGGTTTCCCCTGGGTGCGCTTCATTTAATAAAACTGCGTTTAATATATTTTCATTTTAATAACGTTCATTTTACATAATGAACAATATAGGTACATAACAATTAGTTGTTGATGATATTCGTATCTTAATTCAATTCAATATAATAATAGTTTATTATAATGGTTATTTAATATAAAATCATTTTATACAATATTCCTTTGATTGAATTTAGCTTTACTTTATGAATCATTTAATACGCTGTAACGGTACAGAATGAATAGTATCTGTCCGTTAATAAGAAATACATGAGTGTAGCACTAAAATTAATGTTAATTTGTTGCACCATTATTGTAATAAGCATAAAAAAGGAAAAATAAACTAGTTTAAAACAATGGACATGTCGACAAGTGGCTTTATGTTGAAGGTTGTAAGAATGAGTCAATGGACTAAGGGCTTATTTTTATTTTGAATTTCGCGGGGACTGTTCCGGGCGTCACTTACGAAATGGGCGCTGTCTATTGGTTTAGAGTGATGGGGGGGGGTCCGCCGGGATTGGTTAACGCGTCCCTTGCGACATAGGCGCCGTCTACCGTGCGTTAATTTACTTGAGTTTCGCGGAAGACAGGGCTAGGTCGGCAAAATCGGTTCACATACAGCTGGGCGCCATCTATGTTCTGAATACGGAACTTTTTATAATTTTACTAAATACGGGATTATTAGCTTAAGTTTGTGTTTATTAAGAGGGAATTGTTGATGGAAGGCTACATCTAGATGTTCAAACATGTAATATTGGCTATTTATAGAGATTTGGTTGGTTTATGGAAAACACTAAAAATTACGCGGGAGCGTCGGTAATGAGCGAGCGAGAAGTTGAGATTGAAAGATAGAAAGAGAGGGGAATTGTTATCTCCACGTGGAAGGACACGAAGTTGGCCATGAAACAAAAGATAACAAATGTGAAGTTGAGGCGCATATGCGAGAGGGCTAGCTATTGGGTAAAAAGTAGGAATGGATTTGCGCGGGCGAATGTCGGGGGAGCGTGGCGCGAAATTGGAGGGATTTTGGCGTCACTGGTAGGGAAGAGGGCATTCGATTCAAGGCCGCCGGGCGGTAACGATCTCATACGCGAAAACGAGCGTCGAGCCTTTAGAGCGCGCTAAGGGATATTCGAGCTGCGATATTAACTAAAATTGTTTATGAAATAGAAAGTGATTATTAAAGTAAAATTTTTGCTGTCGCAACTCGAACTGTTAACGGAATGAAGTATCCCGGGTTGTATAGCTGAAACGCATAACGGTGGCAACGAAACTATATAACTTTCAACAGACTTCGGTCTGGATGACCTTTGACTGTATTTAATAAGGTTGGCGTTTTCTATTATTACGCTAAACAATACACTATATTCGAGAGAGTAACGGGGGAGAGACAGTTGTCTCCCTAGTGAAAATCGAAGATAGATCAGACACCATTTAGCTGGAGATAGGCACGTGTGACCCCATCCAAGTACGAGCCTATCTTCGTACATACAGCGTAGTGTTAGGTTTTACACACTGGGTTTACTGGCCCGTCGGATAGTTCATTTAGAGGTCTGTTGCTTGAAGGGGCGACTCGACTTACACAACTCACCACGAAATTAAGTTAAATATGGCTTAGGCCTAGATTGCAAAGGTATACAAGTAGGGACTGTTAGTTCGACAAAATGTAGGGGACGGACGCTGGTCGAAAACGTACTGTAGGGTAGGTAGGCGTCTCCTATATTGTTAAGTAGTTGGGGATAGCACGGTGTGTACACGCTGTGCCTACATAACCTAAGTACGTAGGCCGCGAAACTAGGGCTGGACTAACTTCAACTAATAAGGTTAGGGATAATTAAGATATGGTACCTAAATAGAAATTACTATGAAGTGATGTTGATTATGAGCACTGAAAGGACCGGTCTAGGCATGTAAGCTATTACTGTAGGTCGATAGGACTCTAATTGTATTCTTCAGGGAATTACCAATTAACTATTCATTTTAAATAATTAGCAGAAGTGAGACAATATTGAGCCATCATTACTTTGGATTACCTAAGAGTCTAGACTGGTTTCCTATTACAAGAAAATACTAATAAGTTATAGCATATAAGCGTAACTGTGCTGTGATGTTTGATTTCTGATACTGAAATTACCAAACAGGCATTTTTAGCTTTCCCTGAGGTACAATACGGCCTTAAATTGCAACTCTTCAATGTATTATAAATAGACATCCAGAAACCTATTGATAAAATTTAAGCTGATATTAAACAACTAAAAACCAGTTTGTAACCAAGGTTATTTCGCCTGAAGCTGCGAATTCACCTTAATGGTCAAAGACCTTACAATTTATGTACTTCTAATATTATGAAACATAGAAATATTTGATGGGTAACAACCTAAACCGATTAGACTAATAGTACAGTCTGCTTTATACCTATTATAGCGAGTAAAGAATAACTTCTAAATATAATTGATTTAATTATTAACAGGGACAATTACATGATACCTACCTACTCAAAGTATAATAACCATGATTTAGTAGGCTATTAAATAATCACCCAGTCTGAGAGACTGAGGTATAAGTTAATAAAAATAATTAACTTAAGTTCACTCTCTAAAGTCAAGGATATTGAATAAATCAGACATCTTTTAATAAACTTGAGATGCAATATGCTGTCAAGGCAGTCTGTACAATTGAATTATATTGTTACTTTATAAGATCTTCATAATAAACACTAAGAGTAAACAAAAGTAATTTTGCTTCAAATAATAGCATTCTATTTGTATCCACCTTCTGAAGGGGGTAAGAAATTGAGTAAATTAACAATTTTAATAAACTTCGAGATGTAATATGCTGTCAAGGCAGTCTGTACAATTTAATTATATTGTTACTTTATAAGATCTTCATAATAAACACTAAGAGTAAACAAAAGTAATTTTGCTTCAAACAATAGCATTCTATTTGTATCCACCTCCTGAAGGGAGTAAGAAATTGAATAAATTAACATTTTTAATAAACTTGAGAAGTAATATGCTGTCAAGGCAGTCAGTATAATTTAATCATATTGTCACTTTATAAGCTCTGTATAATAAACACTGAGACTCAACAAAAGTAATTTTACCTTTATTAATAGCATTCTATTTTAGCCACTGCCTGAAAGTGGGCTTTGAATAAATTATTCACCATTTATAGAACTGAAGGTTAATATTCTAATAAGACAAAAGGACAGTCAGTTAGAATGTTACTTTGTAATGGCTTTATAAAAAACACAAAGGTCAGAGAAATAAGTGAGGTTCTGAATGAGAAAGATATTCGGATGTTAGCTAGCCTTGAGATAAACTCTATTGATTTTATGAGGAATAATAAGAACGTAAATGCTGACACATAGTTTTCATAATGTAAGATGAAATTAAGTTGAAAAGTTATGTAGACTCTCTATGAATAATAAATTAAAGTCAATTGGACGGGGCCATAATTACACAATGTGATGTATTGGCACGCTCTGGAGCGGCGGTTGGAGCTCATAAACTTTCACAAGACTCTTTATGTATAATGCTATCGATTATAAATGATAATAATACCTGCAAGCTAAGCTATCATCTGATTATCTTTGAGTGGTTAACTTTCCTTTCCTGCAGCTGCTGTGAGGGATTTAGGTCACAGTTCAGACGAAGTCACTGATAGGCTACACATATCTGGGACATTGGGTATTGACGGATAGGTAATTAGGTAAGGAGTAAATAATTTAACACAGGGACAAGCCAATTACTAAACTTTCACGAAAAGGACTTGAGTTACTTAGATGCGGTTAACAACGGAGGGTTCACTAGACGATGTGGCCAAAATAGTATTTTATTATAATATTACATCGCTTGACTGGAATATATTGTTAATAGAATTAAGTTAAGTTAGGCCTAAGTTAAGGTTCCATTACCATACAAACACTACGCACTCTAAAAAACATCAAAGACACAAACATTAGATTGTAGTTAACCTAGTCTTTCGTTAAGATAAGAGTTAGCATAATATAAGTTAAGTTGAGAAGTAGGGAAGGCGTAATTGATGGTAATTTAGAATGGAGATATATAGTAGGTTAACCAGTTTAAGAATTAGATTAGTAGGTTAGGCTAGGGTAAAGGCGGCGATGTGTGTGTATGTATTAGGTGCGAGGAATGTGCGAAAGCATTGAGCGGTTACAACACCTACTTACTTAGTTATCAATTCATATATTTTTTTTATTTTAAAGATCAATGCAAATAAGTTTTATTTAATCAACTTATCAATTGAAATAACTTTTGCTTAATATAAGTTATAATTGGTATATTCATCATTTAATATTGTAACATTGCCCTGGCCCTGGTAGGTGGTAACCAATCATCTCAGAACAATAAGCCTATCGTACCTACTTCAAGGGGTCGCGAGGTCGCTATCGCTACGCTGCGCTGCGCCACAGTATAAATATTTTATACTGTGGCTGCGCTTCGCGATTTTTTTTTCTCATATATAATGGCTTCGTGCGATCAGCACATTTAGCCAGTGTCAAGTTTTTAATAGTAAGTAATTATTATTTTCTTTACATTATGTGGATGATAATGAATGATAATGAACGTCTAATGGTAAATGATTTTCCCCCAAACCTCTCGAGACTCAATATACTTTATTCAGGTCTCACACGGACTTCTTGAGAGAATTTGAAAAGTGATGTTGCACTGTTTAGTTTTATTTGCTAACACTTATGCATGTTCACGAACACTTAACAGTAAATAATCCACCATTATTTCACATTAATATTTGACAAAACATAAACTATAGAAAAAAATACAAAACTGCAGACATGACGTTTCACTTTCCCGCCAAAAAGTCCGCTTCGCGATTGTCTTGAACTTCTAGGTTATTTTTTTATTAGACAACAGAAATAGGTTCCACGCTGCCCTACTCCTGTAGGTCACGTGATAGGTTACAAATTTAAGACAATCGCGAAGCGCAGCGTAGCGATTCGTAGTTATTTTTTTTATTAGACAACATAAAGACTAGCTGGCCTACTCCTGTAGACCACGCGTGATAGGTTGTTTAAAAACTTTGAATTTCGAGGTTTTTTTTTTTTATTTGATAACAGAAATACTAGCTGCACTACTCCTATAGGTCACGTGATTTGAAAGGATTATTTTTTTGTGTTCAATTTGAAACATGTTGTTAGTTTTTAGGAATGTTATTTAAATTGATACAAACCGAATATTCAATTAAATGAGTAGGTATTATATGTTTAGAATAACATACTTTTTAATTTTTATGGTGAACGATTTTTTATGAATAGTTTGTTATACGTTCTAAAATTATAACTTTTAAAATTAGATCTTTCGTTGATTATACTTTGTGATTATTATATTAAGGCTGGATTTGACCAAACTGGAATAAGACTTACTCCGCGATTAGTCCATACAAATTCGGCGTTTAATCTAGGTATAAGACCTTATTCCAGTTTGGTCGAATCCACCCTAAACAAAATTATTTTATCTGAAATTAAGTATATGTTGTAAAACGTTATGACATTTGTTTTTATAATCATAGATTACACACCCGTATCCCCTTGCTTTCTACATCGCGGTATTACAAACCTCAGTGGCTATAATAATCCTTTCATGAACCTATCCTAACTCCACATCTTTGCGCTTTACTAAGGTACTGGTGGCTACCGCTACCCTCCACCAGGTTCCAGGCACAACGCCCCTGTGGCTCGCCTCCTCCGCCGGTTTAGCCGTTCCGACACCTGCTGTCTCCGCCCATTCTGCAGTTGAAGTCTTCACCCGTAACCGTGGGCAAGGGTTCTATGTTATACCCCATAGAGCTGAATCTACATCCGAACTTGTGCCAGTGCTGCTGCAGCGGCTCTTGGGCTGCCGCAGCACATGCTTAAGCACGCACCTCGTTGACCAAACTTAATAATATCCGTTGTGCACAGCACGTTACGTACGTACCTATACGACCACTGTATATTTATTATGTATAAGTTCTTAATTAAGATTTAACTCTTTTTGTGTTATTGTTGTTATTGTTTTTTGTGCTGTGTTATTTCAACCTTGTTTTTTGGTCAATAAATGTTATCTATCTATCTATCTAACTTAGTCATCGTCTCACTCCGGTCTACTGAAGTGAGCTGTGTCCAGCCCCGCGACGTGGACGCGCCGGACAAGAATAACTCCAGTGAATGATAGATAGGGTCACTCTACCCTTCCTGTTGCTGGGTTAACGATCTTGTTTTGGCCCGAGATCTAATCATAATCATAATCTTTATTTGCAATTAAACATGGTATAAATGATGTAACAATTAATAATATGCACTAAACGTGTTTAGCCAAATTAATTAGCATGCAACATATTCACATTAAAATAATGTAGGTGCTTAGGTACTAATTTCCCCATTTTGAAATGACATTGCTCTATTACACAACACAATTACACTACAACACAATTTATCCTCTAATGTCAAAAAATTCCTAAAACCTTACTCTGACCTAACTTAGAATGGCGGAAGTGCCTAGCCCGCCATTTGAAAGATCCGTTGTGGAGCACAAGAGGACCTTTAAGACCGCGCTCCTAGAATATCTTGGTCGTATAAATCAGGCGGTTCGGGAGGGCAAGTCGGTGACGAAAGCCAACAAGCAAGTAATCCTCGACACCACGGCAAAAATCGAATACTGCGTTAATGTCTTTAATGACCAACTAGAGAAAGACATTATTCGCGCGCAGATGCAGGAGCCCGAACCCGAACCGGAATTCTCCCGACCCAGGAGCACATTAGCGTGGACAGCGTTAGGAAGCTAGGCCACAAGCTGGACAACAGCGTGAGCGCCGTAGTCGCGATGCAAAGCGAGGCAACGGAGGAGATCCGGAGAGAGGTAACCCAAAAGGTCAACGAAATGCTGGCGCAGCAGGCGCGGCTCGAAAACCTTGTGCGGCTGACCGCCAACATGGTCACAGCCGCACTGAAGGAGGTTCCTCTCTCCCAGGGTCCACCGACCGGCGCTCACACTGTCAGTAAATTCCAAGAGGCCGAGCTCCCGACTGCTCCCTCCTACGCTAGCGTCGCTGCAAAGGCCGTACCACCTACGCCCAAGACCCACCCAGCAGTCATTGTTTCGGCTTATGATTGCACAATGAAGCCTCCGGAGGTGGTATCCCTCTGGAAAGGGGAGATATCATACCGGGGGCATAAATACGCGCCCATTAAAATCGTACCACTACCCAAGGCCAAACTAAGGGTTGAATTTGATGACAGGAAGCAATGCGAGGAGACTATAGGCCGCCACGCAAAGAGTGCTAATTTCGCCGTTGAGCAGGCGAAGCAGAGACCACCGCTACTAATCCTGAAGGGCATCTCAAAAGATGTTGCCCGCGAGGAGTTAGCGGAGGTTCTTGCTGCTCAAAACGACGTGGTGATCTCTCGTATTTGCTTCCTGACATCAAATAGAAACCCGGCACTGTATAACGCGGTTGTCGAGGTCACCCCCGAGATGCGAATTACCATCTTAGCTCTCGGGAGATAACCACTCGGCCCATAACCAGCGCATGGGCACAAGGGTGGATACCGGCCACGATGCCACAAATGCTCGTGAATGTTCCCGCATAAAGTCTATGGTCCTGCGTCTGCAGAGCCAGACTAATTACGGCGACTAGGCTTTATACTAAAAATAACCAATTTAAATAAATAAAATAACTATAACTAATTAAATTAAAATTAAATTAATAAAACAAAAGTACCAAGTAGTCACGTACTAAACAACAAATAATTACCTTAAACAATAAAACTAAATAAATTTAATAGAATAAAAACAAAACCAACTTAATTAAACTTAAACAAAGCCATAAACCAAAAACAAACATAAAATAAGCCATTATAAAACAAACTAAACAAAATAATATAAACAAAACATAAAGGTGATAAAGCCAAAATAGATAACAATAATAAATTAAAACTAATTTAAAACTATTAAACCTAAACAAATCTTATAAATAGCCAATCTAACCAAACTAAAAATATAAAACTAAAAACTTTAAGAAAATAAACTCAAAAATTAACAAAATTAAAACTAATATAAAAACAAAACTGCTCAATAAATAACACTACAATATAAAATACTTAGGTTTCTAAAATTTTAAAAACTAAATAAGTGTTTTTTAAAAATAAAGTAAAACAACTCTTACGTAAAAGGAGTAAAAATCCAAACATAAATAAATATAAAATGAAAACATCGAAATTCCTTTTCCCCAGAAATGCTCTAAAAATCTCCCCAAAAACACACTAAAAAAATACAGAAAACTATTGTTCCTTAATTCCTTCTTTACCCTCTAGACTTCTTTCTTTCTCTCTCCCTCTCCTAAAAATTTCCCTCCCTTTGTGCCCCGCAATTCCTTTTTGAGGTGGACCTTCAGTCTACCTAATAGTAGAAAAGATATTAGTAAAGTTTGTAATAACAAAGTCCCCTTCTTGCCCAACAAAGGGGCAAACAGTAAATAACAATAAAAAAAATTAAAAAAACATGTACCCAAGTGTCTTTTAAAATTAGTTATATTTAAGGTCCTAAATTCTAAGCCAGTAAGTACCCTATTAATCTAAATATACATACATACGTACATATCTAGACTATTATCCCCGAAGGGTTAGTTAGAGACTAAGGCAATGAGGACAGCAAAAGCAGTTCCTCAATAGTCCATTTTCCACCAAATAGCGAATGTACATGTACTCAGCGTGACAGGTGGTGAGCCCATTGCTGCTCTTTGCTGTCTATTTTAGATTCCTCCCAGATCACCTAAATACTTTTGTAAATGGATTGTAAATAAATTGTACATAAACCTAGTACAAAAACACAGAAGTTTAACAATTAAAAGCACCTTTTGGGCCGGCAAGGTGAGGTCTACAACTCCTACCTGGTCGGGGTCGATATAAACAATGAGTTGATCGACACGCTAATAGCGAGGCGGGGCTATGTGTATGAAAATGCACAAAATGGCTTCAATGTTTTGTCTGTATGTGCAGTCTTTAGTCCGTTAGTCGCCTTTTACGACACCCAAGGGAAGAGAAGGGGTGTATTCTTTTACCTCTACGCGACACGGTTAAGTTAAATATCCGTAAAGTATCCTTGTTTTTACGTTAAGTATCTATCTACTAAGATACCTAACGATTAGTTCATGTAAATATGATTTATACGAATTAAATCATAACAATCGTATTACACTATTGCAAATTCTGACTAATCATGTTGAGATTGAGAGTTTGAGAAGTTCTTGGCGGGGAAGTAAATTAGTTTGCAATGGTTTTACTTTTAATTGCGTTTTGCGAAAACTCATCATCACATATCGACGGTCGAAAGGCTAATTGATCTAAGCGACAAAGATTTTGTTATTAGAAAGAAAATCATAAATAAACACCTTTATATTAGTGTTTGGAACAAAATGGCCACTTACGGCTGGCAACTTTTGTCGTCATAATTTGTAGTGACAGACGGCTGTCAGTGACAGTGTGACACACACACACGTTGGAGAATTGGTTAGGTTAGGACTTGAACGCGGGGTCGTGTAAAGTTTTGGTGTAATTTGGTATGTGGGGCACATTGTTTGATTCCGGGTGGGGCCCGTAATGACTAATAAATAGTGTAGAACATAAGTTGAATTAGTACCAGGGCGGGCTAGTTACAAACCGTTAATTGATTGGAGCTTCGACGGCGGTCGTTAAGCACGAGGCATTTTGGCCTTTTTGGTTATGAGACGCACGCGGCGTATCTCGCGTTAAACAGTGTGAACTTTAATAAGTCTAAACTCAGTGAGTTGTTTGGTGGCGTGAACGGTGCTATGTGGTATTGTGCACGGCGGTACGTATTTTTCTTGGGTACAGAGCTCTGGGGTTAGCCGGGACGCTTAGGGCCCTTCCACCTACCAGCACCAGCCAGAAGACCGACCACCACCACAGCAGCCCGAAGCCAGCAGCGGCCTGGGCGCGGCGGACTGCACCGGGCTGAGCGGCGCAGTACGTCTCAAGGGAAGACTAGCATGTAAGTTATTTGATAGCGATTATAGTTTTAAGCATCGTATACATTGTTGGCTAGAAATAGCCTGGTAGCAGAGACGCTATTAGGGAAGTCAGTCGAGTGAGCCCTCTGGACCACATTTAGGTACCCAGAGCACTGAATGACCTCTCTATATCAAACAATTAGATTTTGATTTATTTAATACAGTGTATCCCTAATTAAGTAAGGAAGTTTTTTAAGCTGTTACTGTTGGTAATTGTGTATTATTTTAGAAAATTTATGTTGGTTAACCCAAAATGCATCAAATTTAGTTATTTTTTGGGAAAGGCAAAATGGTTCAAGTGCCTACCGTTAAGTAAAATAGCTAAAAGTAAAGTGTCTCAAGCATCAATTAAGAATAAAAACTGAATTGAGCGCCAAGTTAATTAGCAGTTGAATATGCCCAATGAACATTATGCAACATGATAGTGTTGCACCAGAGTGAAGTAGTTATAAAATCAAAAAAATCTAAAAATCCAAATAAAAATTTATTTATTCAGGAAGCTTAAAATAAGCATTTTGAACCTAATTAAATTTACTTCTCTATGTGAATGGATGGGTGGGATTTGATGCAGATGCCCATTAGGGGAACTACAGGTGAAACAAAAATAATGAACCCTTACTAGATTATAGTAGATATCGATGCTTAGGCCATCATTACTCAGCAACGTCCTTATGATAATAAATAAATTTAATAATAATAAATAAATTTATTCCAATAATAACTTACATTATTACTGATGATTGAGGTCATCTTTTAAGCAAAAAAAATGCCTGTTACAGGTGACCTCGCTCTTCCATTGCTACTAATAATACCTATATAATTAACAGATTACCTTATTAAATAACAAAGTAAAAGTTTAAATTTTAAAAAGAAAGCAGTGTGTGTGTGTGTGGGGGTGTGTGTGTGTGTGTGGTGTGTGTGTGTGGGTGAGTGTGTGTGTGTGATTACGTGATGCGTCTCAGTATAGTTTCCGTTTCTTTATAATCTAATGGCAATAGGAAGTTGGAAACTGTCTGTTTGCAATCATGTAGTGTACTGTTGTATACCTCTACGATTTTATTTATTTTATTATAGAGATAAGCTGATTGACTATTACACTGTTTTTGAGCAAAAGCGGTCTTGGTTTTTTTAAGCGGTACAACATCTTTTCTTCTAGCTCGTGTTTTGCTTGGGTCATAAGGGGTAATTTTATGTTTTCTCAATATGATGTGAAGAATGTACAGTTTTCTCACTGACAAAACCTGGCTAATCGCAAATAGACTACTCGTAGGGAATCTTCGGCGTTTAAAGTATATCACCTTTAGCAAGGCACGCTGTGCACGTTCAACCTGAATCATTTTAGTTTTTCCTGCCCCTCCCCAGATGGGAATGCAATAAACCAAAATTGATTGAGCCAAGGAAGTGTAGATCTCTTTAATAATATTTCTCGAGGAGCCACGATCGTCCAACCGCTCCCCAGGCACCACATGTCTTAAGGTTTTAAATATCCAAATAAGTTTTCTTATTCTGGCAGAAACCAGCTCAATATGTAAATGCCAGGACAGCCGCTGATCGACCATGACTCCCAGGTATTTAGTTTTCGCAATTTTATCTATAGGTGGACAGTGACAATCAGCAGGTTTCGTGTTAAGATTGCAAGAGTGGAGTATTAACTGGAAATCCGTTTTAGGTTGAGTGCTGTTTTGGATGTTATAACAAATATAGTTGGTTTTGGTGGTATTCAGAGTAAGTAAATTATTTTTCAACCAGTTGCTAATCAAGTGCAGGCCATGTTCTGCATTTCTTTTTACAGTATCCCAGGTTTTCCCAGCAAAAACGACAGCTGTATCATCTGCGTAAGAAAATATGTGAGCATTGTCAACTTTCATATTGCAGAGTTCGTTGATGTAAATTAGGAAGAGTGTAGGACCTAACACACTTCCCTGCGGCACGCCATATGATACAGTAACGCTTTCGCTGGTATATGTATCCAATTTCACCCTTTGTATTCTATCAGAAAGGTAGCTTTTAAAAAGAGAGAGTGCGACATCCCTTACTCCAATCTGTTCTAGTTTGTGGATAAGCATGGGGACAGATACTGTGTCGAACGCCTTTTTGAGGTCTAGAAATACAGATAAGCATCTCATCCCTTTGTCAACCTTCTCTGTAACCAGTTGACTCAGTGCTGCTACTGCGTCTTCCGTTGACTTACCTTGTCTAAAGCCAAACTGTGATGGTGACAAAAGTTCATATTTGTGTAAGTATTTCATTAATCTTGAGTTCAAGAGTCTCTCAATTATCTTGGAAATAGCAGGCAGCACCGATATTGGCCTATAATTACCAACATCGCTTCTATCTCCACTTTTGAATACAGGGGTAACGACTGATATTTTCAACGGAGCTGGAAATACACCCCTTTGGAAGCACAGATTGGTTAGGTGAGTGATTACAGGAACAAGTTCATTTTTTGCTAACTTCAAGAAGGCGATGGGAATATTATCCCAGCCAGGGGCACTATCAGATCTTAGACTAACAAGTATTCTTTCAACTTCCTCTACATCGGTCTCTAACAGTACAAAGGAGTTGACCTGGGTTTGCGTATTATTAGCTACTTGAACTTGACTGGTGATTCCACAAGGATGTAAAGATTTAGCAAGATGCTCTCCTATATTTGAAAAGTAGTTGTTAACATAACTCGCAGACTCAATAGGATTGGCTTTAAGATTTATTAATATTTCATTATCGTTATGTGTTTTATTACTAAAAGTAATGTTTTTTAAGTTTTTCCATAGCAGTCTATTGTTGTTGATCGAGTTAGTAATCAAGTCTCTTTCGTATTTCCGTTTAAGTTTTTTAATAAGATTATTACAAAAGTTTCTGTATCTTTACTTTTAGTACAGCATTATCACTTTCTGACCTAAGTTGGTTTTGTAATTTATTGCGATTATTTATACAGCGTAAAATGCCCGGAGTAATCCAAGGTTTTATAGTGCGTTGGCTTTTAGGAATTAAGGTATTTGTGGTATTTGACTTTATAGACTCAGTAATTACAGTTATTAGACGGGAGGTAACAGTTGCTGGATCATTGCAAAGTAGCAGTTCATTAAGATTAGTTTGTTGAAGATCTTTAAGAGCCTTATTATAATCTATTCTGGTTTTTGTTTTAATTGATTAAATGATATTTGTGAGCTATACAGTTTTTTAATGTAGTTAAATGCAAAATGAGCCAAACGACAAAACCACAACCATGGCGAAGAAGCAAAATTCCATGGTATAAAAGTTCAAAAAATCACAATAGCCTTATGTCATCGAGTCCTCAAATTTGTCTAATTTTATGTCGTATAGATCAATGAGCTTAGAAATGAGGCCTGTTTTGCTCTGGGTGCTAAGTGGCTAAGCGCCAAAAAAGTGGTCAAAAAATTTCGAAACCTGACTCAAACGACGGAGAATTTGCTGATTCCGAATATGTATTTACTCAATATCGCAAATAATGTCGCTTAGACCAATTGGCGATTTTCCGAGATCAAAAAAAAAAGAAATTGGTTCCTAATGACTTCATAGATGGCGCTTAATAAAAGGCGAGTGCATTTAGAGCACGAGTATGGCTGCTTACAGGTATCAGAAAATATCAAAGACATTTTTTAAACTATCTATCAGTTATTCTGTGCTATTACTTACGTCCGGTTTCAATAACCTCTCTGTGAGGGATAGTAGGTCGCTTCTTGAGAAGGAGTTAAAGTGGCAAATGAAAAGGCGATTACGGAGACGAAAAATTAGTAGAGTGCGGGAGCGCGCGGCACGGGTTTCACTCTGTGAGGCGTTAGTGCGACTGTCGCTCGGCCGAGGTGGGGCCGGCGAAATTATGTCGTGCGGTGCGCGCAGGCACCGAACGAACGAAAAAATGTAGGTATTTCGACATCAAAGGTTTTAAGACCACCTCGCGCTCTCGGACCGCTCATTACAATCGGTGAAACTTAGGATCTATTGCCATCATCAACATCTTCCCCCCTAGTGTCGGTTTTGCGACACTCATTACCAAACAACAAAGCTACACCTGTCACTGATCGCTTCATTACTCCGGTCTTTGTCCTAATGTCTACAACCCTAACTCGACCATCCTTACCCGGATACACAGACACAATTAGGCCCTTTGGCCAACAATTTCGAGGGGAATTTTGGTCAACAACAACAACTAAATCACCTACTTTGAACTGCACACCCTCCCTTTGCCATTTTTGACGTGGAACAAGGGTTGGCAGAACTTCCTTCATCCATCTGTTCCAGAAAAGGTCTGCAAGGCGTTGCGCAGTTCTCCATTGCTTTCGTAGGTATAAGTCACCTTCATCAAAGACTCCTGGTTGAGGTAGGTTAGATGACGATCCTATCAGAAAATCGTTAGGTGTTAACGCTTCGTTTCTATGCGGGTCGACTGATACGTGTGCGAGAGGACGACTGTTTACCATGTTTTCCATCTCAGCCAGCAGCGTGATAAGAACCTCCTCTTTTGGTGCTCTCTCTTTTAGCACAACCCTGAGAGCATCCTTTACACTACGTATAAGACGTTCCCAAGCGCCACCCATGTGTGGACTTGCTGGGGGTATAAAACGCCAGTCGACGCCTTTTTTCACTGCCTGCATTACGAGAGCTTTCTTGTCTAGCTCCTGAAAGGCTTTCTGCAGTTCGGTTTCAGCTCCGCGTAAATTTGTGCCATTGTCCGAGTATATGTACTTTGGCCATCCTCTGCGTGCCGCCATTCTACGCAATGCCATAATTAACGCATTGGTTGTCAGGGCGTATACGATCTCAATATGAATGGCGCGTACTGTCAGGCATGTAAAAAGTACTCCATAACGTCGTGCTTTTTGCCGACCAATAGTAATCTCAATGGGGCCGAATAAGTCAATACCGCAAGCAGTCAATGCTCGCTGATGATGGTTTAGCCTTACTTCTGGCAGATCTCCGAGTCTTGCAGGTTTTGGTATAGCTTTTCTTATGCGACAAAAGTAGCATTGTGACGCAACGGTACGTACAGTCGGACGCAATTTTATAATCCAATATTTTTGACGCAATTCGTTTACCACCAATTCATTGCATGAGTGTCCGGCACGGATGTGGTAATCTAAAACTAAGAGCTTCGTCGTTTGGTGACGACCATCCAGTATGATGGGTGACTTCATTTCTTTGCTGACCCCAGGTGCGGCGTGTATGCGTCCATCGACTCTCATAAGTCCATCTTGGTCAAATATCGGTGTAAGTATGCGTAGTCTGCTATCAGCTTTCAAATTTTTATTTTCTTTAAGTAGTTTAATATCGCTTTCAAAACTCTGTGCTTGCGCATGGCGAAGCAGTAGTAGCTCACCTCTGTGCATTAACTGGTCGGTCAGTCCGCTTATCTCTTTCTTTTTGCACTTTTCAGTAAATAACAAAACGGTTGCAGTAGCACGGAGCAAGCGTAACCAACGTGAAAACCGACAGGGATCCGGTACAGGAAAGTATTCAACTTTATTATTATTTTCATAAAAAATATTTATGTTTTCTTCAGTGTTACTAATCTCTTTATTTTTCTCAGGTTCGACGGGCCAGCTCAGCTTCTTTTGGTGCAGAAACAAAAGACCGGTAAACCACTCGTCGCAACTGTTTAACTTTTTTTTCCGAAGGCTCATAATTCCATTCACCTATCGAACTATGTTCATCAATTTCTCCGAGTCTGTTTGCAATAAATACTTTATAATTTCTTTTATCATTTCTTATCCAATGTAAAACGGTTGTTGAATCTGTCCAATAAAAAACGGCAGTGGGTTTTAAGCGGTGTTCCTTTTTTATGCCATCCGCTAAACGACATGCTAACACAGCACCTTGCAGCTCTAATCTAGGTATAGTGACTGATTTAGACGGCGGAATCACTCGGCTTTTGCTACCTATAAACGAAATGTTATAACTCCCATCGCTGCATTGTTTTCGCCAGTAAGCGACAGCTGCGTATGCGTCAAAAACATGTAGCTCAGGCTTTGTCTCGCTTGCACTCGGGTCCGCTTTAGACTGTGCATCGCGGAAGTCCGTAGCGCTACCGCCCGTAGACGCGGCTACGGCGTCGTAGCTTTTCGTAGCACTCATATCTGTGAGAACCGGTTTCTTATTTTGTTGTTTCTTATTTAAAAAATACCATCGCGGTATTCGGAGCTGGCTTACTTCTTGTAATTGAGTTAACCAGCATTTAAAACACCTAAATAAATCTTCGTTTATTTGTTCGCTCCATTCTATATTTAATTTCCATGTTTGCTGCATTAAGATCTTTCCTTTTATTGTAATAGGTGCGAGAAATCCGTGTATATCAAAGATTGACATAACCAGGCTCAAAACTTCGCGCTTCGTAGGCTTACGTGAGAAATTTAAAATGTCACTAGGGATGCGCTTAAACGACAAATCAAACGCTAACATATCTGTTGCCGGGTACCATAATAACCCAAGTGTGCGTTCCGGTGAGTTAATCATCATATCTTTCTCCATGTTTTCACTAAGGTCTTCCTTTGGAAGATCTTGAAGTACTCTCGGCTCGTTACTCATCTAATTTCGCAAATGAAAACTTCCTTGTTGGTGAATATGCGCCACTTCTGTCACCATTTTTCTGGTGCTATCCTCGTCGTCCAGGCTGTCAATGTAGTCGTCCATATATTGGCTGTTCTGGATGGCGTGGACAGCATCAGGCATATCCGCTTGAAAACGTGATGCGTTCTTCGTTTAGTTAATGTATTGAGCTACAAAAGGTGAACAATTCGCGCCGAATATAAGGGATGTGTTAGTGTATCCTTTAATGGACCCATCTTTGTCTTTCCATAAAAGACGTAAAGCCTGTTGGTCTTCATACCTAATCTTAACACATAAAAACATATATTTTATGTCCCCTACAACGGCAATACGTCTTTCCCGGAATCTAAACATAATTCCAAACAATGAATTTAACAGATCGGGACCCTGAAGTAGAAAATCATTAAGTGATAATCCCTGGGTCTTCGCTGCAGCGTCAAACACCAACCTGAGTTTCTTTTTATTAGGGTTATCAACGCCAAAATGTGGTAAGTACTAAACCCGGTACCGGCTGATGACACCAAAGCTGGTGTCATCAGCGGTGACCGCCCTAGCGTAGTTATTTTTAAACAAATGGTCAATTCTATCCATATAACGAAACGCGTACAACTTATTAGCTTTCATTTTTCTATTAATGGATTTTAAGCGATTTAAGGCATTAAAATAAGAATTCGGCAAAACAGGGTCGTCCTGTTTCCATGGCAAACCAACAGTCCACTGACCGTCAACAAACTCACAAGTATTATTAAGGATTTCTATGGCACGTAATTCATTTGAATTTCTTCGCGGCTTATTACAAATACCTATAGATTCTAAAGAAAAATATTGATGAATTAATTCGCGTATTTGTAATAACTCTTGCCTATAAATATCACAACACGTGTGTGAGTCGGGGTTGGAGTATCGGTGCATTTAGTTGTTGTTGTTACCAAACATGACTGCAAATCACTTACGTAACTTTCATCAGGAATCTAAGATCGACGCGGGCGCGGGCAGCGCGGGTAGCGCGGGCAGCGCGGGAGCGCGCGGGGCGGCCGCACTGCATACAAGCACTGTCGGTCCCGGGTTCGATTAAATAACACTGAGAGTAACACAAATGAGAAGTGAGATGACAAAAAAGTTGACTCACCAATAATCCAGTGTACACACCAACCTAGAGGAGATTTTGTGATGTATGGCTGGCCTGATTTTCCTTTAACACAGATAGAAGGAGAAATTAAATCATAATTATCTTGCCCAATTAGTAACATGGGTCGAGTATTACACATACATAAATGAATATATTGATCAAAATATTTATATTTAGTTAAATCTATGTTTGGCAAAACTTGTATAAGTAAAGGAGACCTTTCCTCTTCCCATACAACTACGGCCACTCATGTAGGTACCTAAGATTCAAAGGTACCAAAATGTAGGAAAAAAATCGTAGATTCCAGAAATATATGTATTATATTTTTTATTATAATTGTACCACCTAAAAATATCATTAGAAAGGTTTGACGGCTTGCAACATTGGATTAATATAACTGGCAAGCATAACTCTTTCGCTGTCGGATGCGTTTCGTTAGCTTACTTATGGGCCAACTAATTATTAGATAAAAGCAAAGAGATTTAAATAGTTTAATGTCTTTGGATAAAAGCCTTAGAGTAACTTATTTTAACATAAACATAACCTGTTTTTAGCAAAAACATGATAAATAGTAACAAAAATAAGTGTTTTTAACTGTTTTGATTTATTTTGTGCGTTTGATTATTTTGAGAGTGACAAATATTAGTAGACCGACTATGTGAGTTTATAGAAAACCATATAATCTAAACTAGGTTTTGCACCTATTGATTATCCATTGTGAGATATTATATAAAATAACTTAAATAATGGCTTCGCGTTTAGCATTAAGCCATTTTCAAGTGGTAAGTAAATACTTATTTTTAAAGTACATTTAGATTTGTACAGTAGATTGAAATAAAATGGAGTCTCACAACACGTGTTGTTGCTAAAAGGACAAGGAAGAAACTCCAACATTTTGAGTTTAGATCTCAAAAAATATTTTTTGTTCATCCACAAACTGTCACCACCACAAAAAACCAGTAAGTATGACAGTTGTCACTGTCATATTTTCGCCCTTTATATGCACGTTTCGTTTCATGTTTACGATTTCTTAAACCATATTATGTGACTTTTTATTTTCCAAAAAAATACTAGTTGTGTAGTGTTTTATAGAAAAATGATATCATCAGAGGCTTCTGCATAATTAATAGGATATTTTAAAGTAAAGTGTACCTCGGTACATTTTGAGCCGAAATGGAAAGGTCTCCAAATAGTTCGTTAATTTTCCTAGCTTGAATATTAAAACGCTCATTAAAACAGTTAGACACATCAAAGTTAACAATTTCCGTTTTGCATACCAGTTCCCCTGAGTCCCATGCGCCGCGGGCGCGCATTGCCATGGTTTCGCCATGCAGCCCCACTTCACTCGCGAGATCAGCAGATATTAGCGTGACGGTCGAGCCGTCGTCTAAAGCCGGCTCCAGATGCTTGCTGTTTGCCGCAAACACCGATCACTACAAACAAAGTCGCAAACATCGACGACAACCACCCAACACAAACAGGCATCCAGACGCTTGGCGAACGTGCTAGTATATTCCTATTAGTTGTGGGTTGACATATTTTTATTTTAAATTAAAAAAAATAGTATCAATGTTTATGATATATTTTAGCGTTTTATTAACGCTTAAATATACTTAAGTAAAATTTTTAAACACTGAAAAAAGACGACAACCTCAGGCGGCAATCGAACCACGCATTTTCCGCATTCCGGGCGGCTGCCTTAACCACTTGGCTACCGAGGTATGGTTTTCACCCGTCGAAATTTGTCAGTGCTTAAAAGGTACTTATGATTTTTAGTCAAAAAATTTTACTTAAATTAAGTAGTTACCTATCAATAAAAAAATATAAATATTTCCTCTTTATTTTTTATTTCCTATAAATTTTGGTTCTGACAATACAAACTAAGGCGCGTCCAACGCATCGGTCACCTTCTGCCTATTTTTATGATTGGCATCTTTAGTATACCAAATGCATTGCTCATTATGGTAGGTATGCTTCCAAAAAGGATAGAGTTGTATCCTCAGACCAATCAGCCATTTTCTTAGCTCCGCCACATTGCGCGCGGAAAACTGCTGATAACCGGAACGTCCGCCGCCCGCAAGCTCGCGCGCAATACTGATGCTCAACAAGCGTGTGGAGACATCGCAAACTGTTTGCCAAACATCCTTTGATTTGTGATGAAAAACCAACACCGACGCGGAACACTGGCAAACACAAACACGAACAGGTAACACAGACAAACACTCGTCCACATGTTCGTGTTTGTTGTTTGCTGTTTGCCGTTGTTTGGCAAGCGTATGGAGCCGGCTTAACAACGCGTGAGTGTGTACGCTACCTTTAGAACCGTGAACAGTAACGGGCACTATTTTTAATAGCACTTTAGGTACGGTTTTGCACTGAAGCGCGGTAGCATGATGTACGGTCTCACTCGACGACTGCTCCGCGTCCTCCGCTGCCGGCTCCTGTCGTTCGCTGGTCTTCTTGACCCAATGCAGGAGGCGATGGTGCGGAATGTCGCATCCTTCGACGTCGCAGGCGGGGGCTGTACACGTAGATGTATCGGCGTGTCGTGGACGTAGGCATTTATAGCATAACTTCTGTGTGCGTGCGAAACGCCAGCGATCTTTGCGTAATGCTTTTCTATATTTACTGCATTTTTCTAATGCGTGCTTGCCTGTCTTGCAAAACATACAGGTTACGTTGATAAGCTCGCAGTTCGGGTAGGCTAGTACGTGATGATGTGGGTTTCTATTGAACTCTGGCCTTCGTTTGTTTTGTTCAGACTGACTTTGTATAAAGCTTACACCAGATGTTGCAATCTTGCTTGCTTCAAAATATAAAAAATCTGATAATCGTTCCAGCTAAGGTTTTTCACTCGAAGTGTAGGCGTAATCAGCCCACTTAGTAACAAGTAAAGTAGGTAGTTTTGAAACAATAATGTTTACCAGGGCTTTGCAAGTAGTCTGTTTGTCTTATAGCACCAGCAGCGGCCACGTAATTCTTTATTCTTATAGAAAACTGGACCAGCTCACTGTGGTATGCTTGAGGTAACGGCGATAATTTTTTCAGTTGTGAAACTATTTTGTTCATGATGATTTCTGGCCTTCCAAAATTGCTTCCAAAACGTAGCTCAAGTGTGCTCAGAATATCATGAGGAGAAGCACACCCCATCAACAAAGATGACACTGTCTCTTTGGCTTCACCACGTAGACATTTTCTGAGTCTCCACATATTTTCTGTATTTTATATAGTTGCAGAGTTCTGTAGATTCAAAATATGCGTTTTTGAACTGTAGCCATTCTAGTGGATCTCCAAAATATACAGGTAAGTCCTTCGATGTGGCAAGTCTGGTTAAAAGTTCTTGGTTTTGATTTTTTTAATGCGGAGGTAGAAATAGCTGTTTGAAGTGCGGCGGCCAAATCCTGAATATCGGTACGGGGTGCTGCCTAGGTGACAGTATTAAAGGGCACTTCTATCTCTCGACTAGATCTGTTCAACTAATCTTGCACTCTTTCTTTTGAAGATGCCACCGACTTACGACTATTTTTTTCAGATTGTAACTTGTTAAGCTCTTTACTGACGAGAAATTTCTCAATTTCTGCTCTTTTTGCAACTGCTTCCGCTTCGATTGCTTGCAGCTCGCTGTGGGCTCGTTTGCGAGCCGCTTCCAATTCGAGCCGTTTTCGAGTAACGGACGATGACGTGTGAGCCGAACTACCCTCACTCGGCAATATTGGTTTCTGCGCAGCGAATAGCTCAGATTTGACTTCTTTTTCATTATTATCCTTTCTTCCACTATAGCTTGCCTCCTGTTCAAGTTCCTTGTGTTGCTTGCGTGCTTTTACGTAGGGAGTTTGAATTAGAGACATCCTGCATATAGGCTTGAGTTCCTTTTTAAATGGCGAAGACGATCCGGCTCGAAGACCACTTTTGTGAGGGATGGTAGGTCGCTTCTTGAGAAGGAGTTAAAGTGGCAAATGAAAAGGCAATTACGGAGACTAAAAATTAGCAGAATGCGGGAGCGCGCGGCACGGGTTTCACTCTGGCGGCGTCGGTGTTGCCAACTTAGCATATTATATGCTAGATTTAGCATATTTTCTTTTAGTTTAGCATGTCTTTTTAGCTGTTGGCATATAGCATATTTGTTTGGCATATTTTTATTAAACACGAAAAGAATGTAAATCACAATTTTTGACAAAATCGATATCGAAAACTCCATTGATGTTCCCACTGCACTAGCATTGTGAACCCTTTTTTTCATGCAAGTATTCTCTATTTAGCCAAATAAGTCTGGTCAAAACAAAACTCCAAAATCGTTTAGCAGTGAAAACCCTGAATGCCATTTTATATATTAGATTTGGCCTAAAAAGAGCAGGAAAGTGCTGGCTATTCTTACACTGTTCCTGACGATGTAATCTGCTTTATGGGTACCAAAGAGAGTTATGACTCTGGCTCTCAGTCTTCCACATCAGCTGCTGTTGATGAAGATGAAAAAGATATAGATATTTCATTTCGCTGATTTTATTTCGTAATAAAAACTAACTCAGAATTATGTTAGCATTTTTTTGGCATTTCATATGGAGAGTTAGCATATTTTTGGCTTATTTTTTACACCACTCTAGCTTAATTTGAAGTAGTTGAGTTGGCAACACTGGAGGCGTTAGTGCGACTCACAAAGTACTTTTTTATATGTGCGACTGTCGCTCGGCCGAGGTGGGGCCGGCGAAATTATGTCGTGCAGTGCGCGCAGGTACCGAACGAACGAAAAAATTTAGGTATTTCGACATCAAAGGTTTTAAGACCACCTCGCGCTCTCTGACCGCTCATTATTATTAAAGATTAATAAGCAAAAAACATTACAATCGGTGAAACTTAGGATCTATTGCCATCATCAACACTCTCTATGTTGTTTTGACTACTAGAGTTAGATATTTGACACAATTTGTAACTCTGGTACTCACAACAACAGATAGATAGGTTATTGAAACCGGCCGTAATAGACAGGACATGGAGATCAAAACTTTAATCCACAACTTAAGCTCGGACTACATGCATCCGGAATCACACGGACCCGAAAAAACACGGCCCCGGATTCATTCCGTAGCTCAAACAAATATATGAATTTTTACTGCATCGACTACATGTGATCAGGGGCCTTCCGATCCCGATTTTCACCCGGAAGCAACCGAAACATGCTCCGGACGTCTCCGAGTAGCCGGTCCGTTATTTTTCGGCACGGGGGGCGGGGCCTATCAATATCGTATGAAGTTGTATGGAGCTGACCACACGAGAACTCGAGAAACGTCCGTTCCGGTCCGGTCCGGAGGAATCACGCGCCAGTCGATGACAGACGCTCAAAGCGGTCGGTCGCGTCGCGTGCGCAAGCAAAACTGCAAAATAGTAGTTGATTCCGAGCGTCTCATTAAGGTGATAGTAGTAGTAGCACAGAATAAATAATAGTACCCTACTACTAGTACACTACTACTACTAGTAGTAGTAGTGTTCGTAGAATTTATCAGAAAAGAACCTTATTTTTGTATAAGACTTGTAGAATTCATATTCCGTTATGCGGTCTATGTGAAAAGGATTAACCCAATATCTTTTCACTTTCTTCTGTTTCCTATTACATTTCGACTGCGATTTTTGCGTAAAATGGCCAATTTTGGCGTTGCCGATCTCGGAATCCAAAATACATTAACAATTTTGACTTATTGAATAATGTAGAATAGCTTTTGGAATAATGCGTAGCGGCCTCGCTTTTTGTAAATTTTGCTTAACGTATACTGCCCGGAGGTGCTTCTATATTTGCAACTTTAAAAATGGATCTTATCCATCCAGACAACATAGTCCTGGTGGCAGTCTTAACTATTCCTGTTACTGAAATAAACAGTTGATCTATGTTTACTTCTGATCTTCTCCTTTGAGAAGCCTGTATTAATAATTGTATATGACGCACCGGACAAATACTAGGGTCCGGGTGACTTAACATAAATGCCAACCAGACTGTTGGTTGTAGCTGAGTCTGTTTTAGACCCATGTTCCGGCCATAATATTATTTCCTTATCTTTTTGTAATAATTTGTCCTTTTAAATTACAATGTTTACTAGAAAAAAACACACGCACACACACTTCACAGTGACGTAATACCGCTGGCTTGCAGCACTACTAGAAAAAATCATAAAATTTAACCGCCTGTGTGGTCTAGTGGCTAAGCTACCTGTTTCAGACCTAGAGGTCCCGGGTTCGATTCCCAGCGGGGGGTACATCTTTGTGTGCTCGGTTTGGTTGGTGGTAGGGCTGTTAAGTCCGCCTGGCTAGCTACCACCATCTTATCTAAGTCTGTCGCCATAACAACGATGTTTATAGCATTGTTGTGTTTCGGCAGTTTGAGATAAGATAGCCAGTTCCTCAGTGAGGATTCCGGGTGAAGCGCGCTTCCACCTTCGGCCTTATCGTCACTTACCATAAGATGAGATGAAGACCAAGCGCTTACCCGATAAAAAAAAAAATCAAGAGTCTTCTGGGGTTTCCGAGAGGTAGCTTAGCGGTTAGAGCAGTGGACCGGCAATCCAAAGGTCACGGGTTCGAATCCCGTTCGAGCTTTCCAGAGACTGGTTGTTTTTTTTTCTAGTAAACATTTTATTCTACAATTATATAGCATTGTGAATGCAAAATTTCAATAATAAAGATTTTTAATTAAACCTAAAATTGCAGAGAAAGATTTTCATAAAATGCGGGAAGGCACTTTTTTGAGCTCCTAGATTGAACTACTGTTCTAAACAAATGAAATAAAAAAAATAGAATGTTATCACTTATATAGTCTTAAAGTGCGTAGCGGCCTGGGAATTTTTAGATATCATTGATTTTATATAGAAAAAAAAATCTTATTCGAAACCAAAAAACTTCGAAAATTGCTTTAAGGTAACCGTGAATTTCTTCTATCTACGATAATATTAGTGAGCAAAATTTATACCAGAATAATCGTTACTTCATTGTAATATTAAGCATGAATTTATTATCCTATTTCGATAATAACGATAAATACAACTGCTAAATTACAACAAAATGCGAAATTGGGCATTTTACGCAAAAATCACAGTCGAGATGTAAGTAATAGGCCTCTTAACGGCTACAGCTAAGCATACAATTTCAACTAAAGTTAAACTTTCCATTGTCGGCTGGACGACTATCCAGCGCAAGTGCTAGAGACCGACTGAGTAAATTTCTCTCCGGATTCAAAACGGAGCGCGTGTAGTCGATTACTTGCCGAATTTGCTTTTTTCCCGGGCCGGACTGATTCCGTATGCATGTAGTCCGAGCCTTATTACCAAATGGTAACAAGTCTCAGTTCGACGCACAAAGTACTTTTTTGTTTGATGTTTTGCGCCCTCTAGTGCAGTCGTCTTTGAGCGCGAGCGAATTTGACGTAAACTTAGATTAAAACAATTTAAGGACGTAAACAATAGAAAATAATATGCCATTGCCATTGCGTATTGCGATACTGCAAATTCCGATATGGAAAAACGGCTAGTTGTGATTACAGCTTATTCTTGTAAGTATTTTGTATATTTAACCAACAATCAGACTGTAAAATATTTTTTAATAAATTAGTCTAGAACATTTACCGTTGCCCTATGCTGACCTCTAGTAGTGAAAAGCAAAAGTACTTTCCAATTGGCAAACAAATGAAACGCTACGAAATCTTCGCTACGATAAACCGAATGTATGGGATTGACTTAAGCAAAAGTTACCTACGACGTAAAATTTACGCTAAAATAGACCTAATTGACAGTTTGACAAGCCAAGCATCGATAATTTAGCGATCACTCAAACATTGAAGATAAAAATTCACACAAAATGGCGATTGTTTGATCAGCTGATGAAGGAATAGTTGTGTTGTGTTGAAAGTTTTGTTTAAAATGCTCTTTTTAGGGCTATTGTGGACTGCGATAATCAAGTGCTCAGGCGCTAAGGAAGAAATGTTTCCCTACGTTACTTGGAGCAAAGTAACGAAATCGAGTTTGTTGTACTTGTGAATAGTTCTCAGAGTTCTCGTTTACGAACTTTCAAATATTTAGCTAAGGTCTGCCGGGAATTGCGTGCTGATATAGTTGTTGCGATGTGAGTGACCAAATAAACATTTTCCGCAACGAAGAGCAAGTCGCTGCATAACAATTTGTAGGGGCTCTCAAACCATACAAACATTTGGGCCAAATAAATCCACCTAAGTACCTTTAATCATGACAAGAAAGGTCAAGATTAAGACAACAGTAAGGGACTTTTTGTATAAATATTAAATGTAACCTATCCATAATGTCCATTTATCAATTTATAACTTAGATTGCCTATTTGTTTTACAGGTTCCAATGAAGATTTAATTTGCCAGGTAGCTTAGAGTATTAAACCAAGGCTCTAAGTGTAGTAAGGTGTACCTATTGACTATACCCTATAAATCTTATACAGACAAGCATCTTTCTTAATAGGAAAAGATATCAGTCCTTACGTTCAAACGGTAAGTTTTAATAAATAAATTATTACTTACATAATAAAGGTAAGTATTATGCCTATTATTATATTGGGATTTACCAGGAAATGTCAGTTTTGTTAAAATTGCTAGAATAAAGAGTATTGGCATAAAGATAAAACTATTTTATGTGGTTTTGCAGGTTTGAGACGACGATTCAAAAATCTTAAATGTTACCTCATAATTTGGAGGATGGACTTCCTCAGAATGGTGAACAAACATGGTTATTTGGTAAAAAACAATATCAAGCAATTTTGTATAATACATAGGTACTTACCTACTAACTTTTTATCTATGACAATTTTCTATAAGTAAGTATATTGTTCTAATTTCTTAGGAGATTCTGGATACCTTCAAAAAGCATGGTTAATGATAATAACAACAATATTTAATGCTGCATCAGACTCACAAGAAAGGAGGGGTGTGTACCACATGTCATATCCAACAATGAAACTGCATTGAACATGGCTTTGGCATCGTTGAATTTAGTTATTTATATGATTTTTTTTGTGGAGCTCTAATGTTGTCAACGTTTTTATTCTACAAAAAGGAGCAGTCTGTGCCATAAATATAGTTAATTTAGTTCTAAGTTTATTGTGCTTTATTTAAAAAGATTTACTTATGTACAAAAAAACAATACCTTCGTTGACAACATTTTTATTTTAAGAAAAGGAACAGTGTGCCATAAATATATTTAACCCATAAAATAGTGATTTGGTTTATATGATGGGGAAAAATTAAGTATAAAGTTAATTTAGTTCTAAGTTTATTGTACTTTATTAAAAAGATTTACTTAGGTAGGTACTACTAAAAAGCAGTACCTTCATAAACACACAATTGGCATTTATTTTTATACACATATAGTTTTAATGTCAATAAGAGAAAGTGAAGCCTCATATTTAATAAACTTTGACTTTGAGAGAGTTAGGTAAGGAAATAAGAATATATTAAGAAATACAACATTAATGTTATTTTTTACTTGATATTTAATTTTACTTGCAGTAGGTACCTATAGAAAATGTTTAAGTACCTACTTATATCAATTTCTACTAGTCATAACATTAAGCTATTGAAGTTGTACTTGATTCATTATCAACATACATATGTATAAACTTGCATTATTATTATCCGATTATTAAATCTGGTGGGTTCTATTGTGTTTGTTATAATATTGTTTTTTCTTTAAATAGGTGGCTTGTTATACATATAATACAAATTAAGTTCCATATCTAGCATACTCTGTAATAGTTTAGTTATTATCAATTTGGCGATTGTGAAGTAATCAATTGTAATTGTTGCTTGAGTTTGTAATGTTAGTATCACATTTTTATTTGTGTAAATCTGTAAATGGTTTGCTGTTTCACATTTTCAGTGTTATACTTTTTATAGAACTGTCGATTCACTTGTGAATATAAAATAAATAAATAAAATTAATTGTTTTTAAATTATTTTTGGTAAATATATACTACCTACCTACTAACTTTTTATGTAAGTATGACAATTTTCTATAAGTAAGTATATTGTTCCAATTTCTTAGGAGATTCTGGATACCTTCAAAAAGCATGGTTAATCATAATAACACCAATATTTAATGCTGCATCAGGCTCACAATAAAGAAGGGATGTGTACCACATGTCGTATCCAACAATGAAACTGCATTAAACATGGCTTAAAGTTGTACTTGATTCATTATCAACATACTAGGGTAATTATATAAAATTAATTGTTTTAAAATTATTTTTGGTAAACATATAAATAATCCTATGTTTTATTTCGAAACATTATCAACCAACTCATAATGAATGGCAGTGAAATAAATAATGTAAAATAAATAAATATTTTAACTTGTCGCGTAGAGACCACGATCATGTCATTGTGTCTGTGAAGGCGTATATTTGATAAATGATTTGACTTTTAATTTCAATTATTTTCGGTACCTACCGCTATAAATAAGTAACAATGAAACAATCCTATATTAAGGCGATGTTGTCTTCATCGTCATCCTATGAACGTCCTGAACGTTCCCACATGAACGACAGCACTAAGGCAGACTGGGCTATAACAGGCTTAAGCCCTGAGCCAATACAACCGCAGTGTGCTTTACGTGCCTTCCGAAGCACGGAGGAGCTCGAGACGCTTTTTATTTGGTTACCCATCCCTTAGCTCGGTAATGTGAAAGTTGCGTAACTAACTGGCAAGATCACAAACCGGTGCGGCGCGGGCGGGGACTTTTTGCATTAGTTAAACCTCTAGCTTACCTTTCAAGTAACAGTAAGTACATTGCTTCGCTAGTTTGCATATTTTAAAATTAGTTTTAATTTAACCAGCAAAACCATGTACTTGGAATGTTTTTTATTTTATTTTATTTAGGACAATAATCAATTAGAAAAGTAATGTGATAGGTGTTGTAGTTAGACAACTAAACCCGAAAGCCTTAGCCGCTACGCCATAGAGTTACTTTAGGCGATGTACTCATACAAGATGCAAACGTTTTAATCACTACCTAGTGGGTACTCGCATCTAAGATCAAACTGTTTAAATGTTCGCGCGGTTTGTAACATTTAGTGTTATCACTTATTTCATTACAGACGGACGTCAAGTTGTTAATATTTGAGAAATTCTTGGCAGCAAGCGTTTGCTTGTGGTCTTCAGTCTTAATTTATTTATATTATAAGCTGAAAAATGGGTTTGGTCTCATATCAATATCATATTATGGTGGGTAAGTCACTCGTCATCATTATAAGTACTTATTTACAAACGTGCTTGCCTGGCGAACTTCCGGCGAAAAAAGCGATTGATTCATTTTTCAAACTGTCTCAAGAATTTCTTAGTAAAGTGACATTCAATTCACTAAAACTCAAAAGGATCGGTGTGGTTACTACCTATTTATGAATCTTACAAAGCGTTAGATTATCATCAAACAAAAAAATGCTAAAACAAGCCTGTATGTTCTATATCCCTTAGCTTATCGATATCGATGTAGCCTAGCGAATTTGATGAGCGATTTTGACGCTGTCACCGGTCGAGCGTTTGCCAGTTGACTAGGCCCTCAGTTCACCACACTTTTCGAAGCGGAAGTAGATGATTTAGTGGTGTTCAAGTGATGTCGTTTTATTTATCGATTAATGTTATAAATAGATAATATTTTTAAATCGTAATTTTAAGTTTTATATATGTAGTAATTCTAATTTAATGATCATTGCGCTCGGGGACTGTTATGTAGTGTAACAATATCGTGCGATGATCGTTTAATCTGAATATTACTACTTATGTTAAACTTAAAAGACATTGAATGGATATAATATAAGAAAATAGGATAACACAATTAAACATATACACACATGCGTTATGACATTGGTGTTAAATGATAATGCATCAAATAAATCTATGGAATGATATTTCATTCAATTCATTAAAAATAACAAATTTAAATCGACAAAAATAATTTGATACTTGCGATTGCGAGTTTTCATTAACATAATGTGGACTTAATAATATCTATGTTTCCTTAGGTATTTTATGAAAAATATATAGCTATAAATGAAACACTATATGGATCAACTCGTTTAAATCTGTTGAAGTCAGCCATTTACCTTATCATTCCCATCAGTTGATTCGTAAATCCAATCACACAACCATGTTAGATATGTTTTGAAGTAGACTCGATTTTGGTATACGGGAGTGTATATTAATCCTTACTTATGATAAGTGATCGCGGGGGTGGGTTTACTTCAAAAATGAATGTTGTCAATATGCTGTTCGTAGGTACTAGCTAGGTACTTATGTTATTTCACATTGTTTTATGATTAGTTGTTGAATTTTTAATAAGTTGACACTTCATTACTAAATAAATAGTATTTGAAATACCGAAATTTTCATTTCCATCCCTAATTGTCACTTGCTTTTCCAATGTTATATATTATTGTTAATGCTGATTTTGGTTAATCTTCATCAAAATTATCGATATGTCGAATTTCATAACGGGACATCCCTACCGCAGAGCGACACCTACCGTGGGGTAGGTAAAACTTATTCTAATTGTTCTTAGTTATACTTCTTAATATTCTTAATATAAGGTTTTGCCTTTCAACGTTAGATGGCGTAACTTGTATGAAATAGTGTTTAATAGCCGCTCTATTACTATTTAAATCTCTTTGGAAAATATCAATAATGTACAACTGTCTAACTGTGAACGAAACTAAGGAAAATAGAAATAGGCCCTGAAATTAAAATACTATTTTTTTATTTTTTGGTTGACAAACAAATGTGCACCATTTGCGTACGGCCATTGAGTTATAATGTACTACGTATTGGTCCAAAACTACGTACTAGAGAAGACGTCTCAACTAGACTGTTTGTAACACGCATTAGAGCTAGCTCGCTTCAACTGTAGTAGTCTGTGGCAGGTGCTAGATGCAATAACACGTGTGTATTCTGTGTTCTATTTTATTAAAATATACCTTTATGTGTGCTAAAACAACTCAGGAAAGACAAATAAAACTAAAGGATCACTTTTCATCTGGAAATACGTACTAAATTATCGATGTAACATGCATTTGACTAATTATTTTATCAAATCGCCGAGACATGAAGCGGCGGCCATGTTTCGGTAAAATGCATATAGTAACAATAATATAACAATATTTATAAACTGCGCGCTTAGACATTTCTATGACAACTAGGTAAGTCCCGCACCACGGTACAAGTATCATTGTAGCTGTGCACATATTTGTATGGGACGTCTTCTCTAGTTTATTTACCTCAATGCATACGGCTCGGCTTTCATAAAACGCCATCTATCGAGTGCTAATTTATATTTTTTAATTTGGGCTGTCAGAAAATCGCCCATTAGCCTGCTTTTGTTCTGAGAATTAGCCTTTCAACCATTGAGATCTTTATCTATAGAGAGAGCATAAGTTTGCTATCTCTTTCTGCCTTAATCCATTACTACTTTTGTTCCGTTTCGGCACATCATGTTTACCCTAAGTAAAAGAAAGACAAAACATAGGATGAAAGGACCGTGTCGGTGAAACTGTGCAACGTTTTACATGGATCCAGCGACACTTGGCCCCAAACAAATCGCTGTCATTATTTTACCTACCAAATAATTATTTGTTTTTTTAGTTGCATAAGTGAATATTATAAGTGTACATATTATTCCGTTGGGCTTAGTTGAACAACAAGTTGTTCAGTCAAACATTGCAGTAATAGAAGTGAGTGGCAAGTGCCTGGAATATCGTTTCTTACGTAAGTTTTGTTAATCTGGTTTGGTGATGATTATTAGCAATTAACCATGCAATATTTGATTTGTTTCTATTGAAAATGCTAATAAATGACTGTAAATCTTTAATTCTAGTCTTAAATATGCTTTTGGTTTAATACGGAAATTTCATAAAATTATTTCAACATAACCTGTAATCAGTATTGTCAGGTACTTGGCAAAGTTTACCCCAAAAATACTTAGGTTTTAGTATGGAACGAATAGCATAAAATAAATTATCTAATTAAATTATATCCACCCGTACTTTTTACCTTTCCTATCTATTCGAGCGTTAGACTGAGCGTGGTAGAAAATAATAAATTTAGTTTTAAGGTTTTAGGGGCCTCACGAGAATCAAGCCTGCCTAGTGTAAATTATCGTTTATTTTCTATTTATTTTAGATTTACAAAGGACGAAACTCTCAAAAAAATGATAATGGAGACATAAAAATAAAGAAAAATGAAATCTTAGCGAAATCGCAGCCACTTATCAAAACTTGATAACACGAATACTATTGAGGACTTGAATACTGACAATAAAAATAATCTAGAAGTAAGTATCACAAATCATAAAGAGTGTCGCTTCTGAGATTTTGGTGTCAAAACTTGGAATTTTTTTTTATTATTTTATATATTTTTCCCATAACATCAAAGTTTTTGTTTGTTTTAACTTCTCTATTGGTTTATCAGTGACCGCGATTTCGCAAAATTCTCCTTTATTTTAGTATGAATTTTCGGTATTCCACAAAATTAAGATGAAGTATTTATGTTACAGGTTGTTTAATCGTGCAGTAGTTGCAGTACTGAAGAAACATTAGAACCAAAGCAGCAATGCATCTTTTTCACTTAAATAATCTTGACTTTGTCAGATTGATTCATAATTAAAAACAGCGATTAAAAGTTAAACTTACGTTGAAATTAATGTTAGAAAGAAACAATTTAGGCCACGGATTGTTTCATAAATAAGAGTTACCTAATAAAATTTGGCTTCACGTGTTATTTTATTTTATATTGTATAAAATTTCTCAAAGATTGATTGATATTTCATCCACAATACATTGTTGTTGATTTTATGTTTTCGTTTCTTTTATTCTTACCATTCTACATCCAACTCAAAAATGAGAGGTGTTATGTCGAGAGGTCGAGACAATCATGGTATTTGTTCTTAACATTGTATAAAATTTACCCATATTTAGGGAGTGACAACTGTGAGCTAGCAACATTTTAGTAACGCCCACATAGGCCCCTTTTTTTGTGCATGTGTGAAAATTTTGCACATGGAAGTTACCTCTATAGTATCTATCTCAATGCTTTCAAAATTAAATGAATGATTGGTCTCGCTGTGGTCGAGCGCAGCGAGACCTATCATTTATCTAAGCTTACAACCATTGAGCTTTCTAACTATAGAGAGAGCATAAGTTTGCTATCTTTTTCTGCCTTATCCATTACTATTTTGGTTCCATTTCGGCACATCATGTTTACCCTAAGCTTTGACTATATACATGTCTAGACGGAGCATCGCGGTACAAACGCTTCTCAAAATCCGCCTGGTTTTTGTATTGAATTTGAAGTGTGCGTGACAGCCGCGTATCTGACACTAGCGCGAATGGTTGCCAGCGAATGCCTAATTTCCGATAAAGTAGGGAAAAAATATTTATGCACAATATAATTTTAAAATGATTCATAACTTAACATAACTTTTTCAATTAGGTATGTCTATCGTATATGTAGGTATAACGCATAAAAGAAGCTGGTGTGTTTAGAAAAAATGGATGATTGAAGAAGGCGAGGGCGAGTACAATAAAATAATGCGCTAATGGAAGCCTGCGTGCGTGTGATATGTTTGTAATAGGGACGAAATAGAAGCAACAGGCAGGATGATTTACATTTAATACTTAATCAAAATTGATTTTTTAATTAGAAATTTAAATATTTCAAAATTAAAATCAAAACAATTTATGGCGTTCTCTTTGTATTTGTTTCTTATATAGCTTTCGTTTGGATGTTACATCATTTTTCATGTTCTCTAATTTATTATTATGTTGAAATCTTATAGTTAAATATTTCGACAACGACTTTTTTCTACCAGATCAGTTGGAAATCTGAAAATTCAAATGTTTGCTATGTGGTTGAACAGTTGTAAAGGTTACATAATGTGATGACTGCTCATCAATATCCGTGTCCAAATAGTTTACCTACATGAGACGAGAAATATTGACCTTTTAGGGGCACAAACATACACCCGCACTTTCTCAAACATCGTCAGCCTATAAACGTCCCACTGCTGGGCGCAGGCTTCCCACGTGGAGATAGCACGTGGGAATATTGAGCCATAACCCACCACGCTGGCCCAATACGTGTTGGTGGGTTTTAACAACTGTCATCTTACGACAACAAACGGGACCAACGGCTTAACGTGCCTTTCAAAGCACGGAGGAGCTCGAGATGTTTTAAATTTGGTCACCCATCCGTGACCCGGCATTGCGAAAGTTGCTTAGCGGGCAAGATCGCAAGCCGAACGTGCTAGCCGATGCGCCATCGAGCTCTGAAGCATACATACTACCATCCCTACATACATATACTTAAACACACACTTCTTACATAAATACTTACGTACATTCCATTTCAAACATAATATTTTTTTTACTCGTTTCGAATATCGATACGATACCACAATAACAATTTATAATAATAGTATTTTAAAATATTACAGTAGGTATTATATTTTTTCTTGTTTTAGAACGGAACCTATAATCCAGTCAAATTCGATGACGAATGTTTGTAAACAGATTACTGTTATACCTAGTTGCAGTAGGATTTTACTTTTTCTTGATAGACATTCACAAGAAAACAGTTAACTATTGTGTCTTTCTTTCAAAAAACTGTAAAAATCCTAGTGAAACAAGACATTTGCATAAAGGACAGTAATATGTTTACAAACATTCGGCATCGAATAGAAACCGTGACATTTATTTACGCTCTTATAAATCAGACATCAGTTTTAAAAAAAAGAAAAACTTTTAAAGCGTTCCAATAATAATTATATTTAATGTATTTACTTTATTTACAACAAAACCATGTATAAATACTAAATTACAAGACTGAGTATTTTTTTTCATACTTATTATATTTAAACCTCCTTTTATATTCTGCCACCAATAATGGAAATTCTACATATTGATACAGCAACACTACGCATACATGGCCGTTATTATTGTTAAACTTTAAATTTTTATTAAAATTTATCGATACTTACAGATGAAACGTGACTTTCCTTTTCGAAAAAATTTTTCTTTTGTAGTTTCAACAGAATTTCACTGAGCAAACGGTCAAATTGCGAACAATTTCACCGAAACGCGAGAGGTAAACACTGGTTGACGGCACAATGACACTGACCGTCAGGATTGCGCGATAGGCCAATTTTGGCCTATAAATTTTTCTACGTTTTTTTACGGCCAGGCTCTATCTAGACATGTATAATAAATAATCAAAGACCCTAAGTAAAACAAAGACAAAACATTGGATGAAAGGGCCGTGTCGGTGAAAATGCAACTTTTTACATGGGGCCAGCCGCACTTGGACCCAAAAAAATCGCTGTCATTATCTATTTTTTAGTTGAATAAGTTTATTTTTTGGCGAACTTAGTATTTCGGTGGGTTTAATTTAATAGAGAGTTGTTCAGTTAAACAATTTGTAGTAATAGAAGTGAGTGAAAAGTGTCTCGAATATCGTTTTCAAGGTAAGTCTTGTAACGCACACATAGGCGACTTTTTTTAGTGCTAGTGTGAAAATTATACATGGGTTTGATCCCTAGGTTTGATCCCATTTCACACCAAATAAAGAAGAAAGCTGTAAAAATGCTAAAAAAAACACAAGAAAACCAACAACCGTTAAAAAGAATTACAATGTTATCTATCAATAACTGTACATAGGTACCAGTTTTATATTAACATTAATTACAATTTTATTTCAATCATCAAAGAAAATAATTAAGATTAGGCTGTATGAGCTTAGTCCGAAAATAGAAAAATACAATAAAAGTATCTGTATTGCTAGTGTAGAAATTATATCTCCATTTTTCATAGAATAAGTACTGCGCCCGTACCCATATAATATTTAAAATACGCAAATAGTTTGGTCCAACGCCTATTTGAAATTATTTTGTCCATTTTCACTACAATAAATGTAAAATGTATTAGTTTGTTGCTTTCTGACAACCAGTCCTGAGTTGCCACCTCTTTAAATTTAAATATTCCGATTACGAATTTACGATTCTGTGTTACGATTGAACGATCTTCGAAAAGGATTCCTCATGTGCGTGTGTGTAGTTAGATTAAATAGCAAGTTTCTTCATCATTTTGTGTAAGAAAAGAAGTTTAAGTGTTTTTTCAGTTACAGTATATTAAAACAAGAGCTAGGGCATTGAGAAAGAGTATATACTTTATCAAATTCCACCCAAAATTACACAGTTCGCCCAGGTAGAGATCTGCGTCTATTGCAATATGGCCGTCCTGTAATGATTCGGTGGTCAGTGATATTATTGTGATTTCATCTCTTAGAAAATATCAAAATGGAACTTCGTGTCGGTAATAAATACCGACTGGGCCGTAAAATTGGCTCAGGATCTTTTGGAGACATTTATCTTGGTGAGTACGATTAGAAATGATTGTAAACAAAGAAAGATGGTTACTACTGTTGGCCAGCTGCGACTTTTTTGTTTCGAAATTACTATTTCTTTTTGTGTCAAGAGCATAGTATTCGTAGCTGCCTTATTTTAGTTGTTCACATTATTTCTAACCTAAATCAGCCTAACATTTACATGACTCATACATGCGATTTGTAAGATGGAATGTTGTTCTAAGCTGTCTTCTTTATCTTGTAAGCCCTAACTCGCATATTTTATTATTTTACAATATCTAAAACGAATATGTAATTAATTTTAATACTGTATTTAAAAAATATTTTACTCTATTTCAGGAACTAATATTGTAACCAGAGAGGAAGTAGCTATTAAATTAGAATGTATTAAAACTAGACATCCACAATTACACATAGAGAGTAAAATTTATAAAGTTATGCAAGGAGGTGGTAAGTATTTGTTTTGGAAAAATAAAAAGTTTGTGTTCTGTTCCACGATCACATTTTACAAGATACTAACACATTATTGTCTGCCTATTATTTCTTACTGAGTCAATATAACTAGGTATAACTAACAATAACTATTATTAGATTTTACATTAACCTGAAGTATCCTACTTTTGTGTACACGCTTATTTATACCCAAAAGAGATCTAGGTATAACTCGTTATATTATAATATTTGTAAAAATAAGCTTCAATAGGAAAGTTTGTAAGCTTCTCAAATAAAGTACAAACTAAATTTTGTACCAGTTCATTTAACAAATCATTATATTATTTTTATACAGTTGGTATTCCTGAAATTAAATGGTGTGGATCTGAAGGAGACTACAATGTAATGGTAATGGAGCTGCTTGGTCCATCTTTAGAGGACCTTTTCAATTTCTGCTCTCGTCGATTCTCACTTAAAACTGTGCTACTCCTGGCTGACCAACTCATATCCCGAATCCAGGACATACATTACAGAAACTTTATCCATAGGCAAGTATAAGTAAATGTCTAGCAATATCATTTGTGACGATGCAGGTCATAAGGTCAATGATAATTACTACTTCACTATGTTAACATCTCTGTCAAGTTTATTATTGATTCTTATTGTAAATCTTATTATCAATGTCATCAGATTTCTTTCCCAAGAATAGAACATGCTTTAAATAAATAATTTTCTTTTTTTGCAGAGATATCAAACCAGATAACTTTTTGATGGGTTTAGGTAAAAAAGGAAATTTAGTGTATATTATAGATTTTGGCTTAGCTAAGAAGTACAAAGACCACCGCACATTACAACATATCTCATACAAAGAAAACAAAAATTTGACAGGTAAATATATTTTTTTTTTAAATTATGTACCAGAAGGTAATAAATATTTAACAACTCGTTAATATGTGTAATCTTTCATTGAGGCAATTAGCTCTAGTTACACCCTGCCTTCCAGTGTCTCATAATAATTGAGAACTTATTAAGGTTCTGCTACAAATCACAACAGCATCAATGCCATCGTAAAAATGTATCACTGAATTTACTGGTGTTATAAGATCTTAGAGTCACACACATTGCATGTTTAGAAAAATCCAGAATATGCTTGAAACACCATTATTATTATGGTAGTAAATCACATGATATTTACATTTGATAATTGATTTTAAACCGATTGGAGAGTTACGTGAGAAAAAGATAGAAGCATAAATTTATTTAAGCTGTGTAGTGGTGGCTCATTTTACTTTATTTTAAGCCTCGTAACAGAGTGTAATATTTTCTTTTGTTTTTTTTATTCCCTGTCAGTATAACCAACATTAAAAAAAAAATTAACATACCGGTCAGTTACGTGAGAAACTGAAAAATAGAAACATCCATTTATTTATGAGTTGTGGAGTGGCCGCTCATCAACGAGTACAATCAAATCTCATTCTGTAGGTGTTGTAAGTGAGAAATGGCTTTTGTTATCATCATATTCAGCCCATGTCATTCCACTGCCGGACATAGGCTTCTCCCAATGCATGCCCAATCCATGGCTCTTCTCATTCAACTGCTGCTGGGTTTGTGGAGAGTGCAAATAATATCTTAAAGGCAGTGACAGGCTCACCACTTGTTGTTATTCTGGGAATAGTTGCAGTTGAAGTGCCGCTGTGAAAAGTGGACTATACTAGTTTTGTTCCTGCCATCTGACCCTGCCTATGATCACCCCTTAGGGACTACAAAAGTCGTGAGCAGTCTTTTTTATATGATATGAAACTGTATATTTTTGTGTTGTACTCAAAATGTATACAGTGTGTTAAATGATACAACGCTTAAAAATCAATGGAACCCACAACTAAGCACAATCTAGGTTGTTGTTCCAATTCAGTTTCCAAGAGTTTTCTCAAATCACACATAAAGCCTATTTCAAGCATGTCTAGAAATCTTTCAATTGGTTTTCCCTGTTAAAATGTTCAGTAATTGGTTATTAGTTAGCATTGTTACTTACTTGGGAGTTTGAGCATCTTTCGGAGATTGAGTTTCATCTGAGGTTTATCCTTTTTTAAGTGAAGTATCATTATCTAAATAAATAAACCATTGTGAAATCAAAGTAACATCTTCATAAATTAGGTGTTAAATTAATGCAAAAATTTTATTTTATTTTAAGGTACAGCAAGATATGCTTCAGTGAACACCCATTTGGGCATTGAACAGTCTCGCCGCGATGACTTGGAGTCACTGGGCTATGTGCTAATGTACTTTAACCGTGGCAGCCTTCCGTGGCAGGGCCTTAAGGCAGTCACTAAACGCCAAAAATACGAAAGAATATCTGAAAAAAAGTTATCCACACCCTTTGATGAACTTTGTAAAGTAAGTAACAAAGTAATTACTCTATTATTTATGTACGTAATTTATACAGATAATACATACGTACCAATTAAAAACATTCTTAATAATTTTTGTAGCTATGTAATTAATTAAATATAGATTTTGATTTTTAATACCATAGTAGTAGCAGGAGCAACGAGTTTTAAAGTAAAATGCAGTGATGCCTATAAAAAGATATGCTTCACAATGTTTATGGTATAATATTACTTACAATTTTAGTTTATAAGTTAATGATCACTATCACAGGCTTGTCTTATTTTGTTTCATACAAACCGGTGCTGCCTAAATGATCACTATCACAGGCTTGTCTTATTTTGTTTCTTGGTACCTCTTTCTTGGCAGTCAGGCATACAGCCCAGCTGATGATAAGCGGTTACTGTAGCATAGGGACACATCACTAGAGGTCTTGTTTTTGTTTAACATACAGTAAAGCCTTGTTTGCACCTGTGGTAGTAGTTTTGTAGAGAAGCATTGCTTCGTTACTTTGCTTATTTAAACAATTTATTAATTAATCAAATTAGTGAAGCAATGTACTTCTTCTCAACTAATTTACTAGCACAACATGTTGCAGTCTTCCTTAAATGTAGATCTAATCTAAAATATTCATATTTTTAAACTAATTTGTAAACTCTGCTCTTTAAAGTCGATATTTCAGTAAATCACGCTTCTATATAATTAACCAGGCTTAAGACGATTATTCCTACGCTCTGAACTTGTTGTACTTTGAATGTGATTAAAATGTTCAATGGGTACAGCCGTGCCGTGTAGCAGTAGTGAATCACTAAAAGAATAATGCAACCCCCTCTACCCCTGGGTGTCGTAAAAGGCGACTAACGGACTAAAGACTGCACATACATCCAACAGCATAGAGTGGCGATGAGCTCACCATCTATCACGCTGACTGTATGTGCAGTGGTAACTTGGTAAAACGTGGACTGCTTCTGCGATCCTCATTGCCTGGTCTCTGGCTAACCCTTTGGGGATAATATAATGATAATAATAATAAGCCTTTATTCAGAAAAAGTTTATAAGTACATTTTTAATTAACAATTCAGTAATCAACATCTGTTTGCCCTTTTTTGGCAGAGGCCTTCTCTAGCCCACTCCATTCTTTCCTATCTTTCGCTATCCTTGTCCACTCTGATCCCGCCATCTCTTTCAACTCATCCTCCCATCTCTTATAAGGTCTTCCTCTCTTCCTCTTATTGTGATTTGGGAACCAGCTTATTAGGATTTTGCTCCATTTATCTTTTCCTCTCCCAGTGTGACCTGCCCATCTCCACTTTAATTTCTTTATTTTTATGCTATGCTTTGGGGATATAGTCGTAAATCGATACTAATATAAAAAGAGGAAACATTTGATTGTTTGTTTGTATTGAACAGGCTCCGAAACTACTAGTTCGATTTAAAAAATTCTTTTACCGTTGGGAAGCTACACTATCTCCGGGTGACATAGGCTATATTATATTTTCAAAAAAATTGCGATCCTTACTAAAACTCAAATAAATTCCTTGAATCGCGTGCGCTAAGAAAACTATTGATGATAGAATAAAATAATGTACTATGGCTTTGCAGAACACACCATTATCTACAAAAGTGTCGCGATAGCATATGTCTAACTAATAAGTGTTCTTGGGAGGGGAGTCATTTTGAAAATTCGTCACGGTGTACGGGGTCCACGCGAACGAAGTCGCCGGCGTTCCGCTAGTAAATGTATATATGTGTGACTATGAGTACAAAGGTTTGTTCTGTGCATTATTCCAGAACCACCCGATCGAGTTCCAGCGCTACCTGAAGTACTGCCGGCGGCTGCGCTTCGAGGAGCGGCCCGACTACGCGCACCTGCGCCAGCTGTTCCGCACGCTCTTCCACCGGCAGGGCTTCACATATGACTACGTGTTCGATTGGAACATGCTCAAGTTTGGTATGTTATCCGCTAACGCAATTCGGGCCCCCCCACGCTTTGGCACTTTGTTTGGCACTTGACAGTCGTCAAGTGGCAGACGTAATGGCGGTTTCGGGTTGCCGGCGCGCGGTTGTTTACAAATAGTAGATTATTAACCAAGGGGATAAAGCAGTGTCTTCGGTCGTGGGTAACGATTTAAATCGCGAGCGTAACGAAGGACTCGAGGTTTACTCCCGAGCGCAGCGAGGGTGTTAAAAACTTAAATCACGAGGGAAGTAGGAGTAATGACAAAGCAGTGTGAATTTAGGATTTCTTTTAATAAATAATAGGTTCTAAAGTCCGGCTAACGTAAAATTTTGATGATTTGGTTCACACAAAAATATTTAATTCCTCTTTAAGTACAACACATAAAAAATATATATTACTATTAACTAAAAGGGTATTTAATACTTTAACACATATATAAAACATTAATAGTACTTTGAATAATAGGTTATATAATTAAACATGACGAAATTAGGTAATAATAAAATAAAAATAAAAATGCCTTTTATTTTCAAATGCTGGTGTTGCCAATTGCCATTATTTTACAGATTGCAAGTTGTTAGTATTATTAGTATTTACTTAGTTTAGTTAGTATTGTTAGTTTTAGTTATTGGTAGATTTGGACCCCTATCTGGGTGTAGGCCTCCTCCAGCTTTTTCCATTCTCCTCTGTCTTCCGCTTTTTTCATCCAGTCTTTTCCGGCCACCTGCACTATGTCGTCTGTCCATCTCTTAAAGGGTCTGCCGATTTTTCTTTTGCCAATGGGACCCTTCCATTTTGTTGTAAGTATGGTCCACCTTTTGTCTTTGTATCGGACTAAGTGTCCTGCCCATCTCCATTTTTGTCTAAGAGTTTGAGTGAGTGCATCTTGTATTTTGGTTTCGCCTCGTATGTCTTTGCTTCTAATTTTTTGTTTCCTTTTTATTTTTAGCATGCTTCTTTCCATGGCCCTTTGCGTAGTTCTTATTTTTTGTTTGATTTTGTCAGTGAGGGTCCATGTCTGACATCCGTAGAGAAGAGTAAGAGGCACGAATCCATCACAACTTTTTTCAGGTTGATGTTGTAGTTTCCTTTTAGTATTTCCTTAAATGACCAGAATTTTTTCCAGGTTATGTTGGTTCGTCTTTCTACTTCTTCCTCGTTGTTAGTGTTTTTGAACGATATCTGTTTACCCAGGTAGATGTAGTGATCGACATAGTCGATAGTTTTACCTTTGACAGCAATTGGGACTTGATGGCTGTTTGTCATAACCTTAGTTTTACTGGCATTCATGTGCAAACCTACTTTCGTGCTGACTTCGTCCAGCTGTCTTATCATCTCTTCAAGTTCTTTGGCAGATTCTGCTATGACAGCTATATCGTCTGCGAATCTGAGACGATTGAGGTAATTGCCGTCTAGTCTTATGCCTTTCTTTTCCCATTGCAGCTTCTGAAATATGCTTTCCAGGACAGCAATAAAGATTTTCGGCGACAAAGGGTCTCCTTGTCGTACCCCACGCTCTATTCGTATTTGATCCCCTCTTGACTCTAGTCTAAAGTCAAAGTCAAATTATTTATTCAATGTAAACCTTTACAGGCACTTATTGACGTCAATACTAATAATAATAAAAAAACAGTTAACTAACTTATAGTTAAGACTTAATAACTAATCTAACGAGCTATTATAGTCTGTGCCAGACAAATGCGCATTGCTACCCCCAGTACCACTGCACGCCGAAACAGAATCGCGTCGAACCGAAATATAAGCCATGGTCATAGAATTGTGTAATATGATTTCCAATTATCGTATTGATACTGTGGTAAGTAATATAAATTGGAGAGTTTTTGAAGTAAAATAAAGTAGCGGCTGAAATGAGTTTTGGAAAACATTAGTACCTAACCAATAAGGTTGACATTTTTAATCATTCAAATATCTTTTTTTATAAAAACTTAAGCATAAAAAAACGTCAAAAATTAATAAGCATAAACTTGTGTGTTTTGAAATTGTTTCGTTTTTCGTCTTGGTACAAGCACAGAATAACTAATACTACTACCGTACAGAAGGTTCACCCTCCAACGACCCCTACGCGAAACTGAAACCTATCTCGTGACCCGAGCGTTCATATTCCGATAAGCACAGCCGACTCGATATCGATTTGACGTCCGTCAGGAGCGCAGGGTTTACGCGCGCGCGTAGGGATTACGAGTTAAGAGGAAACACCACGCCGACGCGGCACCCAAAACTCCCACACAAAACACAGAAAAACGACGCCCCGCAGCCCCCTTCCAAAACCGGACCAACCCCCACCACCCCTTCAGCAACGGTTAAAGAAAGAGACCCTTCACGTCCGTATGCTTGATTCCTTTGCATTAAGTCATTTATTTAAACCAGGAGCCTTCAAAATTAAGCGAAATCACTTCGTTTTAAGGCGTCTTCAGAAACACTAAGTAACTCGTTTAAAAAAAAATCAAACATACAGACACAGAAAACCTCCTCCCCCAACCGACGCTTAAATAAAAATTGGTCCACCTCTGAAGGAGGAAACAGGGGACCACGAAACGCCGCTCCCCCGCGCCCCGCATGAGAATCCCGAACGCCACGCCGACGCAGTGTTTCCTCTCAAGGCTAGATAGATCGCGCTTTAAGTTTTTTCAAACCATCTGAGACAGAAAATAATGGTTTAAATTCTGGAAAAAAAAACTATGTATTAGTTAAGGATCCAATCTATTCAAAGTCTCATTCAGTTACAAAATCCAATAAACATCACTCGATAAAAAAAAACTGACTGACTGACTGACTGAAAAAAGTCTGACTCTGCTAGTGCTGTTTGCATATATATTTTTTATAATGTTGATGTATTTTTGGTCAACACCGGTCTTCCTAAGCGCATCCCAGATTGCACTGTGGCTTATGCTGTCGAATGCTTTACTGTAATCGATAAAGCACAAGTAAATAGTTCTGTTGAACTCTTTATATTTTTCGATTACCTGTTCTAGTGTATGAATGTGATCAGTTGTACTAAAACCTCTTCGGAAGCCAGCTTGCTCTTTTTGCTGAGATACATCAATAGTTCTGGATATTTTTGTCAGTATGATTGAAGAGAAGAGTTTATATGTACTTGCTAGTAAGCTAATTGGCCTGTAGTTGCCTATGTCCAAAGGGTTCCCTTTTTTATACAGCAGGATAATGTCGGATGTACACCATTGTTTTGGAACTGTCTCGGAGTCTAATATCATATTGAATAGTTTGGTGAGATGGTGGAGTAAAACTGGAGCGCCTAGTTTTAGGGTTTCATTGGTCAAGTTGTCTTGGCCTGGGCTTTTTTCTGCTACGAAATTAGGTAAAATAAAGTATTTTTTAGCACTTTATTTTTAATTAAGAAATAAATTACTTAAATAACTGACCTCCCTTAGTTGTGTGTTAAAACGTTCACGAGAAACACTATTTACTAAATAACACAACAAACACAAAACAAACAACTCTTTACTACATTTTTATTAATTTATCGCTATCTGTCATACGTATTTCAATTATTATTTTTTCGGCTTCTCGAAAATGATTTGCAGTGTTGCTAAAGGCTAAAAACGATAGGGGATACGTTTCGAACACAGTAAAATGATGATGGTGATGAAAAATAAAGTTAATCAACTATAAGCAGTTTCAGTACAAAAAAGTCGTTTGTTATATTATGAGTTTGGGACATATCTGTCGCAGTGCCACTTTACTGACATTTTTTTCTGGGATAAATTTGTCCTAGTGCCAAACAATAAGTATAAGTAATGTAATGTTGTTTTCTAAGGTTTAAGCAAACGCTACATAAAATGAATTGGATTACGGATGTAACTCGCGTTTATTAGTACATTTTAGGGTTTTGTAAACAGTACAGTACAGTTGAGGAGCGTCTGTTCAAAAGGAGAGAAATCCACTTTCCATTTTGTTTTTGGTATTATTGCTCTCTATAATCGAATACACAACTTAGTGCTTAAAATTGGCTTCAAAAAGCGTTATTTCCAATAGAAAAACGACGTTCAAACTCACAGTTTCAATCAAAGAGAGACATTTCCAAAGAATATTCACAGAAAAATTACACAATAAAATGTTTTGAACAAATGGAGTTATATTTCATACAAAATGACCACCGTGCCAAAATGATCTGTACAAAAGGAGATATTTTATTTCTGTTATAATTATTATCTTTTTAATCGATTTGTGATGTCAAACAAGGCTAAATATTCTGTGGTAACTCAGTAAATAGTCAATCCACCGTTATGATACAAAAAAATGCCTCAGAACTATGTATAATATTAATAATTGTGGATCATTAAGGAATATTTTAAAAGATTTTAAATATCTAACTCTAATGTGTATTTATATACTATACTTGTCATTTCTGTATTTGTAAGGGAAAATAAAAATCATTTTTGTCCTAAAACTTTAATCCAAAAAGAATATACGCTCACAATATGCTTGTGATGTGTGTATCATTCAACATTATGGTAAATATGTATAGCAAAGCAAAAGTACTGTGATTATGGTGATAAATATCTTTAATCATTTACCGGATCATATCAAATCTACTGAAAACCCTAATTTTTAAAGAACCATAAAGAAACATTGTTTCTTTTTTCTTTAATCTGTCAAAGATATCAATTTTAAAAGAGGGAAAAGAGATTAATCTGGTATAAATCAGATATTTACAAAGCATCCTGAACAAAAAGAGTTAAAATCTAAAATTCTGATCAAAAGGAGATATTTCCAAACTTCAACAATTTTTTAAAAATACCATGATCAATAAAAAAATTTTTTGACTTTCTACTGAACGATTGTGCTAATACCTACCTATCACCTTAAAAAGAAAAAACTATAAGCTAAACTCAGCATGATATTAGTTTTTCGTGTTTTCTGAAAATTCCTTTACGGTGGAATTATCTCCTTTTGAACA